>OZ020194.1:23191488-23569914 GCA_963971165.1 Philopedon plagiatum | reverse complement strand
AAATAACATTTTTGTTAGACCCCTGTATTCTGTACAAAATTGATTTTTTCAAACAATACTGGTATACTTACTTTCTTAAAGAATGAACCTACAACCTAAAAAGAAAGTTTTTCCAGTCGGATTAAGGGGTCAAAAGAAAATTGCTACCAAAATTATGATAAATTCGTTGTGGTGCGTTAATTAACTGGAGTAGTGTATGTACTACCTTGTATAAAAAATGAAATGCTTGTGGAACAATATCTATTTTATCCCTTTGTGTTTTTATTTTAAAATTAATTTTAAGAATATTTTCATTCAGAGTAGGTATTTACAATTAGCCGGTGTTTTATTATATCGTGTACTCAAGACTACTTTTGACTTGCATAAAATAAGTATAGATATATGTACCTACTTAGGCACTCAGAATAAAATACAAAAAAAAATGTATTTAGTCTCTTTCCTTATTTCAGATCCAAATAATGAAGTAGATCATATTTTTCTAACACCCTCATTGAAAATTTACTTTTCCTCCCTAATTTTAGGTTTAAAAGGGGCACTTTTCCTCCCTACGTAGGAAAAGTAAAAATTAAATAAATATTCACGTACAGATAATTTATTTAGTTTAAATTTATATTATTGCCTTCCGGTATATCTGTACGTATAAAATCTTCATCAAAATCTCCCATTTTTGGATAAAAATTTATTAAAAACGGTGAAAAATTTGAAACAAAAGCGGTCTTAAAATATGTTTGATGTTTATTAATACGTTACTACGTTAATATGTACCTAGATTCGAATCGAGATGTTTCGAACCAACTAGATTAACTAGATAATTGAATTTTTTTAAAATGTTCTTTCTTTTAATTAAAGATTTTAGCTTTGTTAGTGGGCATTTCAAATGAAATTATTTGTTGTATTTATTGAAAAATATAAAATAGGCTAACTAAGCATTTTTTAATAAAAATAGACTTAGTATGGGCAAATATCTTTGCTATTAGTAAAGATAGAGACACCAAATTTTAAGTGTATTTTATTGGATAATAAATCTATTTTTTTATGTGATATAACTTTTTTCACCCCCTTGAGGGGTGACGATAGGGAGCTGAGGTAAATTTTTTTAAATTCAACCCTATGCCGTGTGGTACTTTATTTTAAAGGTCTTCAAAAAAGAAACC
Organism: Philopedon plagiatum; assembly: GCA_963971165.1. Lineage (NCBI taxonomy): Eukaryota > Metazoa > Arthropoda > Insecta > Coleoptera > Curculionidae > Philopedon > Philopedon plagiatum. Next base: position 23,568,760 of record OZ020194.1, on the reverse strand, counting down.
TTTTACAGCAAACCTAAGGTCCGTATCATAATTCGTTTTTAAATTCTTAAATTAAAAAAAAATAAATACCGTTATTTCTCTTATTACCTTAAAAGCTATTCAAAATGACCACCATCTTGGCAGTAATAAAATCAATTTTGGAATTTACTTCTCACATATTCGAGAATGGCAGGTGGTACTTCTTGGCAGAGTTCCAAAATCGACTTTATTACTGCCAAGAAGTTCATGGTGGTCAGTTTGAAAAACTTTTAAAGTAATAAGAAAAATAAAGGTAGGTACTTAAATTTTAATTTCTTTCGCGATTTTTAATTTTTATAGGCTTGGTACCTATTTAAAAATGAATTAAGATACGGACCTCGACTATTTTTTAAGACCTTTAAAATGAGGCACAACACGGCATAGGGTTGAATTTAAAATTTTTGACCTCAACTCCCTATGTTCACTCAAGGGGGTTGAAAAAGTTAAATTACTTAGAAAAGTACATTTATTATCCAATAAGTTACACCTAAAATCTGGTGTCTCTATCTTTACTAATACTAAGACTTTTCGGACACCCTGTATGTTTTTTAATCCAAAACCTAAAAACGTCCCATATAAACCTATTTTATCAGCACTAAATTAATTTTACGGTATTAATAAAGCATAATAAATTATATGAACTTTCTAGAGTCTCTATTGACCTAACAAAAATAATAAAACGGTTATAAATAAATAAATAAAATTATTCACCTCCTTATCTTCCTCCATTGGCCCGACAACATCATTTTCTTTCTTCACGATTCTACTCTCCAAGGTTCGAACAAAGGGATGCCGACGTACCCTGGCAAATCGGTTGCCTAAGCCCTTTCCAGACATCCGATGGTCTTCAAAGGCTAACTCTATCACGCTTCTAAACTTCGACGATGTTTAGGCAATCCCTTAAAGAGCAGAATCTTCACTGACCACCCACGATCCGTATTTCACTTCTGTTTGCACGTTTTTGATGGATAGGGCAAGAATGGTACTAACAGACAACTGTACGCACCATCTACAGATTCTTGAGCTTTTAGCTTGAAAATATCAAGCATTCGCATACTCAATTTTCCCAAACCCTAGAATCAAGAGTTCTATAGGTGCTACGCATAATAGTCCACTAGCAATGGAAGATAATTTAATTTTACAGACAGTTATACGCACCATCTACAGGCTCTTGAATCTACAACTTGAAAATATCAAGCATTTGCATACTCAATTTTCCCAAGCCCTAGAGTCAAGAGTTCTGTAGGTGCTACGCGTAATAGTCAAATGGCAATGAAATGTGAAAGAGAATCTAATTTTACAGATAATTATACGCATCATCTACAGGCTTTTGAATTTACAACTTGAAAATATCAAGCATTGGCACACTCGATATTCACATGCCCTAGAGTCAAGAGCACCGCAGGTGCTACGTATAGCGATCTGCTAGCAACTTAATTTTAAAATAAATTATGATTTTTTTATAACGAATTATATCCATGCTCATCCTATCACCAAAAAAACCCGGCGTGAGGCAATCTGAAACAAAAAGAAATAGAACTATAAACACTGTCGTATCTGAGGTTGACAATTGATAAGTAATTTTTTTCATTAAAAATATCTAACCAAATTTTATTCTTAAGGTGTTAGTCTAGGTGGCTACTGAAGAACATGGACCCTTATCTGTAGTTTAAACGTATAGTTTTAATAACAATAAATAATGAAATAACGACTTATAATTCAATTTAATAAATAATTAAAAGAATGCAAAATATGGGTATTAATATTTTTCCCCGAAACTTATGGGACATACGTTAATTATGTGTAAAAAATATCTTGTTAAGTCCTTTTCAATCACAACTAACAATTATCCTTTGGTGGCGTTAGGGGGTTTTAACTTATTTAAAGAAAAATTTTTACATATAAAATCCTGGACAACTATGGTAAAAAACAAAAATAGTAGGGATGAATCTCGATTACTCCTCTTAAAAATGGTTTCCTTTTTCATTATCTTATTACGATACAGAAATTACAAAGATCAGTTCCGAAAATATATGTAAGAAATAATGGAATTTATTCTGTCTTGGTTATAAGCTTTTTAATATTAGCGCTAATCTGCTTCGACTAGTTAACTAGTTATATTTTATTGTTTGATTCATTATTATTCACATAGTTTTAGATTGATTTCCCTTTTTACAGATTCTATTCTGTTGTTATGAGAGAACTTGCTGCTGGCCCGATTGATCAGCAGAGGAACAAGGAACTTTCGTTGTTTCATATATATTGTATATATATATATATATATATATATATATATATATATATATATATATATATATATATATATACATTTAAATCAGACTTACCATATAATTATTTAGGTGTTGGCCTTTCCAGCGATGAGGTTGCTCTGCTCCCATGTTCTCGTCAGCCCATAACGAAATGATTAAAATATGAGAACATGAAAATTTGGACAGCCCGAGTCTCCTCCAAGCGCACTGAATTAGAGCCCGTCTCCAATGTTGATCCTGCAAGGGGCGGATTATGGCTGGAAATTCTCAACAGACACTTAAGTGCTACTACTGCCTTGTGACCACCAGGGCAGGTATTAAACCGTCCGTGGTCGGTTTAATACCTGCGGTGGGTGGACAAGTCCACCCACCTTTAGTTGTTCCTAACCCCGGTTTGCTGCATGGTCCAAAGGCATCCCAACCAAGACACCAGTCAGCGCAAGAATGCCCGTTGTGTGAACCTGAAGAAGTCCGCGTCCGCCGATTTCAGTGTACGTATTGCGTTCGCCTGTAAAAACAAAAAAAAGTGAAACTTTCTTTTACAGGCTTTATATGGTACAAAATAAAAAAAAGGAAGGAAGAGGAGATGGGGCAGAGTGCGGAATAAATAATATAAAATTTACATGCAAGTCAGATGCAAAAAGAACGTTTAAAATTAAGTTTCATTAGCATTGGAGTACCTTAAGATACAAAGAGATTTATAAGAATCAGGCTAAAAATTCAATATTTTACATTTTTAATTTAATGACAGACTCTTTACTAGGTGGGATGGCCTCCTTCACCTTATTAGGACATTAAGCAAAAATAGTGAGCACAATGTCAGGTACCTACTGATTATATATTAAAAAAATTCAATTGATCACTCGTTCGCAAAAATTAATAATATTTTCTGAAATAAAACAGATTTTGAAAATTATTAGATTATAGGACACTTTACTGAAAAAAAAAAATCAAAAAGATGTAATGCGCTAAGGTGTGAATTCAGATAACTCCTCTCGAATTATTTTAGAGAAAATTTCGCACCCACTTTTTCTAACCAATCCTTAACCAATAAATTGTAGTTATGACTTTGCTAATCAAAGAAACGACCGTCAGCTATCGCACCCGCGGGCGGCGGAACTTTCGGCCCCATATTGGGTCAGTTACCTGCTAGAAATTATAGGTCAAGTAATCTTGCAAGAAATTTCGGCCCCAGACATTGCAGGTAACCTCAATATCAATTAAGTACCCACCCGGGTATTTCCGTTACCACCGTTACCGTCGGGAAATACCGTTTCCCTTCCCGAGGGTAACGGTATTTCCCGACCCGGTACTTTAGGTATACTTAAGGGGTGGTGTTGATATAAGACCGATTATAATCATTCCTCTTCAGTTCTTGAAGTTGTATGTTTTATGTAATCTATTAAAAATGAGTTTAATAAAAAGTTACCGTAACCGCGATTTACTTCTTGTAGAAAATTATACGTTTTGCAAAAGCAAAGAATTAAAAAGTGGTGAAGTATCGTGGCGGTGCATCCAGAAGAATTCTAAATGCTTAGCGAAAGTGGTGACAATCGGTCTGACGTTACAATATCGAAAGCAGACTTAGTGCATAATCATGGAATAGATGAACGCAAGACACAGAGAAAAATAATCACCAATGCGTGCAAACGAAAAGCTGAAGAAGATTTAACAGAAAAACCTGCTAAGATTATTCGACGAGCTATTGCTACAAATTCTTCAAATGATGTGACAATCTCAGACATTGAGGCTATTCGAAAAAATATTTACAACTGTCGTCTGAAATTGCTACCAAGTTCATTACCAAAAACAATTGAAGAAGTTCATAGTGCAGTGAGTGCTTATTCTCTTAAAACGAACATAGGTGAAAATTTTATATTTTTAAATAATCTTGAACATAATATAATTATTTTTTCATGCGAAACAAACATTCGTGCATTATGTGAAATGGAAAAATTGTATATGGACAGAACCTTTTCGTACTGTAGCAAATATTTTTGCCAATTATTTACTATACATGGGCTAGAAAATGGACATTATATACCGTTAGTATATTGTTTGTTAAGAGATAAAACAGCAGCCACATACCAAAATCTATTTTTTCTGCTAAAATCAAGAATATTTGAAATTTTTAGATTGTCGTTACATCCTGTAGAAGTCTTCGTAGATTTCGAAAAAGCAACTCATCTTGTATAAGTATTTTTCCACAAGTAAAAATTAGTGGCTGCCGTTTTCACTTACATCAAAGTTGGTTTAAAAAAATGCAATTGCTTGGTTTGGTTCCCGAATTTAAAAACAAAAATTCAGATATTGGAAAATGGCTGAGACATATTTAGCTCCAGAAGAAGTAGAGGACTGTTTTGTATTTGATTTAATGAGCTATAAGCCAAATAATGACATTCTTGATAAATACGCTGATTACCTTTTAGAGGTGTACATTATTCAAAGTGCCCAATTTCCGCCGACAATATGGGCTAACAAAAATCCATCAATTATTAGGACTACAAATGCTTGCGAATCTTTTCATTCTATTTAGATTTAATTCTTCTTTTTGTGCGCCACATCCTTCTATATATATTTTTATGGAAAAATTAAAAGAATTCCAAATAGATGCTTATATAAAAATGAAAAGTATTCACATAACGGCAAAAATTAAAGACAAAAATGTAAAAAATAAGTTGACATTTTTAGAAAAAATGGTACAGAACTTCCAATTGGGGCATATCTCTAGGTTAGATTTTGTAAAAACTGTAGCATATTATTCCTGTAGTAGCAATAAGTAATTTTCAGATTTTGTGTAAAGTATGTTGTAATATGTAAATATATTTTTTTATGTATGTTAGTGATGAAATATAATAATTTTGAAATAAAAAACCGAAATATACAAACGTTACCTTGCATTTTCATTTCATAAATGATTCAAAACAAAAGGTCATAAAAAAATTTAAATGTTATAATATTAGACTGTTGGGGCCGAAAATACCTGTAATAAAAATATGACCCTTCCACCCCGGGGCCGAAAGTTCCTGTCAAAATCTGGTCGCTAACTGTCCGGGGCCGAAATTTCCTACGCCCGCACCCGCGGGCCGCGGTGGAGCTAACTTGGGTGGTGCCTTAAAAGTCCATTAAAAATTTAAAAAAGTGAAAGAACTGTTTCACGGTTATATAAAAGTAAAAGAAGCAGTTCTTCTACTACCAAAGCTGAAACTTTTTATTTAGTTTCTTGCAATTGTGAAATATTAAAAAATCATAGTCAGCTATATAAATTCCGGGGGAATATACGTCAGCTGCTCATAAAAGGAGCGTATGTTTAGGCTTAAAGTCAAATGATATAGAAGCTAAAAGAATGAGTCAAAAGATATCGAAAAATTTTCTAAAGAAAAATTGTTCAGAATGCACCGAGGATCCCATGTACCAATTTTTAGAAAAAAATATAAAATATGTGTGACCGTACCCTAGGGCTTGCAATCCCGGGATCCTGGTAAAAATTCAGTCCCGGAAAATCTCGCGATTAGTCACTTAAATCCCGGAATAAATAAGTTATAAAATATGTCCAAAAAAACCTAAGTAAATTAACGCTTTAAGCTAGCATAATTTGCAGTATTTTTCCTAAAAACAATGTTTAGCGCGTGATATGGCCAATCCTGGAAGATTCATTTAAGTACTTATGTATAAGAATTCAAATTATTTTTACTTCTTATACCTTTATAACATGTCCTCTGCATAAATTTTGTTTTATTTTCATATTAAAATTTTAATATTATAAATAAAAATAATTTCTTTTTATTAATATTACAATTTTTGGGGATCAATCTCGGGATTCCGGAATTTTGTTTCTTCGATCCCAAAAATCCCGAGATCCAAATATACGTCCGGGATTGCAAGCCCTAGACCATCGCTATGAAAAATCATAAATTATTTCGTTACTAACAAATACTAAATTTAATTATGAAAAATACGGTACTATTAGGTTTGAATGGTAATTCTTAGATCGTCTAAATTTTATTGGCGGTCCGAAATTTTGGAAAAGCTCATGTGCACAATATACAAGGCAAGACTACAGATAGCGACACGACCAGACCGTATTTTTTAAATTTATTTCCCGCAAAGTGTCTATTTCACAAATATTTGATTAGTTCTGACACAAACCTATGTAGTTTAGTTGAATCATAGTAGAAATGTTGAATTAAGCTATTTTCAAGTAAAAAAATAATTTATGATTTTTCCTAGCGATGCCACGGGTAAAAATTTGGATTTTTTAGTTTTTTCTCAATATGGTTCATGGTAGACTGCGATTCAAACTAGAATAGTACAGGAGCGTCAACTTCCGATCCTCTAATAAGCAGTATGAGACCGAAATCCGAGCCAAAATCAAAAAATCTACGAAACCATTTAGTCAGGAAGAAACATGCCTAATGTCTCCTGACTAAATGGTTTCGTAGATTTTTTTGATTTCGGTCTTATACTGCTTATTAGAGGATCGGAAGTTGACGCTCCTGTACCATTCTAGTTTGAATCGCAGTTTACCTATACGAGACTATCGGTAAATTCTGAACAATTTTTCTTAACAAAAATTTTCGATATCTTCTCAATTTGACGCATTTTTCGATACCACCGTCAAGTTTCTTTTAAATTCCCGCCAAACCATGATCACATGACATGTGTTAAAATAAATTTTTTGGTGGTCGGACATGCAGAAACAAACCCCCAATAGAGTTTTTTAAAAATATCAATAATAAAAATGTTTCCCTGCCAACTTAATGGCGGACACTATACAGGGTGTTATAAAAAGATAAGAAATTTGAACGGCAGATTCTACATTCAAAAATATGAAAATAAGTATATATAAACATGGTTCCACAAACGCTTTTTTTTTCGAGTTACACGGTGTTTAATATTTTAATTTTTAAATGTTTCTTTTTAATTTCTCGAAAATGCGATAAGATATTGACATGAATTTTAGTACACGCCAGTATGAAATCAAAGGGTACCTTTATGTGCAAAAATTTATTTTCTAATGTACTTGCATCAGTGGCGTGCCTGCTGGTAAGTCTTTATTTTTAGCGAAAACAATTGCCCGCCTCTGATTTTTTGCAAAATTGATATATGTAGTTCTCTTAAAGCCCAATTAATTCTGCGTGAAAAGTGTATATTGAGCTTTTTCGTTTTGACGCACCATTTTCGAGATAAAAATTAATTTATTTCTTACAATTACAAAAATATTAAAATGAATTTTTTTAAACATATGTTTTGTTCAGGAAACAGTGCTTATTGATTTAAGTTTATAGTAGATGCCGGAAATGCCTCTAAATCGTATTCGCATATTTCTCCTATCTCTTCGGAATACTCGAGGTCTGAAAATATTAAACACCCTGTATCTCGAAAAAGAAGCGTTTGAGGATCCATGTTTATATAAACTTAATTTCATATTTTTAGATGTAGAATCTGCACTTAAAATTTCTTAGCATATTTTCGTAACACCCTGTATATTAGACTAATGCACAGTTGAATTTCAGTTTTGGTACTATTATACAAATACAAAGATTGAGTAATTATTAGGTATGATTTATCGTTCACTAGAAACAATAATATCTTTAAATTTGCTTGTATATTTTTCTTATTTTTAGCAAAACGAAATTTGAACGCCAACTGATGTTAAATCCTAGCTAACAATTACTCAATTTTTGTATTTGTATAATAGTACCAAAGCTGACATTCAATTATGCATTAGTCTAATATATGTATATACTCTATAAAAATAATAGTTAGCTAAATGTATCCCGAGGAAATAACCTTCAGCTGATGTAATACTGTAGACCGCAGCCGTCGAGTATATACATAGGTTCTCAGCAAGCTCGCTACTCATATCAGCTGACGGTCTTTCTCCCACTATACAGTTAGCTGACTATTGTTTTCGTGTAATGTTATTAATAAACTATCATATAGTTTAATTTTAGCTTCGGTAATATCGTTTCCGTTTAAGCCTGAACTTACGTTCCTTTTTAGAGCAGCTGACGTAGGTATATTTCCCCGGAATTTAAATAGCCGACTATGATTTTTTAATATTTCACGGTTTTCAAAAAACGAAATCTAAAGATTCAGCTTTTTTTATTACTATATATTATTTTTTGTATATTAACAATTAGAATCAACAAAAATTTGTACCAACAGAAACTTAAAATGCTTGCTTTTTTCCTATAATTACAGTAAAAATTGATTTGATGATTAATTTTTTTTACATTAGTTGCTTAGCTACCTATTTTATATTTAAAGAAATAATTAAATATATTTTGACACTTGGCCATTTGGTTTCAACCAGAGCCACTAATCCAAAAAACAACAACAACAATATTTTGACACCCTGTATATCAGGCGCGGCCCGTGAAACTTCAAAGTTGTATATCTCTGTTGCTACTTATGGGACCCATGCCAAATTCAGGATTTTTAATAGTTAGCCTACTAAGAATTTTTTGGTAAAGAAAAAAACTATTTTTAAATTTGCGAAAAAAAGTTGAATTTTTGAATTGAACCACCTTATTTTTTCTAAACAAATTTTACATCATTTTGTCGACAATTCTTAAATTTTAAGAGACAAAAATGTGTTAGTAGAAAGTTATAACCATTTGAATTTTTTGTTAAATTATATTTTAGCTTTAAGAAAATTCAAATGACTCTAACTTTCTACTAACACATTTTTTTCTCTTAAAATTTAAGAATTGTCGAAAAAGTGATGTAAAATTTGTTTAGAAAAAATAATAAATAAAATATCTAAGCGTGTTAATTTTTTACCCAATATTTTTTTTCTTCGCCAAAACATTCTTAGTAGGGCTACTATTAAAAAACCTGAACTTGGCATGGGTCCCATACGTAGCAACAGAGATATACAACTTTAAAATTTCACGGGCCGCGCCTGACGCGTACAGGGTATGGAAATGGTTAAATATATTGGAATTTAAGAATTGTCGAAAAAGTGATGTAAAATTTGTTTACAAAAAATAATAAATAAAATATCTAAGCGTCTTAATTTTTTACCCAGGTGGGTCAATTCAAAAATTCAACTATTTTTCACAAATTACAAAATATTTTTTTCTTCGCCAAAACATTCCTAGTAGGGCCATTATTAAAAAACCTGAACTTGGCATGGGTCCCATAAGTAGCAACAGAGATATACAACGTTAAAATTTCACGGGCCGCGCCTGCTGTATATCGAAAACGTAGGAGTTATGAACCTCTTCCCGAAGTCTTTTATCACAACACCTACACCCTACACCTACCTACACTTCTACTCCCCAGTACGTCCTAAACCCTATACTCAAAACTTTTAAACTGGTTTGTTAATTACCTCTTTTCCTGTATTAATTTTTTAGTATGGCATAAATGTCAAATGAATATAATTTTAAGATTCTAAAATTCACTTGTGTCAAGTTTTATATCTATACTTCTAAAAAAACAGGACCTAACATCGGATTAAAAATTTCACATGTAAAACCATAGAGTTTTACTCTATCCTTTGGTCCGCTTTAAAAAAAATGCACTATATTAATCACAACCACGTCCCAAAAATGCTGTTTTTTGGTAAAAACTGTATTTGCGCTATATTTTTCTAGATAAAATCGAACTTTTCCTATTTATGCCTACACAACTTAAAGTATGAGTCCTTTAGTTGTATAAGTAAACTTTTTGCAAAAATTTTTTTTTGTGGACTTTTCCGATTTTTGGAAGTCGCTTTTAATTTTCTTTTTAAACTCGCAAATTCCTATGCAAACCAAAAAATTTCAGCGTAAGTAGTTCAGTAGTTCTGGCAGTATAAGAACGATGAACAGACAAAATAATCATTATACTTAGAACTTTTATTTATGTAGATGTAAACTTTTTTTGTACGCGTTGTGCGTCAGCAATTCAAAAATTCAGGTTTTAATATTTGACAAACTGTGCAATTCTCTGATACTACTAACAACAGAGTTAAGCATATTATAAAATTGGAGGCCCCTATTACGGAGCGTATTTTTATTTTTATCTTAAAAAATGAATGGTCAAAAAATCCATAAAAAAAATCTCAAAAAAATTTTCTCCGGAATTTAAATTTGAAATAAATTTAAAAATGGAGCGCTTGTTATTTTTTCTATGTCGCAAAATTATATTTAAGCTACATGTATATACCATAATATGCACTATAAAGCAAGTTATTCATGTTTGGAACTAAACATTTATTAAATAAGTTTTATTTAGTAAGGATATACATATGCGCTGTGTGATTATCATCCATTTTAAAAATTTATTTTATTTTACTAAAAGGCAAACTTTATTAAAAAAAAATTTATGTGGTTACAAATTCTTTACCCGTATTCTGTTCCCATTTAAAATGGATGATTTAAAAAATAATAAAAATGCACCACCTACCAAATTTAAGTTTAAAAAGTTTTACAAAAATTTTTAGTTCCTAAGGATTTTTTTAAAGGTGCTAATATATTTATTTTTTCCTATACCTAATATATCTTTATCTATACAGTCATATTAAAAGATTTTAAATGTTATAAAATATCCCAATCTTGGGGAAAGTAGTTCCCCTTTTATTCTATATCAGGGGCAAATTTAGAATTTCGCCAAGAGGAGGCGCAAGTTCCCGTTCGATATTTTTTTATTGTTTGGGGTTCTAAGAAATGAACACTATTACATACTGAACGAAAAATCTAAACCTGTTCTTGCGAAACCAGAACGGTTGGTCATCTTAACTTACAAATATTCTAGCATTTTTTTATTTGTGCATTCTATCCATTTGGACTGATATACAAACATTTTTCGAAAACGCATTTTTTAAAAGCACGTTTTTTCGAAAATATATTTTTTCGACAACAGAACTTTTTCGATAACACAGTTTTTTTTTGAAATCAACTTTTCAAATTCTTATACTATTCGAAACTACATTTTTTTAAAACATATTTCTTGAAAGTACATTTTTTTATTGTTCCGAAAAAGACCTTGAATATTCATATCTTAAAAAAAAACGCTTTTTTAAAAAAGTAATTTACTACAGAGGAACAGCAGACACAAGAAAACAAACCTGACCGAAAACCAAAATGGTTCGTTGATGTTAGTTCATGACCTTTTTCTGTCTTTTCTTATTGACATTTTCTACGCTAGTAGAGTTCATAATTTAATTTTTGGAAAACTATATTTTCGGAAATTGTAGTTTTGAAATTCTTTTTGAAAAAAATATTTTCGAAAAAATTTTGTAGATCCGTTTCCCAATAAGCATATTTTGATAAAGTTGTTTCTCGATAAAATTTACTTAATTTAACACCGAAAAAATGTTTAAAAAACACTACACGCGACAGGACCAACTGTTTGATTAATATGAAAATGTAAATATTCTAGCATTTTTTTATTTATGCCTTCTGTTCATTTGAAGGGATATACTTAAGTACAATTTTTCGAAAGCCAACTTTTCAAATTTTTTCAAGCACTTATCAAAACTACATTTTTTTAGAGAATATCTTTTTCGAGATTAATTTTTTTCAAAAAACACTTTTCGAATATTATTTAGTCAAGCAACGGCTTTTGAAAAAATATATTTACGAGAAAGCAATGTACCAAACCTAAGGAAACTTGATCAACCTCAAAAAAAGGTTCGTTTAGGTTTATTCAGGATCGTTTTTCGTCTTTTTTTATTTACCAATTTCCAAGGCAGTAGAGTAGTAGAGTTCACAGCCTAATACAGTTTTCGAAAAAATACATTTTCGAAAATTGTATCTATTTAAAAAAAAACATTTTTAAAAACTTTTTAAAAATGTTCTTTCGAAATATGTATTTTGGAGAATTTCATAAATCCGTTTATAAAAGAGCATCTTATGAAAAAGCAGTTAAGATATTTTTAAAAAATTTAGTTTCGAAATAGGTTTTCGAGAAAATATTATCAAAAAGTTTCGTAAATCCGTTTTCGAAAAAGCTGTTTTTCCAAAAAAATTGTTCTCAAAAAAGATGTTTTCCGAAAAAAAACCTGTTTGATGATTTGTTTTTTTTAGTAAGGAATGTTTTCAGAAACCATCGATGCGAATCAAAAAAGTCGAAAAAGGCTTGTATTTTTTATATAACATTCGTGTTATAGATCTGTTATTCATATTTTTGTAGTATAATTTATATATTATAGAACTTACATAAACGGCAAATTTTTGTCTATACTATTTAGTAGAATATGTACGAATGGTTAATATTGAAGATACATTTTTTATTTATAAAATTCCCTATTGAAATCCTATTTGCACAAGGGTCTAGGGGGGCACGCGCCCCTTGCATTCCCTCCCCCCTAAATCCGCGCCTGACCTATATGGGGAAAATTTACGGATAAAAATTTTTAGATAGAGAGAATTCCCTTTCTTAATGCATTTTTATAAGCTTTTTGCCAATACTTTAAATAAATTTAAAAAATAAAATAAGAAAAGCCATTTAAAAATTTAAGTAAGATGTTTCAAAAGTTGACACTATGACACTATGCCTGTATTGTCCTTTTAAAAACAAAAAATAAACTTAAAAACTTAAAAATACATCATGAGTCGTGAGAGGGAACTTTTAACTTCAAATTGTTTGAATAGAAACTTAAAAAAAAATGTATTTTGGAAAAACTAGTGTGTTTTCACACCAGACAAAATACACACACCACAATTTTGAACTTTAGATTTCCCTTCTCAAAATTTGATGTTTCGTTGCACGAAACAACTAGCATCTGTATCTGCAAGAGGGCACCATTAGCGCTCATGTACGTTCCCTTCTTTTACATAACCCCTGATCAAACCCATTTTTTTCTGCGCATAACCCCAAATTTCGTAATCATATAGGTACCGTTAGCCGGCAATAAAATTACGTAATTCTATGGTCGAGCTATGTTTTATGATACATGTAACATACATAAAAATACATATAAAAATCAAAAGCGATAAAAAGGTACTTACGGTATCTGGGAGCAGAGCAAAACTTTATATTAGGACGAACGAAACGCGAGCCCCCCTGCGATTCTATTAATTATGTAGCCGTCTACACATTCGCTACAACTGACAGAGTCTATTCATAAAACCGTCAGTTTTGAAAGCTTTTAGCCGAACTCCAAAATTATTAGAACAGGAAAGACTATCGCGGACTATTCTATTCCAGTGGGGAGCCCTTGATGACGACGTAAGCTGTCTCGGGACAACTTCCACCAGGAACGCGCGCGAAGCTCCTCGCCCGCCGACCACAGGAAACAGAATGATTTGTGATCGTAACTTGTTTTTCCAATCGATACAAATTTTGACAAAAAAATTGTTCTCGAGTCTATGCAAAAAAACTATATTGATGCCGAGCTTGGGTAAAAAATGTTGATAAAACATACGCAACACTCCTTGTGCCTTACATTTCGACGGGATTTTGGATTTTTGACCAGAGACGTGCGGATTTTTACATCGATGATGAATAATAATTAATAAATTTTAATTACTATTTTTATTATTTATTATTACCCGTTTAACATGTCGGAATGGCGTTAAAACACATTTTAGTGAAAATGACGATTCTCGCATGCATTATCTTATTATGAAAATATGTTTGCTTTTCACTCAAACCTACTAAATGGGCTTTAAGGGTTTTAGACAAAGGTTTATTTGGACACAATTCATATTAGTGGGTAGGATATAGGCTACAGGCTAAAGCTAGAGAGGTAACACAAAGATGGACCATTGTCTGAAATCTAAGATGTTACCGAGAATCACTATAGCACACAAAATAAAGATAGCTATTTATGTAACCAGTTGGTGATGTATTTCCTATTGTTGGAAAGCCGCCGATTATTCGGTTTTTTACATTATAATAATTTCATCTTAGGTTTTTTAGGTCTTCTTCATTTTCTACTAGTGTTTTATAAACCAGTGACTTTAAGCGTCCCCAGAAATAAAAATCAAGAGGATTTAAGTCTGGGAATCTTGGTGATCATGGCTGATTGATTAGGTTCTTCAGTCCCCTATCGATCCACCGATTTCGACAAAACTTAGGAACACCCTCCACATCGTTTTTGTGGCCTAACCCAACAAAAATTATTTACTCTTAAACTATCCCCGTATGAAAAAAATACCAGAATAGCTGCTTATATAACCGGTTAGGAAATGCGTTACTTTGTTTAACGAGTGTAATGTTTGAGGGACGAGCGAAGCGAGATCCCCCAAAATTATACGAGTTAACCAAAATTATTATCTTTAATTATTGTATCAAGAAATCTAAGTAGGCATCAGAAACATAGGGTAAAAACTTAATACCTATTGTTCAAAAAAGGCAATAAAAATCAATTTTAATCCGTAATAATTATATTTATTCATTTAGTTTAGGTAAAAAAAATCAGTATAGTTACAAAACCTTTCTTATATACAAAAATTGATTTATATTCAAGAAAATTGAAACCTCCTCGAGCAATTGAAATTCGTCATCGCTATTTGTTATCAATGCTTCTATATTGTAGAATGCTGCACGTAGAGTTATTATCACTACAGAAGCACCTACAAAAATATTTTTATTTAATATATGGATGTACTGTATCTTCTTTATTTAGTGATCTTCCATATTGGGCTACAGAATGTCAGTATTCCAAATTAAAGCCCATAATAGTCAAAGACTCACCTAGTGGCTTATTCTCTTACCTATGACCCAAAACATGGCTCCATGTGCCCCAACCAGATAATACACAGGCATGGAACATACCGCTACTAGTCCATATTGTTGTGCTAATGAAAGCTCTTTCCCAAAAAATACCAGCTTCTTCTGCATATGTCTTTTGTTTAATTTATAGCCAGAATAGAATGTACCTGCTATAGCCAACAAAATTAAAGGTGATGTGAATTCAAAAGGAAACGAACAATATCATGAAGCAATTCACAACAAATTGCTCTTGTCCCTATTTTTAAAACAATTTGGAGCAAAAGTCTCTACATTTGTAGTAAAACCTACAACAATTTTTTTTCCGTGATAGTTTTTCCCCCATTCCGACTGAATCACAGCAAATATTTTGTTGGAATTGGGGAAAAACCAGAAAGATGTTGGAAGAAGTACTTCCTGCAATAAGCTGTGAACATAATTATTTTTCCTATTAGTCTTATTTTAAATAATCTTTAGGTCAAGGGGCACTTGGAGGGGCTATGGGGCTGTAGCACATTAAGACCTTTTTTTTAATTTTTCTAGGTACATGTACTATGGGACAAACACACGATTGAACCCCCTCCTTCATTGTTAATTTTTCAGGGCCCCCAGCTACAATCCTTCAAACAATTCTTCAACGAGTAGTTCGGCGGATAAATTTCAGCCCCTTTAAAAACCTTATATAAATACATACTTGCTACTTTTTTAAAGACCGCCCATCCGTCTATATACCCCCCCTTAATCGAGGAAAATGTGTGTGTGTTGTCATGGAATTTGACATTTTCACCATTTCAATTTTTTTTCTAGAAAACGGTCAGAGGGGGCGCAAAAACTTCT
Source organism: Philopedon plagiatum (assembly GCA_963971165.1). NCBI lineage: Eukaryota > Metazoa > Arthropoda > Insecta > Coleoptera > Curculionidae > Philopedon > Philopedon plagiatum. The sequence goes on along the minus strand of OZ020194.1, from coordinate 23,552,984 downwards.
CCCCGTTAATGGAGGGATAGTGCGACTAGCTTCGGTAAAAAATTCTGTTTTACAGGGTGTATGGTTTCGGAGCTATTAAACATCAAAGTCGCAGCGAATGTGTTAAATGCCCCTCGGGGGAACTGGAAATTTTGAAGAATTTTATGGAAATAAAAATATCCTAGGTATATTCTCTCATATACTTAGAGCATACATTAAAATTAATAGAACTAGCAGAAGATACGACATATATAAATTTCTAATAAACATATATTTACTTACAAGCAATATACAATTAATACTAGGAAAACAAATAAATAGTTTGCTTGAAAATATTCTACCTTTCTCACGATTCTTTTTCCCAGTCGAGGTATCGAGGGAGGAACCTTAAAATTTGATGTTTGTACAAAAACTAACCTGGGCCTTACATTCTGTCTGTGTTGCTGAATCCATTCTTTGGGGTCAGGTATTTGTGTTGGAATTTGCAGGAAACTAAGCAGAAGTTCAAACCAAATATTAACCCTGGAGGCGGGGCGCCAAGTCTGTGAGACCCGACTACCCGAGAAACGGTCACCATTTCTAAACAAAATTTTTCCGAGATCTGAGTATTTCAATACCTTCTTGAATCATTGTCAAGATCTCGTCTAGCAAGCGGCCAGTTTGGATATTGGCACATTTCAAAGTTTGGTTACTTAAAGTCTGTGAGACCCAGCGCCCCGACTAACGTTTTGATATTTTTCGACCAGTTTATTTAAAGCAAATATATAATATCCAATAAATATGTAATAACTAAATATATAATATCCAAAAAAGGTCGTTTTTGAGAGATCTCGCTCTGTCTTGAACAGAAATTCATTTGGAACTACGTTCAGTGGAAACAAATGTACCGCGATCTGTAAGGGAAAGAAGGTGAGAGGTAGCAGGTACTATAAACGTACATGTAGGTAAATGAAGAAATTTTTCTTGCTGGAACAAGAAAAAGATGTTTTTTTCTACAAGAAGATGTTTTTCTGCAAGAAAAACTCCAAAACAAGATATTACTGCAAAAAATGCAAAAACCTAGCTCATCTTCAATCTTGGTGCTACCCTTGTTCAGCCGTTGCTGAAAATCAACAAAACTTACTGTTTATTGTTCACTTAGCTTGTTGCTAACAGTAATTGACAATTTTTTGGTTAAGAAGTTTTAAATTGTATTTATTATGTATAACCAAAGACAGACTAAAAATTTATGTTGCATTTTTTAAAGTACATATTATTATTGGTTTTTAATTTAACTTTTTTATCATTTATATTAATAAATAGAACTTATTTGAATGTGAGATTAACAATTTGGTATTAGATACCTTCCTTCTAATATTTTTGGTATGGGTCTAGGAGACCCGTGCGCCCCGACTCTCGTTACAATTTGGAGCGCCCCGCCTCCTGGGTTAATAAAAGTACAATATTTTAAAAATTAATATAGGTCACCTAGGTAAACTACTGTTTTTCTTCAGATCTGGAGGTGTTTCCATCTGTCCACTTACTTTTACAGCTACGTCCGCCATTTTTTAAAGCAATATCCCAGAATTTTGTAGTAAATCAATTGTAAGAAAAGTCGTTTAAATTAAAATTTAGTTTTTAGTCTCGTGGTTGGTGTTCGGTTTAAAATATCAAAATTGCTACTACTTTTTAGTAGAAGCGGCAACACTGCATTGTCAAAAATATTTTAGACAGGTAGAGCATGTTCGTTTATGTAAACGACCAAATTTTCAGAGCGATTCCTTAACTGGTTCGCCAGATATATCTAACGTACCCTGTATATATACTTAGTTAATATTAATCTTAATATTTTTTCTCAGAAAACAGAACTATTATAAGGAGTAACTTTATTTCATAAAATTAATAATAAAAAAGTTTTCCATATGTAGAGAACATTTAAGAGACTCTGTAATTAAGGTCTTAACTTTATGCTAATATATTTTATTAAATAAATATTTACCTATGCAAGTGCTTGCATCAGTGTTGATGTTAGCCTCACGTGACAATGGTGTTAGCACACTATTGGACATATGTATGTATATCAGATTTTCACTCAACTTCGAGATCAGGACTCTCAAGGTGTTGTTTTTATGATAGAACAGGAACTTCCCTGAATTTTTGAGACAGCTAAAAAGAATAGAGGAGTTAATAGACAATCGTTTAAAACCCCAAATTAACAGTTGAAGGATGCAATGTCCTCATTTTAATAATAGCAGCCATCATCTGTAGTAATTTTTTACAAGCGTTCTTTCTGTATAATTAAAATTACCGTAAGATATTCCCCATATCACCATATGCTCAAAAAAAATAGTAATTGCTAGTAGTGCCTAAATTCACCACTAGGGCCGTATTCTACATCTTGAAAGACTGCTCCCCGACAGAACGTTGACAAGATAGGACAGCCATGATTGGCAGTAGTCTGGCAGACCCTCTCGAAAAGCGTTCCCTCGAGATGTAGAACACATTGCACGTATAAAACATAAAATTTAACTAGGCATATTTTGTATTTGACCCTTGACCCTTCAAGTACTTTGGTATATTTTGTTTGGTACACAGGTTCCACGTGGGCAAAATCAAAATTAAATTACATTGATGATATGAAGGTAGTGCCATTTTAGAAATGCATCGATTGATCAAGGTTCACCGTAGTGGATCCTGTGCAAACACATCGTAAGAAAATAATTTTTCAATACCTTTTTTAGTATTCCTCCAAGGCGTCGGCAACTGTTTCGGCCTTCCTTGACCATCATCAGTGTTGTACGGCCCCGAGCAGGGACAACAACAGACAGCCGCTTACTAGTTAACAATTTTACGTACCCAGACCTGAAAAGTAAACAGCTGCCAAGAAAAGACCTGGGACATTTTTTTAAATATTACGTGAAGTAGAAAAGCCTAAGCCAAAACAATAATTGTTATCGATATTTAATTAATAAAAAATCCCCCAACGTGTGTTCTTAGTTTAAAAAAAAGTACCTATCTTCTTTTCCTAAAAACCAAAAAATAATTAGTAAACTACAAATGACAGTTTTTGTATAACATTTTGGCGTTATATTTAAGTGTTTCTTTTTAGGAAATGATTAAAAGACGAAAACCCTAAAGTAGTAGGGATAAAGGGGCGGGTGATTACTTTTTTGAAACAAATTCATACACACGCGCAAAGTTTATCTTGTAACTGTTCCGCAGACAATGACAAGGTAAAGAATGCATGTGCAAGACGAAAACCAAACTTATCGCTAAAAATTAAAAATTTATCGCTTATATTTAATACCAAATTATTTTGCATACCTAAAAAAGAGTTAATACCTAAAAATGAAAAATTAGTTATAATATTAACACCTGAAGAGAAAAAAGTAAATTATACCTAAAAATAAAAAATTAGTAAATAGATACAGAGTGGTTATGGATGTATTCCATTAATGTTCAGACAATTTAAATACTTATTCCTGGGAACAGACATCAATCTTTTTTTCTTTCTTCTATCTTTTCTTTATAAATTCAATTGATTCTCATATATGGTAATTTTATTATTATGGATACTAGTTATTTTTCCATTATAAAAAATATTTCTCTTCAATTAATCAGAAAGCCTAAAAATAAAAGAAAATATCAAGATAGATGATTATCAAGATGGTTAGACAATGGTTTATCAAGACAATGGATTATCAAGATGGTTAGACAATTTTTGGTGCAAAGACAGTTAAGGTGAAAAGAGACGGAGTATTTTCTATTACTGAACAAAATTGAAAAAACACACCCTCTTTTGATACAAGCTTTTGTTTAAAATATTTTCAGGAAATTTTGGTGAGTTGACATTGAGATAGGGATAAATCTTAAACATATTTTTGACATTTATATTTTGGAAGGTGGGGGGTGTTTTTGTAATTTTAAATATGATGTTGTACTTTTGTTTATAAAATTCGAATCTACGTCAAACGCTACGTTCGTAGGGGTGCAATTTTTTTTATTTACACTTTTGGTTACGGAATTATGGTTAACTAAATTTTGATTGAATTTAAAAAATAAATAAATTTTACCAATAAATCAAGTTCACTTATTTCGGAATTATTAATTGTTTCCATGGAAATGCGTTATTTCTACTCAAGTCAGTTGCGAACTTTGAAGTTTTAACGATTATTTCTCTAGGTCCCCGGTTTTAACCCCCTTGACTTTTTCCTGTGTGGTTTTATAAAAGACAAAATGACGGTGACTGTACCTACAGCCGTAGATGATATAAAGACCGAATCCGCCTGCTGATTAGTGACCCTTGAAATGTTACAGCGGGTACGAAATTCATTTAGAAAAAGACTGAGAAAGTGTTTGGAAGTTGAAGGGGGACATTTCGAACAACTTCTCAAGCATGACAGACTAATAATCATGATTCCGTAAAAAAAAGAGCAAATCAAAAAAAAAATTGTACAGGTACGTAGTTTATTACGTAGATTCTAATTTTATAAACAAAAGTACATCGTCCCGTTTAAAATTACAAAGTTAAATTAAATTAAAAAAAAATCGATTTCGACACGCGCATAGAGGGTTCCAAGTCTCAATAAATATGGTAAGGCTAACCCTTGAATAAATAACCCTGTAATATAGCCGTTGAATATATTATATTAAGTTTCAGGCTTCCACATCTTTAGATCCGCCCCTGATTGGAACTCAATGCATCGCTTTGCGATAGTGCAGGCGTCTGTACTATACGGCAGTTACGTTACATTTGAAGAAGACATGCACGGCAGTGGCTGTGAAATTTATAACCTCGGTCCCCGTACTAGATGCCAGACCGCCGGCGGATCGTCTCGTCAATCCTTGGCTCGCCGTCGCATGAAGTACAGGCGACATTGGAGCTTTCGCATCTGGTCTGGTTTTATCTGGACTAATACACACAGCAATCTGAAATTTACCACCTTGTTGTCTGAAGGAGTGACTTTGCCAGCACGTCGCACAAATGTCTGAGACAGCGTCATCTGTCCCATGGACTTCTCTTGGCATTTTTGGCGCATTTTTTGTATCTTGTTTTTAATTTTTCAAGGGCTATTTTTGTCATGTGACCAGAATCACCCGTAAATGTCTTTTTTTTATCAATTTATTTATTGCTACCAGATACCAACATACATAAACACATGCATAAGTCACAAAACATAAATTTAAAGTCGTATATACCAGTTTAAAACTAATTAAAAAAATACAAATGAAAAGTGATAAATACAAACCGTTTTATCTATACGAGGCTAATACCGCTTTTATATCGGTAGATAAATGTAGGTCAAAAACGAGAATATAAAAATAAAATATCTAGTAACCTTTTCCGCTTTTCCCCAAAGATTGGACATTTTCAGTTTTCAGTTTACTCTTCACGATATTCCCCCCGAGGGCGAGGAAAATTGCCCTTTATTTTTGTTACGTGTTCTTTTCGTTTCAGTGGGCAAACTGTAAAGTATACCATATTCCGAAATGTCACTTGTGTTAAAGTTATTTTTGTTCCCTTAGGTCTTTATCATTGTCGGAAATGTGTTATGGTCATCACTGTCTGATCTATAATGAAAAAAAGCAACGCTTCAAGCTAGCCCGAAATTGGATTTCTTTTGATAATATACAAATTACAGATTTTTTCTTTTTATATCTCTCGCTAAAGGAAGTATTGTGTTCGTAAAATTACTTCTCTAGATATTTTTCAAATCCTTAAGTCTTCGAATTTCTACTGCCCGTATTCTCTGTAATGTTTTAAGTTGACTTCTAGGTAAGACCAGCTTAAATTCCTGCTCTGATAATAGAAATTTAAGTCTACTTTACTTATAAGTCAATTTAAATACTACGGAGAAGATGGGCATCAAACCCAACCCAACCTGAGCCCCCCAAAAAGTAATACTTCATTCTGTAAGTAACCCTATCTGTGATAAGGATATTCTATAGTTGCTCCAAAAGTATTGATGTACGGAATTTGAATGAATTATCTTTAAAAACTGGTCGAACAATTAAGAAAATCCAAAATGCAATTCAAATTTTCTCACCCGGTATCTCCGAAATAAAGCATTTCCGGATTTGTGTTAACTTTTGTTTTTATTTTGGGTTTGCTCGGGTTTGCTTAGGATTGTATTTTACAAAAATCTGTTTTATGTTTCTATAACTCAAGAATATTAGCTTAAATAAATAATATTTTATACAGAGCTGAGGACTGGGTGTCTGTCTGTTGTTATTCCTATGAATGTTTGGTTATTGTTGTAGTAGCTCAACATACCATTTGACTTGCTATCAGAACTGGCTTAAACAAACAAACTTAATTAATTTGAAACTAACAAATGAATATCAATCAGAAAATTATGATACATTAATTTTAATTAATTTAACCATTTGATTATTTAAGTCGATTGTCAGTTCATGAAAGGGACGGAGGGGCCGGCTGGGACTTTGGGAGATTTCCCGAAGGGCAGGATGCTTCGACCCGGAACGGGTCGGCGCGACGTTCCCATCATGGACGATGGTGCCTGGGATGGTGATAAAAAACAACGAGCATTTCGGGCCGGGCCGGTGTTAATGGTTTCCCGGGCCGGTTTACCCTTCCCCATCCGCCCCTGGTTCATGACAGTTCAAAAGGGAAAATCTATATATGAATTTGTTTACCATATAATGATGTAATTCACGGTACGGTAGGGCAAACCTCAGTGTCTTAAATTAGGAACTTCTTATATTACAGTTAACGAAGCCATTTTTAGAAAATCTATAATAAAATAATGATGTTCTATGACATAAAATTAAGCAACAAGCTTATATTTTAAGGATTTAAGAGCATATATTCAATATCAACTTACCTTCGGTATTTTTTTGTACTAAAACAATCAATTTAAAAATTTACAACTACGGAACGGACTTCTCTGGTCCGCTATTAATAAACGAATACCACATGTATGTTACAAGCACCTTCCCTCTACGTTTACAGTTGGAAACAATCAGTTTTTGTCATTTTTAACTAGATGGCGTGCCGTGTATAGTTAGAAAACAACTATCTTAAATTAATCGCCTATTTCATTTGGTTCCTTTCCTCTATTACAGTCACTCAAGAGCCGATAATTATTTATGTTTCAGACGGTGACAACAGTTCGTCAGATAAAGATCACCTCTAAGATAATTCTATGGAGGATGAACCAAAAGCCAATTATTGGGAGTATTTGTTTATATTTTTCTACCCTTTTCAATCCAAACGACATAATCATAAAGTGTACGAAGATTGCGCTAATGAAAATACGTCTAAACTTTGATCGATTTTTCATTAATTCTATTTTTGACGACTTTAGGGCTAAACTGTGTTTTTTTTTATTTAACTGTCGTTTCGAATTCGTTTAATTGAAACTAAAAATAAATTATCTTACCAAAAGCGGCGTAAGATTTGTGGCAAATATCACCACATGTTCATTTAAACTTATTCATACTAAGTTGTAGTACAATTCTTGTTTTTTCATATTTCTACACATACGTTGTCAGTAAATTAATTGCAGTAAGATTCTGTTCCACTGTTTAAACAGTCATATGATAAAAAATGGAAAGTCCGACCCTGACCAAAGTTCAAGTGGTGTAAACAGAATATTACTAGAAATGACATGTGTCAACGGCTGCCATTAAAATATAAGCTGATATTGATTATACACAGTGACCCCATCATTTTGTGAGGTCATCAGGTCATTTAACCTAACCTTAAATTTCATGTTTCGACGCAAGAGTAAAAATCAAGCAAGAAAAGTCACGAGCGTCATAGAAATGAAGACATCACGCGTGCTCTGTCGCGTTTTAGAATATTCCTGGCTAAATTCTAAAACTAGACCGAGCACGCGCGATGTCTTCATTCCTATGACGCTCGTGGCTCTTGCTTGATTTTTACTCCTCTGATGTTGCTTCCCTAGGTAACGTTGTGTCCTCCCATTTAGGTAAAGTGAAAGTATGCTGTGATGCTAACCTTTTGTCGCCGTTTTGTCGACAAAACCAGCCTTATTTGTTTCGGATGTGATTTCAACCGTTTGATGATTGGTGACATTTTGCTGGACAAACGACAGCATGGTAGATTTCTTAGACTGACTGTTGCCACTAGGCTAAAGTTCAACGAACACATTTTGCCCTTGGCAGCAGATTATCCGCGGGATGCTTTGGGGTGAGGACCACTGTTGATGAACTGGGAACTGACATCGGAAGGTCGGTCTACTACACGCTCATTGAATCCCGGCTTCGTTATGGAATAGCCTTCTGGGGAAATGTGAGTGGTTACCTGATCCAGATGCTCTTTGTGATTCAGAAGCGAGCCGTGAGATACCCGGCCTGTACATCTTGTAGACTGTCTCGCTCGTCTTTTTGAATCGCGATAGGTTCCCTTTCAGTGACCCAGCACATGTTACCAGACAGCACTCTAATCTACGTCTGCCACTCCCGGCTTCCAGTCTGGTGAAGAACTGAATTATATATGAGGACTTGAAGTTATTATTCGGTTGCTGAATTTTATGACGACTCATTTTAATTTTTTTTACACCTATTATTTTATTTCGAATTTTAAATTATATGTGTATTGTTTGTTCGCCTGCTTAGTTTGTCCTTTATTAGTGTTGTTCTGATTATAAACTTTGGATTTTTTTGTATTCTTATTTGAAATTGAATTATAGTTTGTAGGATCATGTATAAACTTCCTTATTGCTCTGTCTATAAGACGTAAGTCTTCTGGGAATAAAGCTTATATGGCTTTGACTGTGACTTTGACTACGCTACCGGTGACCGGTAAGCGATAACGATATATCATCCCCAACTAACAAAGATGAATCATTAAATATGACGAAATGGAAGTACAAGATAATAACGAAACAAGTGACGAATTTGCACATGACGCAGAAGAACATGATGAGATTTAAGAACATGCTTTTCTTTTTTAAATGTTGTAAGAATATTCTTTTTTAACTACAAAGTATGTTTTAAACTTTTGGTTTTATTACTAATTTAAAATTAAGGGTATTTTTTATAAATGACCTAGATGACCGTCATATGACCACCACATGACGGTCATTTGTCACGGATGATAAATGACCGTCATTGCACATCACTGATTATACATCATGGGAGTCCCACTCAGGGTGTCGAGTTTCCTTAGGTGGTTTGTTAATCTCCAGTTCGAGTCAAATCTCCTTCCCTTCATATTCCCTTCTTCCCTTTTTTTATTATATTAAATGGAAAGCCTCCACAAATATGACAGAAATCTTTAGTCGATTTCAATCTTATCGTGAATACACTATAATAATCGGATACTGAGGAACATCTATTATTTTTATTTGGCCGTATTTTCGACTATTAAACTGAAAAGTCAGTTTTTTGTTATTGACGAAACTCGTAAAAATTGATAATTTCCAAGCAATTTGTAGTATTTTAAATAGCGCAAAACGTATACATTGACTAAAATTTGTTAAAATGAAATTGAGTTCTTAAAATATACACCAAATTAACGCTTTAAGGTAAAATCCGCTTTTTCGATACGAAATCATTTATAATTAGATTTTATATTTCTGGAGACTTGCCTAGCTTGAATAAGCATGTGTATACGTATAAAACCTTCAGAAGAGATTAAATAACCGAGTTGTAGAAATTGCGGGTCTTTGCCCTTGTGCATTCAAGGTTCTGTAACACACAAGGTACATCTTATAGGGACATTGCACTGTGATTGCATTACTTTGTTTCAGTTCTTTAACTTTGAAATGCATCTTCTGTTTTTGCTTGCATGGCAGAACTCAGTGGCTTTTTAAGATTCTTATTTTGAACACAGACGTACACTAAAATATGTAAATAGTCTTGGCTTATTTAATTTTTACGTTCTCGTTGATGTCTATGTACTGGCCCATCCTCTGGACCACATTTTAAAGTAGTACTTTCAGAGTAGTTGGGAACTAGGGATTGGTATAGAGAGAGATTATTATTAAGATTGTAATTAAAAAATAAAACATTTTAAAAATATACTAAAACTAAAAGTTCTTAATATATTATATATCAATTATATGCAATTTTTAAGTAATAATTTTGTATAATAAAGAACATCAAGGTTTGATGGTGTAAATGAACACAAAGGACAGTTATAAAGTTATAATATAAACTTCATAAAATTCGATAATTTCAATCTACTCGACATTACTTAATCAAACAAGTTGCGCAAGTTTAAGAAGCCCTAGTAAAATGTATATTGCATGGATTAAAAAAAATAACAGTGGACAGTAACCACTAAATATCTGGAAGCAAGAAAATGGGGCAAACGTTCCATTGCACTATATTGTGACAAAAAATTGAATTTTTTCCGCCTATAGGTATATACCAGTGTGCGGCGCGCCAAGTCGAATGTTTAGCATTCTCTCTTTCTTTGTCCTACAAACGCACAATGTATAGAACAAAACAAAAGGCTATTTATGAATGATTGGTGTCGTCTCCTCTTGCTGAATGTCAATGGTCGAAACGAATACAGAATGTGCAGCAACTCGAGCCAGAGACGTTCTCTCGTGAACTTCTGAGTTCTACGGATTACTTTTACTTTCTATTTTAAAACAATTAATTTCTATCTTAAAACAAAAAGTTTTTCATTAATAAATTGTAAAGAAAATATTTTATATTTTACCGCTTATGGTGATGAATTTTAAAGATTTATATTTGACAATTCTGTCTGACGTAGGTATTTTTTATCTGAATTTTAAAACTTGCGACTCGGACAATGCGTGGTCGTCGTCCGATCAAGCTCAACTTGTTTTTATTATAATAATGACAGTGTACTGTGTAGTCTCAGGTAAATGCAGGTGCAATGCACCTCAGATACCTACCTTTTTCTGTATCTTCACAGTATGCGCTTCTTCTTGAGAAATAATGACTGATTTATAGAAACGCGAGGTCGTACTGTCGGGGTCAGTGGTAGTAGGTTTTGTACCCCTATTTTTACTGAACCCTAGATACAGGAAAATAAAAATAGTCGATCCGATCTTTTAAATAATCGGTGTCATCCGATATAAATAGCATAAATCAAATTATAATAATGAAAACATTAACTCCGAGCAATTCCAAAAGAGAGAAAAATATAACTTAACTAAGTAGCATGTTTACAATGTATTAAACAAGGCTAGTTGTTAGAAAAGTCAAAAACTGAAAGCTTAACCTTATTACAAATAATAATAAATTAAATGAAATAGAAGTAAAAACTGAAATATGTAAAAATCGGCAAAAACGCGTTTTGCTCCTTGCAGTAGCAGAAATTTTTACTATGAATAACCGATGTGAATAAGTGAGAAAACATTGGAATACGCCGCCTTATAAGTGACAGCGCATTGTCTCTATATATAAAAGAAGAAACTGACTGACTGACTGACATATCAACGCACAGCCCACACCGCTCAGTCTAGAAACTTGGAATTTTGCACAGAATAATGGAGGCATCTACTAAGGAAGGGTTTTTCAAAATTCAACTCCTAAGGGGGTGAAACAGGGGTTCAAAATTTGTATGAAGAAAAAATATTAGATGGTCTTATTAACGCAAAACTTCATAGAAGTGTTCTAAAAAATAAATATTTAAACACGTGTTTTACAGTTTTTAATAAATCAACCCCTCAGGGGGTTAAACGGGAGTTCAACATTTGTAAGGGACTAAAATTGTTATACCGCGGACGAAGTCGCGGGCGAAAGCTAGTAGGTAATATAATTATATAATTATATAATATAAACAAAATATTTTCTGGAAAGAAAAATGTAAGTAAAACCAATCAATTCTCGATAACTACTATGAGCGACCGTCTATACATAGGGAGGACTTGGAAGAAGGCTCGGAACAAGGTAATGAACGTGAAATTCAGGGACCAAACAAAAGAAAGAGGTTAAAACAAACTACAAGCTTCTAGAGCCAATGAACAAGTTGACTTGGACGAGATAAAAGGAAAAGGTAATCAACCAAATAAGAAACCCTAGGAACCAACATGGGAACAAGGCAAGTCAAACTTACATAGTGTAAACGTAGAGATACAACTGTTCGATCAAGGTAAATTAAAAACAAAATAAATACTAAATAGGCATTCGCAAATGAGATTAATTAGTAAAATAGGCCCCGGTACTGTGGCAGAATTGACCTGTCACATGAGTATCTTGAACAATTCATGCAATAAAAAATACAACTATATATATTTCCTATTCGTCCATCTAAAACTTATTATCTTTATTATTATTATTATTATTCTTATTATTATTATTATTATTACATTTTCGCAAAACCTTCGAAACAACACTAAACGCAGATTTTGTAATAAACTGTTTTATTATGTCTAACTGATGTATGTTTGTATATTACCTGCATTTTTCGACTAACTTCATTTGAACGTTTTTGAACAGAGAGTTTTGAAATTTGCATTTTAACTGAGCTACGTTCTAAAATACTTGAATAAGTACACTGTTTAAGTTTTACGAATTCCTGGATATAGCTTGCACCTTCATTATTAAGAAATACACTGAACGTTCACAAAACATACGCATACTAGTGAAAAATATTCTTGACTAAGATTTATGAAAAAGTGCGACCAACATAGCCAAATGCCTGTAACAAGTCTTTCTCCAACTGAACTCTCGGTCAACTCAACACTTCGAACTCTGAAAATCGTTCCCTGCTGTTTCTATCTCGATTGTGCATCATACGAAATACTTATTTCTTTTTCCGCCCTCGTGTATTTGTTATCTGGCTCAAGTTTTGGAAGTGGTTCGGGGAAAACGACACTGGAGTAATCTAGTCAGTATAACTGGGAAGTGGTAAATTTTTGTATCAAGAAACAATAGTCCTGCTGAGCCTTTGGTTACGTCATGATGCACATGATCTCTAAATAATGAAGAGTACGCAAACGACCCTCTTGAACCAAAATCCACGATATTAGCCGCCCTAATAAATCAGATCATGCTCTTCTGAAAGAGCAAGAATATGAAATTATGAACATATCCCACATTTTATAGAACAAGGACTGGTAATTTGCATTTTACTGTAAAACGAATTAGCATAGAACTAAAAGACCTATTGTTGAAGCGGTGCGCTTTATGTCCATTCGGAGGGACGAAAAAAACTTTGCTGAATATACGGAAACACAACATTATACCTCAATAAATTTTATGTTTGCACGGACCGTTTCTGTATTTTAATCCGATTGCAAATCAGGCTAAGTAACTGTGTGTTCTGTATGCTATATTTAACAAATATATTTGTTTTTCTATCGTATTATACTCGTAGGTTTATGTTAGGGTCACCTATAATCAGATCGAAAGGACAGGGGAAAGCTTTTTTTCGGAACACTAGTAATAATACTGGCATTCACTAAAAATGCCTGAGATTTAATACTGGTTTAAACAAAGATCTTTTATTATTCAGTTAGGTTAGGTTTTGACAAGTTTTTGTCCTGTCATTGTTTTGATAATAAGTATTCATTAAAGAGTTATTTTAAAATTTCAGCGATTTTCTTGGCTTCCCAATATTTTTCATGTTTGGACTTGCCGCTAAAATGAATTTAGTGCTATTAGTGTGAACAGTAATACATGCTGAAGTAATAAAATTATTGATTTCTCTGTAAATTGACAAAAAGCTAAGAATTAAATTTATTGTAGTCTAAAACCTTTATTGTCATATTATACCGGTCTTTGCGATAGTGAATTTCGGGGAAGAAATGAAGTAAAAATTTGAGAATATTACGGAATTATCTTAAAGGTTTGCAAACATAACCCATTAGAACTACAGACAGTCGTTTAAAAAATAATCGATGACGTCCCTGGTGATGTCAGGAAAATGATAGTTGCCTGAACATTTAGATAAGTAGGAGCACCTTTTCAAATCGCATTATGTCCTTCAAAGTAAATTTCTGGGTAGAAACCAGAAACGTGTTTCTGTCAACTAGCTCATCATATTATAAAATAAAGAATGTCACTTGTTTCAAGATACCATTATATAGTTATAGTTAACAGGTTAATTTAAATCAAAATTGACATAGACCACTTCCAGTTTTAAAAAAATGTTTGGACATTATTCGTTTTGTTGCATCAAAAGACATAATATTCGTTTTGTTGTGGTCAAAACTGAACATAATGCGTTTTTTAAAAATGTCCATGAAAACAAAAATTCTGATTGAAGTAGAAATTAAGAGAATCATATATATTTTCAAAAATGTTTATTAAAGTTTTGAGGGAAAAACACGCAAAATAAGTATTATAAAGCAGATCAAGCATTTTCAATTCTTAAATATGGGATATGTTAGAATCATCTTCCAAGCAATCTAAGATATTCTTCCTGAACTTTATTCTCCATCCCAGGAGTGTTAAGTGCCTTGTCAAAAGAAGAGGTGGATAGTGGAACATTATATTCCCCATCTTTCCCAAATCTAGCTTGGAGTAGCTTACGAACATCCTTTTTTAGTTTTTCGTGAAACGGAACATTTATGGATTCACTTCCGGTGTCCGTCCGTCGGTCACAGGTGATTTTCTCTGAAACTATTCGACGTAAAAATTTGAAATTTAGCACAAAGATAGAGTGTGGTGGCCCAAATATAAATAAAGTATAAAAAGTTGAATTTTGATTCTGGGCGTTAATTTCGGGGGTACAGGGGGACATAAAAAAATTTCAAGGGCGTCGTGTAGGGTATCAAATGAAGGCTTATTGAAGCATGAACTCAACAATATATAATAAGATGTATTTAAGTAGGCATTTTTTTAAACATTTATTGGAAAAACGCTAAAAAATTGCTCTCCCCCACCCGTATCACCAGAAGGATCGCTATAAAAAATCATGAACATTAAGAATTAGGTGTAGATTGAACGAAAATTATCAGCATTGAAAAATTATAGCGCAATCAATTAATTGCTATAAACAATTTAATTGTTTATTTCCTTATAACTACCGAAGCATCGGTTTTGCAGAAAAAGTTTTTTAATAAAAAATATTTCTTACGATCTAAGAAATAACTTTTGTTCTTATACGTTTTTCAAAATTTTTAATTTGGCTTAGTCGAAATGCTCCCTACTCTCGAGTTCCGTGTATACGCGATTTGATACGGCGTTGGTGCCGTAGCGTCGGCGCGGCGCGGCGGAATGCGCGGCAGATAAGCGTAGATCGGGCGGCCGAGGTTTGCTCAGGTTACGGTTAACTGATGGCACGGAACACTAACTGCGCAAGTATAGCTTGCACTTGACCGATTTTTCTCTCTTCTTTGATGGTGCTACAGAACGGAACATCTGGACCCAATCAAACTCCCAAGTCCCAATTTAAATTCAAACCTCGTTTGGTGATTGTACAAAATGCTTTTGTCATGTCATTGTATCGATAGGTTGGTTTAACTTTGATTTAGTTTAAGTTAGGTTTTAATAACGAACTCTGGAAAACCACCTGTTCTTTAGCGATTGTACTGCGACTTGATGCGTAACGAGTTTCTATATTGGTAGATAATGCAAAGACCTATTAAAAACCGCTACAAAGTCAGTTTTGTTTATTGATGTAAATAATGCGATTTGAAAAGTTGCTCTTCAATTTCCTCTTGTAAGAAGTAGAGACAAAACCGGAAACTATAAACAAAATAAAATGCGCTTTTATACAGAATGTACAATTCTAAATAGATTTTTTTTATTGTAGCGGACGGAAAATAAGTAAAACCATATTTGAATCTACCTAAAGCTTCAGTTACAATTTAGATTTTTGTATAGTACAAGATGAAAATAAATCTGTTTAATTTTACTGTAACTCTAGAACATTATCTTAATGTAAATAATAATAAAATATTATTTTATACAATGCTGAGGATTTTGTATGGAGAATGAACTTTTAAGATTTTATAAAGGGTGTGAAATTAAAAAAAAATCTGTCTTTTTTACTCTGAATGTGTTTGATAACTGTAATATTTATTACCTAAACTCGCAATCGTTGTCAATAAAATAATTTACAGTCTAAACGTTGCTTAATTAACTTTCTTAGGAAACTGACACTGTGAATTGGATGTTCCAATTTTTATCCACAAATTGTTATTATTGAATCAGAACTTAGTTAAGGTAACTTACGTGTTGCTGTTGAAGGAAGATGAAGGACTGTATAATTTCAAATTTTGTTTTACGTGGAAGTTTTGTCCAAAGACTCTGCAGATATTTTAAATATTGAGTTTATTTCGTGTTAGGCGTTTACACTGTATAAATACGACTAATTGTAAGAATTATTATTTTCTTTAAACTTGAAATGATAAGTTGTCAGTATGTTGTAATTTACTTCAACCCACTGGTGAGCCAATTTTATAAAAAACCAACAGCGAGGTCCACATTTATCTACTCTAATTTAGCATGACACAAATACAAATAAATCATTTAAAATGCAAAAACGGGAGTTACTGTTCTAAAACGAATACTGAAAACCGAGAAGACCACACGGTGGAGCGATGCCAAGGAAATAAATCAACTGTCAACAGATTTCTGCATTTTGATGGTTACCTATACCTTAAAGTCAATAAGTCGGGGTAATTATTATTCGAATTGTTAGGAACATAGCTCTAGCTGCGTATTTCTAATTTTTGCCACATATGGTTGTCATATTTTTATTTTTGTAAATTGAGTCGTTGTCTTTCTACAGGATCTGTGTACAATCATACAGTCAGATACACTTGGGTCAAGGTGAGATTGAATAGATTTGACCTTTAATATGTCATTCAATACTTGCATCTCTTTGGGTGGAGACAGAACGAAAGCAAGGCAATACTGTTCAGTATAATCATCCAATTTAATTCAAGGTCAAATTCAGGAAAAGTTTATTCCTACTGGGGTTTCCAAAACCCTAGTAACTAAATATTGAAACACGTTTTATGTGTTTCTTAAAATAATTAACATTCGATATTTTTCTGTTGAATTTTTATGACGCGCTGTTTAAAAAAAAAGGAAAATAAAATTTTGATTTGTTTAATGAATTATATGTCTTTTTTATGTGTCTACACTGGAGAGGGAGAGGTCTTTATTTTAATAGCAAATTGCTGAACAACAACATTAAAAAAAAATAGTAGTAAAGCGGTTCACCCTCCAGAATTTACAATGTTACATTACATTGTGTTGCCTGGCGGACTTTTTGTCGGAAAGATAATAAACATGTTATAATTGTCTAAAAAAGAATATAATTGAACAAATAATTATTTGAAAATGCAATAGAGTCACCACTGTTTCGATTTTAAAATAGGTTTTACAGCAAAAGTAATGAGAACAAGTCAATGCCAAGGTAAATAAATTAATTTTCAACAAGTTGGTGATCTGTGTTTTCATGTTAGTCACATTGGCCTGACTTTTTAAAAGTGAATATGTTTATTTATAGGTAATCGTGATTATTACTGATTATACTACTACAAACACTAAGCCAAGCAAAACCAATGCTTTTATTATATAATTAACTAATGCCCTCATATGACATGGCTTATCTCTATTTGTTAGTTAGGAACATAAAATATATTTTCCATTTTGTTTTAAAAATTTCAAAACACCTAAAGAATTTCTAGCAGATTTTAACCGTAGAGTACTACAAATTATTGTAAGTACAAGTTTACTGATTATATTTGATTCAATAGATAACTTTTTTATTTGATGAGACAGAAAAATGTTTAACATAGAGAATTGTAGATTTGTACAAGAACCATCAGAAAACGTAACTAAAAAAACAATTAATCATCAAATATGCGAGTTTTAAACAAACCATAAGTTTTTTCAAAGGGCTTACCGCATTATTATTATTTTGTAAAAATTCTGCTCGCTAAAAGCTCTATTTCTATTTTGTTAAGTTACCCAAACCGATGCATGTTCGACTGCTTTCCCATAATTTTAAGAAATAAAACGAAACTCAGGCAACCCTTCATACTCCTCGTTTATGGGTTAATGCAAGTCGTATGGGGTTTCTATGAAAACATCGACAATCTTTGATTAAGTGACAAGTCTAATCTGGTCTAATTACTAGCTTATTTATTATGGGCCACAGTCAGCAGGAAAAGGTTGATATAACAACATAATAATATATAAAATGCAATAAAAATAAGAGGGAAGCAAGGACATCATATACAAGACTGTGTGAAAACCGGAAAATTCTAAGCCTAAACACTCTTGTAAGGACCTACAGGAAAATAATAAATTCACAAAATTTCAAAAGAAAAAAAGGAGAGCACGCCAGCCTGATGTTCAGCTTTATTTGAATGAAAACCCCACTAATTCTATACCGGTGGCATGTGAAGCATTAAACACTACACAGAGTCCAAAGCACTCTATAAAAAATTTCAAATATAAACCTTATATGTTCCGTAAAGTTCAACAGCTTCCTGAAGAAAATAAACGCAACAAACTGGAATTTTGTATTGCTATTCTAAAACAACTGCACAAGGATGACACTTTTTTAACAGGATAATATGGACAGATGAGGTTTGCTTTGCTAGAAACAGTGTCTATGATAGACATAATACCCATTATTGGGGCCAAGAAAACCCTCGTGTTGTAAAGGCTGTCAAAACTTCAGGATGAACAGCTTTTTGGGGTGGCGTTAGTGCTTTTTACTATTATTTCTGTTGTAGTTCATCCTTATAGTATTTAACTACACCTAAGCACTCGGGAAAAACTTTCCATCTTAAACTAAATTCGAAGATTAAAAAATGTCGCAAGTTAGGTACGCAAAATATATCCATTCTCTGTTAGTACTAAAACAGCAGTCCTTAATTTGACTTGCCACATTGCCTACTATCTTCAGTTGTTCTTCTTAGGATGACGTCAGACGGGAAACTTTTTTTTTTTTAATTTTGTCGAACTTTAAGCCTTAATATTTTCGTTATTAAAAAACGCAAAATGACTGAACCAGTCCATTAAGAAAAATTATCAACTACACTACAAATCTTTTCCAAGTTATAGGCCTCAGATAAATTTAGTGCATTTTATTCTCTTTAACGTTATTTTTAATAAATTAATGATATTACATTGACAAAAATTCCCATAAAAAGAGAAAATACAATTTTTAGGTTACATAATTGTTAAGTAGATATGTTACGCTCAATAGTCGAATTCGGGCAATGCCCGAAAAAAATTCGCAAAACTAATTTTGAGCAACGAATATTTCCCAAACCCGAAATTTAATTTTTATACGGTTATTGAGCATTACAAAATAAGCAGAACTAGTTTTGCGCAATTTGGAATGTACAAAACTAGTTCTGTACATTTCTGAATGGCCAACACTAGTTATGCTTGTTTTACAGCCTCCCAAACCCAAATAAAGAGTAGGGCTATGTTGTTGTTTTAGAAATATCACTTAGAACTGCATCCTCCGATATTTCTGGATCTACACAACGTTTTATTTCATGTATGTGCAATAAAAAGTGTATTAACAGAGCATGTTCTTGTCGAAAAAAAGAATGTCATCTGCAATTCTAGGTGCTATCATTCCAGCTCTTGTTCAAATAAATAATTTTTTTAACTTAACTGAATATTTGTCTAAGAATAAAGTTTTATTTGTTGTTGTATTTGTCAGTATTTAAATAAAATATATTATTTCAATAACATTTCCAACTTTATTTTATTCGGACGCTGCCCGCTGATTAAATGAAAAAAGCATAACTAGTGCTGGCCATTCAGAAATGTACAGAACTAGTTTTGTACATTTCAAATTGCGCAAAACTAGTTCTGCTTATTTTGTAATGCTCAATATCCGTATAAAAATAAAATTTCGGGTTTGGGAAATATTCGTTGCTCAAAATTAGTTTTGCGTATTTTTTTCGGGCATTGCCCGAATTCGACTATTGAGCGTAACAGATATACACCGAGAACTGCTCAAATAACCCAAAAATTAGCATTAAGTTAAGGAAGATGGCAGTTGGGCATTTTCTTAATTGAGCTTACTTTAACTGAAGTCTTAATTTGTATGCCTGCATGCTACAATTTAATTCCGTGCGTATATTTTTTAATAGACAATATGCATGTAATCCAAGTAAATCTGAAATTTTTTTCTTGTATTCTCTAAATAAATTAAATATTCATGGCGGGTATTTCTAACCATTTATTTTGGTCTTTATTAGCAAAATTAAAATATTTTCTTTTACAAATTTCCATTCAAAATTCGAATCTGAGCAAACCCGAGCAAAAGGTGATCCTTGTGACGTCACATGACATGTAAATAAAAGTGATACTGTGGCTTGTGGGTGGGTAAATGCGAGTGTTAATTTATCTTCTTGATTATTTCTCAAATATTAAGGGATTTCGTGGATAACATTAAATTTGATTATAAAGATTGTTTGACAATGACTACAAAGACAATCAGACAATTTTTGGGCTAAAACCTATTTTATTTTCTTCGTTGCCGACAGTTGATTCATTTTCATTTATGATGACTTCTCGTTTTTCAGTGCTCGAAATTAAAGAAGTAAAAGCTGAAAGGTATTTGTCTAAGATAATTGTATGTGGTAATAATGTGTAAATAATTTTTTAAAAGTTTTATTCGTCTTACGCTATACTTACTTTGGCAGTGGTAAATCATAATCTCAACATTTGTGTTCAAACTTTTGTTAGGATTTATTATACCATTAAAATAAATAAATAGCAAAATTTGCTTTACTTTAATTTGGCGATACTAAAGTTTAAAAATATTTAAATAAAATTTTCTATTAACTTTATACCGGTTTCTTCAGATTTAGGCTATTCTCGGCACATAAAAAATAGTTTGTTTGTGGCACTTGCAGTGTATTTTGGCACAATACAAAATTTAAAGGGGAGTTCTAACGAAATTTCATTGTTTAAGAAAAAGAACTGCACACAAATTACACTGTAATCATAAAACGAACTTTAGGCGAACAAATACTTTCTGTTTACATCACATATGAACGATTCGGTTAATGTCATTGTATCGTGAGTATAGGCAACCGAATATACACTCGAGGCCGTGCTCCTGATTTTTTGACATGCACGTGACTAATTGTAAACAATACGATTAATCATATGCCCGGTAAAAATTCTGAGCAAAAAGATAAAAGGGACTGAATTTAAGAGCACACCAACTACATAACAGGGTGACAGGGGCTTTGTACAATATCTGACGTCATTTGTCATTGCTCAATTGGTTGCTTTTTATATTGTAATAAATTATTAAGGTTGGTCTGTTACCAGAGGCGTCGAATCGATGCCGAAAATTAAGTACATCACCGTGTATACGGTACTTGACAAAAATAATTTAATTCATGAGCGCTCACAGAGAGAAAAAATAGTTGGTGGGTATTAAATCACATTCTATAATTTTTTAAATAAAAAAATAATTCCCTGGATAAAACCATATTTCAAATAAAAAAGCAATACTTGCAACAAAATTTCTTTTATATTTTCCATAATTACTGTTATTAAAATATTTTGTTGAGAAATATATCCTTAAAAAAATTAAATTATTTTTCCGCCAACAAAAGCTTTAATAATTAATAGAAAAATTCGCATAATTAAACATTGTATTAAACGTTTCATTGTACAAATTAAATTGTATTGTCGCAATAACGAAGAAAATCTACTGACAATTATAATTTAATTTTCCTAATAAGGGAAAAACAGAACTAAATATGTAGTTCCAAAAATTAAAGTTTATTCTGACAACTAAATCGCGGCTTATGAGAATAAAATTATTCTTTACGCTAGCCTTAACCGCCATGCCATCCCGTCGACATAAATCATCCCGGCGTGCATCGCATTTACCCATCGTCCCTTGATGAGAAGGCAGACTAAGCGGCTACTCCGGTAGTAACATTGAAGGTGACGGCCATTTGGTCTATTTTTGTTAGTGTATATATTTATGGATAATATAATAGCCTTTTGTTGTTTTATTTTGTAGGGATATACCTATAAATGTACCAAGATATGCATGTATTCAGTGATAAGTAAAATTTAAAGTTTCTTTGTATTTGGTAAATATTTGTTGGCGTTATAGTATAGATCTTTTATAGAACAAAAAATAAAAATATACTTTTCTGTATGGCGACTTTATTGCAGGGTTTTATTGTGTCATTTTAAAAATGTTTGTATCACATTAAATGCAATAAATAAGTATGTGAAACGAAAGTAGACATTTTCATCTTTTGTTTTATAAAAGCTCTATATTTTAACCTCAAGAAATATTTTCTTACTGCTTAAGGTTCTCTTTGCTCCGCTATGTTTGGTATTGTCAACCTAATTCAGTTTTTTTACGGTTATCTGCTTTACTTTAGCATTTGAAAAAAGTTATGTATAATATGATATTCGTTAAGCAAATCATTACTAGGCTAGTATGAACGCATATTTCAATCTATTTCTTAACTGTTTGGCCCGCAAAAAATTTACGATCATGGTGTCAGAAAAAATGCCACTAAATTTTTTGAGGGCCAAACATTTAAAAAATAGATTGAGATATGCGTTCATACTAAACTAGTATATAATGATTTGCTTAACGAATAGCATATGATACATAACTTTTTTCAAATGCTAAAGTAAAGCAAATAAACCTAAAAAAAACTGAATCAATTTTTTTTGGGAATTATATCGGGATTGCAAATAGTACCTATATATCTTTCTTAGTAAAACTAAGGTTTACTTCACGTAATTAAATTAAGATATTTTTATTAACCAATATTAGTTGTAGGTATCATACCTTCACATTAAATGAATTAAATGATAATTGATACAATTAAGTCATATTTTACTTTATCGTGTAAATTTACTTACAGAAATTATGATTTACTTCAGTTAATTAAACCTGCCAATTAAATAATCAAATTCGCTCAATTATATATTTAATTGCTCGATACCAATTAAATAATTTAATTGAAAGAAAAAAATTTTACTTGTGTAAATTAATTCTTTCTCTCTGTGCTGCCGCGATTGTGCGTTGACGGTCAAGTGCGAGTTCGACTCGCGCATATAGGGGTTCCGTACCGCATACAATATTGTGAGTTTCTCACACAACGAAAATCCTCAATGACTAACTAAGAACGACCTTGGGAGAAATTCGCTTCTGGGGGCGGACGACCTTGGGAGAAATACGCGCCTGGGAAGCGGGGGACCCTAAAAATACGCGTCTGGGGAACGGACGACCTTAGGAAAAGTACTCGCCTGGAGAGCGGACGGTTAATATATAGTCAGTCATATTATTAGAAGTCGAAAAACGGTCACAAAGGTTTTTACTCTTCAGGGGGACTTGAAAGGCAACTAATTTTAATCTAGCCGCGCGGCGGCATGATTTTACAAGGAAAATTATATATTATTTACTTTTTATCTCCTGCAATATAACCAAAAATTTTTAAACATGTAATTACATTATTATTAGATATAAATTACGTTGAAACTATGTGAAATAGAACCTTTATTAAAATGCTTTGAAAATTTTTAATGACACAATGAATACTGTGTAGATCCTTAAATTTGCAGTTAATTTAAAAATAATTATTAGGTCTTGTTTACTACAAATATAGGAAATAAATAATGTCATTAAAAAGCTAATTTAACAACTAATCATCAGCTTCTACTCTTTTTTGTATTTATTGGTAAAAATACATAACTTGTTCTTTAGTTCTTTATTCTCTGTTCTCTAGACCGATACTAAAAATTTCAGACTTCTCTTATATTTGTTCCCACACGTTATTAATGATTCTATAAAAAGGAACTGAAAAAAAAATGGATCAAATTTGTGCGTTTCCTTTGAGATAATTTCACTGGGCAATATCCAAAGCATTAATTTTATCTAATCCTAATAGAAAAGGAAAATGTTTGTGACATAGCGGTGTTCTGATCTGCATTAAACTACGACGGGACATCCAAGAACTAATGGAAAACCCCGGACGGGGTGGACAGTAAGCTTTCACTTTTGTTGGGGATTATCAGACTGACGTAACCCATCAGGCAGCTCCCTTAATAGTCAATACTTTCTATAAAACAGGAACGGTACAGGACATGTGCCAACGCCATTTATAGGCGTAATTCAAGAACATATCTTACCAAAGTAAGGATGCTACCGTTTATAGGCAGCACATAAAACGAAAACATTAGCAGAAGCAAGACACCTTGTACCGGAACCGAATTTTTGGTTCCCTATTCTATTTTCTTCGTTGTCAACAGTTAATTGATTAACGATGACTGCTTATTTTTTTTTGCAATTCCTGAGTTTACCTACATCTGCAAAAATTAAACTAGTAAAAGCTTAAAGGTATGTGTTTAAGCTAACGTTATGTGTTAATAAGCTCCAAAAGTTTTTTTTTATTTCTCTTACGCTTTGACAGTGGTATATCATAACAGTTTTGTTGGGATTTATTATACCATAAAAATAAGTATAGCAAAATATGCTTACTTGAATTTGGTGATACTAACATTTAATAATATTTATTTAAAATTCTTAATTAACGCACTACTTTCTTCTGATTTCGGCTGTCGTTGGCACATGAAAAAACATTAGGTTCGCAGCACTTGCAGTGGTATTTTTGCTTATTGGCACAATACGAGTACTTATAGGGTAGGTTTTAAGAAATGTCATTGTTTAATAAAAATAATTAAACAAAAATTACACTATATTCATAAAAACGAAATCTACGCAAACAACAAGTATTTCCTATTTACATCACACATTAATGATTAGGTGAGGAGTTCCTTATTTTCTGACAAACACGTGACTAATTGTTGTGAACAGTACAATTGGTCACATTTCTGTTAAAAATTCCAAAAAAAAGATAGAGTGGGTTGAATATTAGAACGTAGAACGAAACAGCGACGCGTGCTTTAGATAATATCCGACGTCATTTACCATTGCTCTAATCGTCGTCACGAAGTGACGGAACTCAGTTTTTGCAATTTTACGGGAGAGCGTTTTAAAGTTGTTTTTTTTTTAATTTCCGATTTAGTACTAATAAAAAGCCATTTAAGTTAAAGTGCTGCTTTTTTTGGTTCTAGTAAGATGTTAACTTTGAAAGTAGGTATGTAAAATGTGGTTAATTGTTATTTAAAATACAAAATTACAAAACTTTGTGATATTGTAGAGCAACACTTTTCATGTATATAACTCGACGTATCCCAATTTACTATTTTTCTGAGTTACGTCACTTCGTGTTATTGACGACGAAATGGCTGCTTCTTCGTTGTAATAAATTCTACCGAAAAGGAAAAAAAAATTAGGTAAATTATCCCAGTATTGTCATCAAAGTGACATTTTTAGATTTCTAACTTACTAGCTGAATCAGTTTGTGCAACAGAAAAATACATGCATATTCCCTATTTTATGCCTATTTAAAATGTTTCGTGTTGATCCACTTTTTATAATTTATATACAGGGTGTTCCTAAATGTCGTGCTGATAATAAAGAGGGTGATTCTACAAGCGATTTTAAGAGAAAAAGTTCATGTGACCATATGTCCTAAATCGTTTAAATTTTAAAATATAGGGTGTTAAAGTTTAACTTTTTTATTCGTTTTTGGCGTATACCTTGTACATTTTTTACGATATTTAATTTAAATTTGGTATACAGTCTACCATAATTAAGCTTTATGAAATGGTAATATTACATTTTAAGAAATTATACAGAGTACTCCTTTTTTTGGGACACGGTTCCTTTAGGCCCTCCCAACTTTTTATTGGAACGCCGCTGGTTATTTTTGCTTCTGGAATCGTATTTCGCATTTTATTTTGTAACTTTTTTATGTCTTGTAATTTTCTGATATTTTGCATTGTTTAGAAGATATTATACCACATCTTCTTCTCATTAACCCTCGCACCCTGTCAAAAAAAATCAAGATTGCTATGAAAACATTTTTATTAAGTTTTTTCTGTTGTCATCTTTGACAGTACAATTCTTTCGTATTTACAACAGAAGTCATTTTATGCTAAGTATGTCAATAATTATTAGTTAACGTGTAAGCTACAGTTTTGAATTGAAATTTATCTACCTAATAAATATGCCGAATTTTACGAATTCTGAAATGGCTGATATGCACTTTATTTATGGCCTTGCCAATGGAAACGCTTTTGAAGCCAGACGTATTTATGGTGAAAGATATCCGAATCGTGTGATACCTGACAGTAGAACATTCTCGAATATTCATCGACGCCTTCATGAAACTGGGCATTTTCAAAAAGATACAGCTAACGCAGGAAGACCTCGTACTGTTAGAACACCAGCTATCGAGGAAGCTGTATTAAATGAAATAGATAATCATCCAGAAACCAGCACTAGAAAGATTGCCATAAATTTAAATATTTGTCATCAAATTGTTTGGAGAATCTTGTCGGACCAGCAACTTTACCCATACCATCTTCAAAGAGTGCAAGCACTGCTTCCCCGGGATTTTCCTTTACGGATTAATTTCTGTCAATGGTACCTACAGAGGCTCGCAGTAAATCCCCATTTTGAAAGTCAAATCTTTTTACAGATGAAGCTAACTTTTCAAGAAATGAAATAACTAATTTTCATAACAATCATTTATGGGCTCAGGAAAATCCACACGCCATAGTAGAAGCGCATTATCAAGAGCAGTTTTCATTAAACGTATGGGCTGGTATTATTGGAGATTATTTGATAGGTCCCTTCTTTTTACCTGCTCGCCTTAATGGTCAGTCATATCGCCAGTTCTTGCAAGAAGAATTGCCACTTCTACTTGAGGAAGTACCACTTTTATTAAGAAACCAACATTGGTATATGCACGATGGCGCTCCAGCACATTTCAGTATTCTGGCACGTGAATATTTAAATGAAATGTATCCTGAAAGGTGGATAGGTCGTGGAGGACCACAACCATGGCCTCCTAGGTCACCCGATTTAAACAGTTTAGATTATTTCCTATGGGGACATATTAAGTCCTTAGTGTATGTAACACCAGTGGATACTGTGGACGATTTAAGAAATCGCATAATCGCTGGATTTGAAACGGTTAGAAACACTCCCGGTATTTTTGGAAGAGTGCGGGGATCAATGAGAAGAAGATCTGAGGCGTGCCTAATGGCAGGAGGGAGCCATTTTCAACAATTATTGTAATTAGTTAACTAACTTGTATTATTAATAATATATTTTTAGAATAATTAATATTTCAGAAAGCTTAGTTAGGTATGTTTAATTTAAATATTTGGTACACAGTCTACCATAACTAAGCTTTATGATAGTACTGTCCAAGATTACAATAGAAAACACTTAATAAAAATGTATCCATAGCAATCTTGATTTTTTTTTTGAGTGCGAGGATTAATGAGGAGAAGATGTGAGGTATAATATCTTCTAAACAATGCAAAATATCAGAAAATTACAGGACATAAAAAAGTTACAAAATAAAATGCGAAATACGATTCCAGAAGCAAAAATAACCAGCGGCGTTCCAATAAAAAGTTGGGAGGGCCTAAAGGAACCGTGTCCCAAAAAAAGGAGTACTCTGTATAATTTCTTAAAATGTAATATTACCATTTCATAAAGCTTAATTATGGTAGACTGTATACCAAATTTAAATTAAATATCGTAAAAAATGTACAAGGTATACGCCAAAAACGAATAAAAAAGTTAAACTTTAACACCCTGTATTTTAAAATTTAAACGATTTAGGACATATGGTCACATGAACTTTTTCTCTTAAAATCGCTTGTAGAATCACCCTCTTTATTATCAGCACGACATTTAGGAACACCCTGTATATATATATATATATATATATATATATATATATATATATATATATATATATATATATATATATATATACAGTGACCGGCAAAAAGTTCGCAACATATGGGAAAAATTTTTATTAGGAGAGTATCGGAAAAACTTTCCCAGGGGATCGGTTCTGCATGTCCGATAACCTAAAAATCGATTTTGACATACGTCACGTGACCACTGGTATAGCGTCAAATTAAAAAAAAAATTGTTAATTTACAAAAAGTGAGGTTAGTTGACGAGATATCAAAAAAAGTTATTTGAAAAAATTGCTTAGAATTAAATTCTAGGTCCTTGTGCAAAATTTTAAGATTTTATTTAAAAAAATTGGAAAACTCAATTTTTTTTAAATATTTTTTTATCGATTTACAAATTTCCAGTTTTTTTCGTTTAGATAGCTTGGCTAATGTAAAGCCCATGTATCTGGATGAAAATAAACGAATGTAGTAGTTTTTTCTACAATTGACAGGACAAAATTAAAAAAAACAGGGTTTCGCCGGAAGCTAGCTGTTGCAATGATTTGTATCTAGCAGCAGTGTCAAAATTTTAGAGACATTTCAATGAGATTACATTGAGAAAACCTTAATCGTCTTAAATATATCTGAAGTTCGACTTTTTGTAAAGTTAAGGGGATTAAAATAGATAATAAACAAAAAATTACCTGTTTATTTAATCGAAATTTTATAAACGAAAACCAATGTAAGAAAAACTTAAAAGTAGTCAAATTCTGTACTAACAACACAAAAAATCATTGTTTTTCCTTGGGTGCACAAAATTTAAAACTCAGTATGACCACCATTTCTCTCCATACATACTGTTGTTCTCGAGCGCAACTCTCGATTAACATTTCGGAGCATTTTACGATTTATTTGCAATACACAATTTATAATGACATTCTCTAAATTTTGTATATTCCTAAAGGGTCGATGTTTGTACACAGGGTTCTTTAGGTATCCCCACATAAAAAAATATAACGGAGTCAGATCTACAATTCTACAATTGACAGGACAAAATCGAAAAAATAGGTGTTCGCCGGACGCTCGCTGTTGCAATGGTTTGAATCTAATGAAATGACTGTATCAAGATTTTATTAAGATTTTTCGCACATAAATTTAATAACCAGGTCTATTTAGTTGTACTTAAAACTACCAAAGCAGGCTCTGAAATTAAAACAACCAAATAATCTAGTAGGTTAGAAACAACAGAAAAATGTCAAACAAATTATAATTTGTTTGATTTCAACCTATGTCATTGGTTTATGTCTCGCATCTTACTAAGTTTGATATTTTACATAAGTTTATTAATATTTTATTCCTTAAAATGGCACCCACACTACTTCTTCAGGAAAAGATAGAAATTATTTTAATTTCTGGAGATAATTACAAAAGCCATAGAGAAACAGCAGCAATTTTTAATGAGAGGCACCCCGATAAATCCCTCCATTATTCCACAGTATCTCGTCTAGTCAATAAATTTAAAGAAACGGGATCGGTAGAAAATCAGTATAAAGTTTCCCATGAAAAACCGGTAACAGGTGACGAAGGTTCTCTGGATGTGTGTTTGTCGATCACAGAAACACCCCAATTAGCAGTTAGTCAAATATCGGAGATCACTAACATTCACGAAAGATCTGTGCGGAGGATATTAAAAAGAAACAAATTTCATCCGTACAAACCTAAATTTGTACAAGTATTAAAAGATAGGGATTATGACGCCCGCTTCGATTTTTGTGCCTGGTTCCAGGGTATGATTGAGGAAGATTTTAATTTCCCAAAGAACGTTCTTTTCTCGGATGAAGCTACATTTACCTCTAACGGAACCGTCAGTTCACAAAACTGTAGATGGTGGGCCACCGAAAACCCAGACTTTGTAATTCAGAGTAAAGACCAATATAGTTTTAAGGTTAATGTGTGGTGCGGAATTTTCAACCTCAGAATAGTGGGACCTTTTTTCTTTAGAGACAATTTAAATTCAGAACGATATTTAGAATTTCTACAAACTGAGATATCTGACTTTTTAGACAATTTGTCATTAGCCGAAAGAAGAAATTTATACTTTCAACAAGACGGAGCTAGCATTCATTCCACAAATGAGGTGAAGAGATGGCTGGATCAAGAATTTGGAAACCAGTGGATAGGACGGTTTTCTGAAAATCCGTGGCCTGCGAGATCACCAGATCTGACTCCGTTAGATTTCTTTATGTGGGGATACCTAAAGAACTCTGTGTACAAACATCGACCCTTTAGGAATATACAAAATTTAGAGAATGTCATTAGAAATTGTGTATTGCAAATAAATCGTAAAATGCTCCGAAATGTTAATCGAGAGTTGTGCTCGAGAACAATAGTATGTATGGAGAGAAATGGTGGTCATACTGAGTTTTAAATTTTGTGCACCCAAGGAAAAACAATGATTTTTTATGTTGTTAGTACAGAATTTGACTACTTTTAAGTTTTTCTTACATTGGTTTTCGTTTATGAAATTTCGATTAAATAAACAGGTAATTTGTTGTTTATTATCTATTTTACTCCCCTTAACTTTACAAAAAGTCGAACTTCAGATATATTTAAGACGATTAAGGTTTTCTCAATGTAATCTCATTGAAATGTCTCTAAAATTTTGACACTGCTGCTAGATACAAATCATTGCAACAGCTAGCGTCCGGCGAAACCCTGTTTTTTTTAATTTTGTCCTGTCAATTGTAGAAAAAACTACTACATTCGTTTATTTTCATCCAGATACATGGGCTTTACATTAGCCAAGCTATCTAAACGAAAAAAACTGGAAATTTGTAAATCGATAAAAAAATATTTAAAAAAAATTGAGTTTTCCAATTTTTTTAAATAAAATCTTAAAATTTTGCACAAGGACCTAGAATTTAATTCTAAGCAATTTTTTCAAATAACTTTTTTTGATATCTTGTCAACTAACCTCACTTTTTGTAAATTAACAATTTTTTTTTTAATTTGACGCTATACCAGTGGTCACGTGACGTATGTCAAAATCGATTTTTAGGTTATCGGACATGCAGAACCGATCCCCCGGAAAAGTTTTTCCAATACTCACCTAATAAAAATTTTTCCCATATGTTGCGAACTTTTTGCCGGTCACTGTATATATATATATATATATATATATATATATATATATATATATATATATATATATATATATATATATATATTTTAATACTGACGCTGGAAATTTCGGCATCAGTAAGATTTATTTAGCAATGTTAAAAAAGCAACTATGCCAAATGATAAAATCAGTTAAAACAAAAAAAAAACACATTTTTAATGAATTGGCCTCCATAATAAAATAAGCCAGTTCATTTTATTTTTTTGGCGAAAGTTCATTAAACTAGATATAATTTTGACAAATGATCCCACAGAGTGACGCGTATAGATCTGTTGATTTATTTGCCCTGTTTTTTCATCACGTGTAATTTTAAAATAAGCTTTTATGTAAACAGAAAAAATAAGTAATATGTATACCTAATTAAAGCCAGGACAAATGAAAATCCGATAGATTTCTTTTAGTCGTAAATATGCAGATACTACTCTTTTTCTTCAACATTAACCATGGGATCCGGTACATATAAAGAGGTTTAAGACTCGATACTTCTTTTATCTTAGAGAGTCCACGTAGACTTTCAACCTAAGTAATAACGTACCGCGGGCGTCTAAAAAGAAGGGAAATGTAAGCTATTGATACGGGATTTAAAGGATTGCAAGGTGGGAGGGAAGGGGAAGGGAAAACCTCTGCAAGAAATTTGTTCCATAATCAGGAGACCCTAGGAATGAATGAGCGAGAAAAGAGGGATATTCTAAGTTTGTATAGCTGAATAGTAAAGAGATGCATATGTGACATGCTTCTCCTTGTTCTGTTAGGACAGTCGATGGGAGAATAATAACGGTTAGTTCTTCTGTGCAAAATCGGTGAAAATATCTGTAGAAAAGAGACAGATCCCCAGTTGCGTGATAACGAGCGAGAGGAGGGAGTTTTATTGTGAGGTCTGGGCCATTGATGAGTCAAATAGCTCTCGTTTGGATAGAATTAAGGATGTTAAAGCTCGCGATTTTTTAAAAACAAAGCATTTAAAATTTTTGTTCAATTATAAAATTTGTCACATTGATTGTCTTTTGCCGGTTATAAGGTAAGAATAGGATTATATATAGGAGGTTATATAGGATTTAAGTTTAGAATAATCTGTCGATTACATGGGCTGGTGGGTGCCGACCAGTAGAGGGCGGGGGGGGGGGGGGGTGGCGTCCCCCTTTGCCCCTTTGGCTACGCTACTATGAATCTGACCTTACGATCCCAAAACTTTATCAGCATACCAACTAATTGTAAATAGTTAAATCTTATCACAATCACAATATTTATGTAGGTTAGGTTAAAATTAATTTTATTACTCATCCAGCGCGAAAGTGACAGACGACAGATGAGATTGTATCCCAACTTTGCGCATAATTTTCTTAAATATTGGCTGGTGCCGATTGAATGATTTATGGACAAATTTATTTCATCTGTTAGTTCCTTAACCTGAGACTTTAACGTATTGTTTGTGTATAGAATTTTAACATTGGATTGCAGGAGATGCGGATTACTAAAGTTATTATGTTGCCAGGTTAACTACTATGCTCAGTCATACAGCATTTTAATGCAAATACTAAATTTTAATTGTGTATTAACAAAAGTTACTCAAAAAATATCATTATTGTAATTTGGAAAAAAATTGTCACAGAAAAAATGATTTTGGTAAAATTGGCGCGAGTAGTAAAATGTATTTTTTTTTATTTTCTGCAGCCCAGATTTTGTAATCTTATTTAGAATTTTATTACAAAGGAAATAAAATTGAACAAAATTTGTCATCGCTCGGAAATGAGATATTAGATTTGCCAACATAAAAGCAAAGTGTGAAAATATTAAACATTTTATGAGCAAGTGTCAAATCAACATGTTTTTGGTAAGCTATAAATACGTAGCCGAAAGAAATAAATTTCGTTATATTAAACTATGGTAATAGAAAAAGTGATGTAATGGAACATACTAGAAAATGAGGAAATGGCCAGTAGAGGTATTTTAAATGTGATGTTCCAGGAGAATGATGAAGGTAGACAACTAGTAGATCAAAAAGAAAAAAGAGCAAAAGAGCATTAACAACTTTTTTACCGCATTTCGTAGTACAATATTGGTTAGTACCTGTAACTATTTTATAGTCTCGATTGAATTAGCGCACCATGTAAAGTCCATACCATGTGTAGTTGTTAGGCTAAGCTTGTTTATTACATGTTTGAACTTGTGTCTCGATACATATTCAATAAGGACTAAACAAATAATGGTAGAACAGCTATTTCCCGGGCAATACGCCCCTCCGAGTGGTGGATTACATACCAGACTTTGCCTTATTTAGTTCTAACACGGTTAAATAACAAATTATTTGTTCAGATTGCGATAAACTGTCCAAAAGAAGAAAGTTTTCCTTTTGGTAGGAGGTGGCTACCTGAAGACCGGTTTCGAACCGTCCGATACAGTAACTACTTAAGGGTTGGTCTTATGAAACACTACAGCTCGATTTCCGATTGCGACATACAACGAACAATATCACTAAGGTGGTCTCAACGTGGCTATCTATGATTTTGCTGGCCCAGAGTTGGTTATATGATTGTGTTTGTTTTGCTGTTTAATTTTTGTTCTAATTGTACACTATAATTTGTATATGGCGACAACATTTGACGTTAAATGAAATAAGTAGTTTTAAACAACAGAATGTTTTTATCTGAGACAGCCCACGTAGACATCAAGCCTAAATATTAACGCACCTTGAGCATCTGAAGAGAAGGGACATGTAATCTATTTACACGAGATTTAAAGGATTGGAAGGGAAAACATTGTAGGCAATTTGTTCCATAATCTTGAGACTCTAAGCATAAATGAGCGAGAAAAGTGAAATGTTCTAGGCTTTTGCAACTGGACAGTAAAAGGATGCATACGTAACTCTCTTCTTGTTGTTCTGTTAGAAACAGTCAAGTTGGGAAAGAGAAAGAAGGGAGAAGAGAAAGAATGGCAGTGGCAAGAGGAAAGGGAGAGGAAAACCGACTCACGCACCTAGGGCTGGACATATCCGTTAAGATTTCACCAGCTCTTTTAAGAAATATGATATTTGAAATTGAAATAATATTTATGAAATTATGAATAAAATAAAATAGTTCATTCAGATCAACCAATCATGCAATCATTCAGATCAAAGTTCATTAAGTTGAAACTTGATTTTTCTATTATTGTCTAAGACGGGCAGGACACTATGCGGCGCACAGTGGGAGAAAGGGAACTTTTTTGAAAAAATTCCACCGACAGTTCAATCAACACCGATTTTAATGAATGAAAGCTTATAGTTTTCGGGAAGAGTTACAATGCTCCACTGATATAATATCAGGACATTGCTTAGCAAACTTTTTCTTAGATCTCGCAACATGGTAGCCAAGTCACTTGTCATTTATGACACCCTGTTGAAGTCTGGTCTATTTTACGTTTACAGGTTGGCTGAAAAACAGGACCAGACTTGTACTCACCGTTCAACTTAAATAATAAACGCCAAGAAAATCTAGTCCCTGAAATCTATAAAGTCCAAAAGTAAAATGTTTAAAACACACACAATACAAAAATCATCCACAGAAGCACCAACATCACAAACACCAAAATCACACGAAAATAAAACGACTCGACCTGTCGTGTCAGCTTGATACGGCCCACTACTGATCTAGGGACTTTCCAAAGGAATCAGTATCAGCTTTTAATGTCATCTGTGATTGTCAAATGTCGAAACGCTGAGTTTATCATAAATTGAACTTTATATCTTAAATTCTAAAAAGCCTACTCAATCCCATTCAAAATAAAAGACTCATAAAACCACAAACACGGAAACGGAAATCGATTAAATGACCACTTATTTACGACATAAAAAGTCAAAAACCAGCACCTAATAAACTAATAACCCATAAACACCCAAAAACCCAGTATTAATAGACCCAAAACCCACAAACCAAAAATCAAAGAATCCGAAACCCATAAACCCAAATCTCATAAATCCAAAACCCATACACCAAAAAACCTGAACCCATAAAACCAATACTCATTCACTCAAAGCCCATACATCCAAAACTCATGATCGCATTATCCCAAGACCTATGATGGGTCTATTAATACTCTATTATTAGGTGTTGGGTTTATGGCTTTTGGATTTATTGGGTCCTGGTTTTTGAGTTTTTATGTTGTAAATAAGTAGCCATCTAATCGATTTTTGTTTCCGTTTTTGTGGTTTTAGGAGTCTTTTATTTTGAATGGGATCGAGTAGACTTTTTAGAGTTTGAAATACAATATCTTGGTAGTGTAGCAGTGAAGCGTTGCGGCAGATCTCTTCCTGAAAATGTTAAGTCTTCATTCCTTAAAGTCGGTGCTGATTTAAACTATTGGTGGAATTTCGTCAATAAAAGTATTTTTCTCACTATGAGGCGTGGCGGTTCACCGAAACCGACAAAGGAAGTTCATAATGATGCAATGTTATGCCACGTCTAACATAAAATAAAAAAAAACGTCCTCAAAGTATGCGGTGGAATCTATCACGCATGTCTTGAATTATTACTCTGGAAAGGTAACATAGGCGGCGTTTTCCACATGGCGTCCATGTTGGCCAACTTAATTTCATCTTGATACGGGTTTTCGGCTTTAAAACTTTTAACAATAACATTATAAGTATATTAAGTATAGCTTCATATCGAATCCCGCTTTGACCATGGATATTTTGTGATTGTTGTTGGAAGGTGGTAGAGGAATTATTCCTCGACCGAGGTGGTACCACCCCACAC
Source organism: Philopedon plagiatum (assembly GCA_963971165.1). Classification (NCBI taxonomy): domain Eukaryota; kingdom Metazoa; phylum Arthropoda; class Insecta; order Coleoptera; family Curculionidae; genus Philopedon; species Philopedon plagiatum. The sequence goes on along the minus strand of OZ020194.1, from coordinate 23,517,449 downwards.
ATCCTCTTAGTGAAATCCCTACGGATGTTTCCAGCTCTGGATGTGTGAGTCGATTCCCCATACAGTACACTCACGGTACATAGTACTTAGACTTCGGTCTTCGTGGGCTGTCAGAAGATAAAAAAAAATATATATATCTTGAAACTTTTATTAACACGTTAAAAAATACCCACAGAATATGAAGCTGTACTTAATATACTTCTTATATGTTTACAACTTTAGTCACAAGAGTTACCGTAACTTGTATAATAATGCACGACATCTTGTAAATAATAATAAGGTTAACAAATGAGTGAATAAATAAATGTATATGGATGTTATCAGTATTACCAGACAATAATTCAGTTTTAGACAAAGTAATTTGACTCTGCGGTTGAATGTTCAAAATGAAAGATATAACTGAAAATGTCTCGCAGGGCCACAAATCACTTTAATGTGTACTAGCGGATGACAACTTGAATTGTGGAAGAGCGTATAATTTAATTGTTACATTTAAAATTAATTTCGAAGCATGAAAGGAGATCCTGCTTTATAGCAACTAAAATACCATTAACAAGTTAGTTTATGTGTAGATTTAAAATTAAATTAAAATAAATCTAGTAGGTACTTATACATTTCTTACTTTGAGGCGATAATTTTTTAAGAATTGCTCTTTTTCCTAGCACAAAGACACCATAAAGCTTTATTGATTGGCCAAATGTGCCAAATAAGCACCAAAATATACCAACAAATTGTGACAATAAAATTTTAAATATCAGAAAATGTGTGTCACCTGTAGTAATATAACACTACTCTAACACTTAGCGAAGGCTGAAAATGCTGTGTGTTAAAATGCTGTCCGTTCTACCCTTGATGCTCTTGAGGGATACTTTCGGTCCAATACCGTCCAATAATCTGTTGTTAAATGTGCCCAAATCACACTGTGTTCTATTTGGTATAGGTTAAATAAATGATTTCAGTTAAAAAAGGTGAAATATTCATTTCAACAGAACATGTTTCTTTGGTAATTATTTAAATTAACGTAAACAGCGAATTTTTTCATGAAATTTTGCACAGACCCTAATTTTGGGTGGTAGAACACGAATCCGAAGTCAGTTTTTGGCGGTCTCGTAAAAAATTTTTTAAACTTTTAGGTTAGCTTTTTCAATGAATTCCTTTAAATTTGTTGGGTGAGCAAAAAGGTGGTCAGGTTTGCTCAGTTTTGATTGATATAGATACATATATATCTATATCAATCAAAACTGAGCAAACCTGACCACCTTTTTGCTCAGGTTGGGTGAGCACAAAAACAAATTTTTTTACGAGACCGCCAAAAACTGACTCCGGATTCGTGTTCTACGACCCAAAAGTAGGGTCTGTGCAAAATTTCATGAAAAAATTCGCTGTTTACGTTAATCTAAATAATTACCGTTTCTTTTCTGGAGTTACATGGAGCGACCTTGCAAGTCTTCTTTTGAAAAAATTGCTGTCCAATGCTTTCCCAAACTAATTTGTCAACCTTTTTTTGACAAATACTTCTCAAGATGACAGACGTCACTTTATCCTTCAATGGAGGTACCTATTCTTAATTGGGCTCCTATTTTTTGGAAAGAATCGGTTATAGCGTATAGTCGTTTATTTTAATGTGCGCTTAAATACCCTTGTTTGCAAGTACTTTCAAATGTTCTTAAAGTTTTTAGTCTATAAAGTCTCAATACCACAGGTGCCCTGAAAATTTGGGGGGGGGGGGGGGTTGCTCATGTGTCCGCCGAATAGAAACGATGAAAACTGTTTAATAGGTATTTTAATATTAAAAAAATCGTTTGTATTACTAACCTACTTTTTATCATATTCATATGGACGACATAGACGTACGCCACACCATAAACTAACGAATACGCTACGCAAGTGTACCATATGTAGAGAGCCACAGTTTCCAACACTAAATAAAAATAATGATATCCTACGTGTACATTTTTAATACGGGGTAGTAAGCTCAATATAAGAAATAATAATATTAAAAGAAATAAACTTTTTAAGAATAATTTCAAGCGGATAAAACATATTATTAGGTATGTGAATGTATTAAAACACCAACAGTTATTAAACAAAGAAATTAACCATTTTTTTTACTGTTTTTTGAAAAGTTAAATTACTCAAAATAACCTGCCTTTCTTTAATGGCATTAAATAGACAGAGCGCGACTGTATTTGTAACGTCTAAGGCCGTTTCCATACGTTGGAATCAAGTTGGGGCCAATGGCGCTCGTCCAACGAGTTTACCATTAAAATAAAGTTGCTGCCAACACTATAACTATCGGTACAGACATTGGACGAACGTGTTGGCCCCTAGTCGGTTCCGATATGTGGAGCTGGCCTACGTATCGAAACCATGTTTTTTTTTTATTGGGACAACGTGTATTTATAGAATATTGCTTTAAAGTTTTTAAAATCTTTTTTAAACATATTTTATAAACTATTCTACATCGTTTAAAGGTAATACCGATAAGCTTCCCATCGGTAATAGACTTTTTTCGAGACACGGTGTATATTATACCTGAGATATGATGGCAAATATAGTTTGAAGCCAACCACAAATATTTATGAAAAGTGACTGTTTGGGAATCTATCACTTTTTTTTTGTAATTTGGATCAATGCTTGATGTGACAAACTAATGTATTTCTTCAAGTTGGATCAAAATTATTTGATCTTGCTGATTGCCATCAAGAATTTTCCGTACGTTTTTAATTTTTACTTGTTTACGCACAAATCGCCCTAAGACCTGTATGCAAGCCGACGCGACGGCGGCGGCGGCACTCCGAGAGAAACAGTAGATGCACGATGTTTTTCGATACATCGAAAACATCGATATATCGGACCAAAACATGGACATGGATTTTGACTCGATGATTTATGACATCGATGGTTTTATGACATCGATGGTAGGATTGGTTGGCTAGATCGATGTATCGAAATATTACTGTTTTTGAAAATACATCGATGAACATTTTTTAAAAGTTAATTAACTAGTCAAATTAGATTTTTAGTTTTAAAACAGTTTTTATTTTTTTTTAAACCTTTAATTTGAGGTTATGCTATCTAACGTCAAACACATCTGGTGACAGTTCTTCGTTTTGTACTTCATTGTTGTTATTGTTGTTGCCAATGTTGCCATGAAAACCAACATTTAGCAAGCGCAAAATTATTTTTTTTCTCTAAATCGCAAAATTAAAATTTCTTGTTCTGAAGCGCGAAATATCGGTCATCTTAGCGAAAAAGCCGTCTTTTTATTTTAATTGTAGAAATCTTTATTATAACTAAAAACATTTCTAGTAACATAATAATTTATTTAAATACAAAATATAACACAAAAATATTATAAAAAATAATTAGCCATTCTTGAAGATAAACAAAATAAAACAAACATAAAACACACAGGTTATTACAACTAAAAAAACATATTTTGTTAATAAAGATAACACAAAAACAGCGACATGGTTGTATTTGCAATATAAAAATTAATTGATAAATTCGATACATCGACGTACATATATTATATCGATGCTTTTCAGTCGATGATTTTTCAACATCGATGAATTAAGGTCGATGTTTTGCTATATTGATGGATCGAAATTCGATGCATCGATTTTCGATGTATCGATGTATTCTGAATTTTGTGCATCCCTAGAAACAGTACTGCAGTGGCGCTCGGACCGGATATATCAATATCGATAAAGTTTTCGTACCGATCGCTACAGCATCTCCGAAATAGATATGCCATGAAAAACTTAATTTCACACACATGGGTGAAACTTGAATTGAATAAGTGGAAACACGACCGTTACACCACTAGTAGTCCACCCTACCACTAGGTGGCACTGTATATATGATAATTCTGTTGTAAGTAGGCTGCCATCATTTCACTCGTTTCTTGAAGATTTAGACAGTTGACGTAAAACGTTTGCAAATTTTGCCGCGATTTGTGACAGGCTGATGAAATGCAATCATTTTATTATTTCATATTTTTAAACAATTATTTAATTCCCTATTTTTTCTATTTTATGAAATACCTACTTACATTAATTCTCGGAATAATAATAATAATTATGATAATAATAATATCAATAATAATAATGATAATGATAATAATATCAATAATAATAATAATAATAATAATAATAATACTAAAGTAATCGTTTTAAAATTAATATATGTACGTTCTGAATAGAGGCTGAGTTTATTACTTCTGTATATTTTAGCTCATACTCGTACACCTGCTGTCGACCTGTTCGTCTCGCTTTATCCTGTTTTGCTGCACTTTTTGACGGTAATATCAAAGATGTAAACCGAAAAAGGACTAAAGGTTTCTGATGAAATTGATTATAACGCTTCTGGAATGTATGTAGGTACATACATAGTGCGATGGTGCTATTTGTGATAAAAAGCAAATTTTGTATCTACCGGATACCTACTACGTTACATTTTCTTTTAAATCTTATTTTTTTATAATTTATTTCTGCCGAGCTCTTGTTTATACTTAAATTGCCTATTCGTAATTTCATAATTATTATTTCAGTTTCAAATATCATGTTTCTTAAAGATGTAACTACTCTTATTTAAAAGTCATTATCCCGTATAAAAAATATTTGACGTCAAAATGTTATTATCATATACGAATTATAATTGACAATAATAACAAAGCCAACTCTGGACTAGCAAATATTTTTTCTAAATGAACCAACTTCACAAAAGAAAAAGCACTAAAAAGTATGAAATAATATTTGTACGTATTTATAATCGTGGTTAATCAAAGTTAGGTAACTTATACACCGAAGTTCTAAACTTTAAAGTCGGCCTAATTTTAAAGTATAATAGGAATCCTTAATGATAATACATTAATAAATTGTTAATAAAGAGTAATATTATTAGTTATTTATTACTGAGCCTAATGGTCAACCTAATTGCATTCGACATTTAGTAATTAGTACACAAAAGTTCTGAACATTAAATAGGGTGACCAGAAGTCAAGATGGTCAAAGGAGGACAAACAAGGCAAAAAATGATGATGTTTAATAAAAAAAAGGATGACAAATACAAAAATATATTAAAGGCCTAATTCGTAACATTAAGAAGTATTGTATTTGTTCTGACTTTTCATACTTTTCTGAGGAACCAATTTTTCTTTAAAGAGATGGATTTTCAAGTGGTAAAAAAGCCGGACGTAAAAAAAGCCGGCCGGACATTCTAATTTTGGTTAAAAACTGGACATTGACTTTATCCGGACGTCTGGTCACCCTACTTTAGGGGCGCAACTTCTAATTAATTGTTGTTGAATTATCGCTACGGATCCTTATACTGTGAAATTGCGCCGACTTCAAAGTTTAAAACGTCGGTGTACAAGTTACCTAACTTTAAATAAAATTAGGTTTACCATTAACCACAGTTATAAATACGTACAAATTTTATTTCATACTTTCTAGTACTTTTTCTTTTGTAAAGTCGGTTCATTTAAAAAAGTATGTTTCCCTCCCTCCCCCTGCATCCTATCAGCCCCTATTTAAATATTCTTTTTAATAATTTAAAATAATGCACATATAATATTGGATTTTCAGATCTCAGTAACCCCGAAAATAACATAGCTAACATTTTTAAAGAATTTTCCACCCGCTCTTTTCGCCCCGCCCCCTTAATTTTTTTACATTTATTACATGAACTTAGCTTTTCTGACTTCAATAAACCCGAAAATGTTATATTAGTTAACATTTTTTCGAGAAATTCTCAGCCGTTCCTTTTATTCTTTCTCCACCCCCAGTAAATTTTCTTTTAACATTTGTTAGAAAAGAAGAAAACCGAAATTGACGTTAGTTAACATTTTTGAAGAAATTCCTAGTCACTCTTTTTTATCACATCCCCCCTCCCGTTAATTTTTTGACCATCTGTTAGGCAAAATTAGATTTTATAACCTCAATAACTCCGAAAACGATACATTAGTTACCATTTTTGGACAATTTCTCAGTCTCTCCTTCTTATTATCCCCCCCCCCCCGTAATTTTCTTAATATCTGCTAAACAAAATTAGATTTTATGCCCTCATTAACCCCAAAAATGAGATATTAGCCAGCATTTTCGGAAAAATTCTAAGCCGCTCCGGTTTTACTCCTTTTACCCCATCCCCTTTATTATTTTTCAGTCAAATACCAACAGGACCACGAAACCGTCATGCTAAGCACTACGGAGAAAAAAATTATTGAAATCAGTGCTGCCATTCCGAAGTACACACGCAAAAATTGTCGATGTTAAGCATTTTTTTAGGTTTCCACTCACTTCAGAAAAAACCCTTAAAAGGGGACCGTTCGGGAGAACTCATTAATTCGTTCAAGAATTATGCTTGAACATACATACAAAAATAATACATACGGGTCGAATTGATAACCTCCTCTTGAAATCGGTTAAAAACTCATAATTCGCCACCCAGCTGTATCGTTTTACAATATTCTTTCAATTCTTACAATTCTTTGTGTATCTGTTTATTCCTATTGTAATTATGTAGCCGTATATGTAAAATGTCAAACAGTACTGAATGTGCTCAATAGGGAATATGCATATAACCCAAATAAATCTGAAATATATTTTTTCTACTCATGTCAATAAAAACCTTTTTTGTATGTTCAATAGTAATTGCGGAAGATAGTCCATTGTTTTATACACATTTTCATTGTGCTTCAATCACCATGGTGATTGAACTACAAAGTTCACTTTGTGCGCGAGTATATTTTACAAAGGTGGCGTTGACCGGTGCCGCGTCAAAATCTTTATAATTTCATTGACATTTTTTGACATCTTAAAAAGAAAAATATTACTAATCCCATTTTATTAACAGTAACATTCGTAGAAAAAGTATAGTGTAAAACTCGCATGGAATGACCATTTCCTACTCGTATGATTTGCAGCACTCGCCTGCGGCATCGTGCTGCAAACGTCATACTCGTAGGAAATGCATGTCATTCCACGCTCGTTGTACAATATACTATTTAAATATTCTCTACATAAGCTAAATGTTTATGGCGGTTGCTGTTATTAATTTATTTTGGTCTTTATTAACAAAGAAAAAGGATTTAAAACTGCAAATTTTCTCCCGAATTTCGAAACTTGTAAAACGTGATCCCATTGGCTGTGTCGTCAAAACTGAACTTATGACTCATCATGAGTATAATGTGCCGAATTCCAGTGTTGTAGAGTCATGTAAAACTCAATTAGAATGGCAGTTAATGGGTAACTCGTCCAATGAAACATCCCTGGACTTAAAGTAGAAGGTTCCCAAAATCTTATTCATGTATGCTTCAAGCCGAAATCGATCCAGGAACCTTTCAATTTTGCTACAAAAATTTCATCTTAATAATTTCGAGTAAATAAACTGCAATTCTTTATTGTCATGGCAATCTTCGAATATTCAAAAATTTTAGATATCCCCGATGCAAATAAACCTATTTATTTATAACTTTACCGAAAAAATAAGCGATTTAAATTAGTGGGAGGTATTCCTAGATAATTAATGGATAAAATAAACCCAAAAAGAATCACTAAATAGGGTAAATAGTGTGGAATAAAGTCGGTTAAAAATAGGATTTGTCGGAAAAAATCAAGAAAATACTAATTTTACCCCTTAAATACGCTCCTGGATGACCCATTCGGTATTCATTTTAAAGTGTGATTATCCCTTTATAGATCGCGCTGAAAAATTGGGAAAAAATTAGATAGGAAAAAATACAGAGTGAATCAAATGTTCCGATGTCGAGGGCAAAAAGAGTTAAAAAAAATCGAAATTTAATCAGCGATTGCTCCCTTCCTATAGAGAATGAAGAAACTAAAAAATATGTATACTCGTATCATATACTTCGACGAGCTCTTTCCGATGGCGTATAGCTATAGGATTTTAATTTGAACCATTTTGACCCCACAAAAAATTAAAAACCGTGAAATATTTGGGTCAACAATTTAAATTTCCAGTTTTTTCCATATTTTTCCATTTTCCAGTGATTTTAGGTTTAGGTAAATGTGTTGCAAAAAAAGGATTTGAGATTTTACAGTTTCACTTATGAGTCCGTTTTTCGATCTGACGTTTTGTTTTCGAGTTATTAGGTATCAAAGAGGGGTCTGGAAATGGCATTTTTCGACCTAAAAAAATTCAAAAGAATTACTTGCGATTTTCTGATCCTCACCAGTTTCAGTGGAGTTTTTAAGCTCCGGGTCCCCTACAATCTCCGAAAATTTACATCGATTTAATTCAGATTTGCGACCTGTACCCGATTTCAACGGAAATCGCGGAAATTTCGACTTTGGCATTTAATAGCTCCGAATCGAAACATCCTGTATAACTGAGTTTTATACCGAAGCTAGTAGAGCTATTCCTCTATCAACCCAAGAAATTCGATTTCTCTCCCTCTGACTGCTTCCGAGAAAATCAAACCTGTTCGACTTTAAGTTAAGCCGATCTCCTGACGTCACTTTTCACTAAGGACAAATGGCTGCTTTTTAAATTGTAATAAATTATACCGAAAAGTAAACATTCTTTGTAGCTAAATTATCCTAGCAATTTTTTTCAAAATATATTTTTTGGGTTTGTAATGACTTCCTTAACCCTTAAATGCCCATGCTATTATAATCAACGTAAATACCCATGCGGGGTCTTTTAGGGACCCCATTGATTTTGAGAAGTTTTAGTGTTAATGATCTAAGTATGATGTGTGTTTAGTTTACTTGTCGTCTTAATTCTTATATTAAACAAAAAAACAACAAAACGATAATTTCTACCAGGCCTTAAAAATAATTTATAGGTTACAATCCCAATGCATAATAAACTAAATTGAAAAACTTAAATCGAAATCGTATAATTTCATTAGGCTTCATTAGTTCAACAGGTTAAAAATTTCTAAAATGGTGTTGGAATTTGCACCGTATGGTGTAATACCAGAACGAACATTTACAAAATTTCTTTGAAGTTTTCTGGACCTAGTAAAAGGCTGACTTCGCCACTCGAAACCAGATTTTGCAATGTAAGTAGGACATCGAAGATCGAAGTTCATTAGTATCCCCAACCTCTGTAGGTTCCACATCCGATTCTTCCTCGCTTTGAATTTCGAGATTGTCTTCGTTTCCGAAACATTATCCATGGAAAATCTGATATCGTCTCCTTCATTATCTGAAGCTTCATTATCGTCATCCTCTGAATCTAACAACTTCTCGGCAATTTCTTTTTGAGTTGTTTTTGAGTTAATGGCTTGTTGGTCCATTTTTAATAAAAACTATAAGCAAAAAACACGATTATTAACACAAATATTTTGTGGCGTCAATGCCCAACCGGGGTCTTGGAAGGACCCCACTAACCTTATCACCCATTAATTTGACAAAACGACTCCGAAACCTCACAGCACACTGAAGTTGTATCAACCCGATGTTAACCGATACATACCTAACGGCGATGTTGCCAATATGGATATAAAAAAAAGATATTTGCAATATTGTACCGCTGGGGTCCTTAAAGGACCCCGCTCGGGCATTTAAAGGTTAAACGATTTATGCAATAAAAAAAATATGTGCATATTCCTTATTGCAGTGTTCGTCGTACGAAATTTTCGCTCCATTCGTTGCAACTTAATTGAAATCTCTTTCGGAACAGCACTGAGTAAAAATACTGCTTCCGCTCGAAACTTTAATCTCGATCGTGCATATCACGATTTTCATGTGGATCGAGTTGCATCCGGTAGATTCTCTCTACTCGAAACTGACGATATATTGTACACATACGAGCACTCACTGGCACCTGGCATAGCTTTGACTTTCTTTCACCGTGTGTTGTGTTTACTCTGACTCCGTATATGGATTACCAGTAATCTTTAAGTTTTCCAACTAAACCCAAATTTTCTTTGACAACTTCCGTATCCCTAAAGCTGCTAAGCGGAGTTAAGCAAGTTTGTTAGGGAGTTTTGGGATAAAGGCAGGGATAAGGGTTTAATCAAGAAAATCAAGCGTTTTGGGCAAAGAGAAACGAAAGACATTTAAGCCATATTATTCGGTTTGTTTGAGGCAATGAATTTATTATTTAGTGGTAATTATTTCGAGACAAGCCGTGTTTAATTTACTTTTCGTTATTCAAAAGATAAATATGTAATTTTAACAAAAACTGTCAATAATAGCATTGATGCATATTAAGCTGGGTTCTCTTTGTGTTGTGTCGCTTCCACTAAACTGGCGATATTTGTCGCTTTATAAATTACCTAATAGAAATATCCGGCTGCATCTGTTAAACCAAATGCGATGATTATAGCATTGTTTTGTAACCTGGGGGTCGCGATCCCCAGGGGGGTTACAATCTGTCAAAAAAGTAAGGCATATATACGAAAAATCCTTTTATTAATGAATTTTAGGTTATAATCAAGTGTTACATATTTATATAAGAATATAAAAACTAATAACTAAGGATAGGATTTTGGTTTTTTCCACTCGCTTAATCGTGTGAAATACCAACAATAAAAATAACAAGCATCAGTAAGAAATGACTTGCCATTTCGTATTTATTTTTAGCATTTTTATTCTATAACAGCTTTTATTCTAGGATCACGTTTCTTGCACCAATAAAAGTGTAAACTAATATTTTTTTTATATTCTTATTCCATTAGTTTAATAAACCAAAAATAGACTTAAACTTCCTATATACAGCGTGTCCAGAAAAGTTCTAGACATATGGGAATTTTCTTTATTGTTGATTTTACGAAAAAAAGTTATTCTTTATAAAAAGTTCTGCTTGATTCGCAAATAATATTGACATATCAAAGCTTAAGATATCTTGTACAGGGCGGCAAAAAAATGCAGAAACACAGAATTGCGATAAGAGAGAAGTACCCTCAATTTTTATTTTAGAGCAAATTGTTATAAGAAAACTTTACTAAGGACTACAAAACGAGGTCAGATACAATTTTTCGTTGAACTATTTTAATTTACAGGGTACCATAAAAAAGCCTTTGGAAAATATTTTTTATTTTATTTCTTTAACATTTACCGGCAACAATTTTGCAACAACTATGTGTAATACTATAGTAACGAATATTGATGTGTTAGTCAAAAATCATTTACTATTTTGCGACTTATTAACAAAAGTTGTTAGTTAGGTTCGTCATGGTTGTAAAGTTAACGCTGCATGAGAAAATAGAAATTGTACTTATCGTCGGAGATCACTATAATTCTATTAGGGAAGCCGCACTCATATTTAATAATAGACACCCTGACAAAATTGTATGTAGCGCCACTATAGCAAATATAATGAATAAATTTATGGCTACTGGTTCCGTCGAAAATGTATTTAAGAAACAACATAACAAATGGTCTACAACAGAAGAAAATCAACTCAATGTCATGCAAGCGGATATCGAAAACCCGAAAATTTCTTTAAGAAAACTGTCAGAAACTATTCCAAATGACGTCAAGAAGTCTACTGCTAGTAAAATTTTAAAAATAAATAAATTTCATCCATATAAACCGAAATTCGTTCACACGCTTCTTCCCAGAGATTTTGATTCTCGTTTCCTATTTTGCGCGTGGTTCCAAGGCGAGTGTGAAGATGATCCTTTTTTTGCAAGAAAAATATTATTTACGGACGAGGCCATGTTTACTTCCAACGGCGTGGTATGCACCCAAAATTGTCGGTGGTGGAGTGACAACAATCCAAATTTTATAATCGAATGCCGTAGTCAATATTCATTTAAAACCAATGTTTGGTGTGGTATTTTTAATGATCGGATCGTTGGACCATACTTTTTTCGATAAAATATAAATGCTGCCATTTACCTGGACTTCTTAAGGAACCAGTTGTCTCAATTTCTTGACGAACTGCCACTAAATATAAGACGTATAATTTGGTATCAACATGATGGAGCCCCATGCCATAGTACTAACACAGTAACTGGGTATTTGAATGAAGTATTTCCGCAACGTTGGATAAGTAGACGTTCAAATATTCCTTGGCCAGCCAGATCGCCTGACATCACACCCCTGGACTTCTTTTTATGGGGCCGATTAAAAGAAATGGTGTATAAGCATAGACCTTTTCAGGATATTGACCATCTTGAAGCAGTAATAACAAACTGTGTCCAAGAAATCACTCCCAATATGATACGGGAGACAGTATCAGAAGTAACAAGACGTACTGTAGTTTGCATGGAAAAAGAAGGAGGGCATGTGGAGACATAATCTTTTATTTTAAACTATCTGTTTTTAGATCACTGATGTTTAGATGTTTTTGATGTTTCTTATAACAATTTACTCTAAAATAAAAATTGTCCCTCTTAACGCAATTCTGTGTTTCTATAGTTTTTTGTCGCCCTATACATGATATCTTAAGTTTTGATATGTCAATATTATTTGCGCATCAAGCAGAACATGTGTGCAATACTGTTGTAACGAAAATTGACATGTTTACGTAATTACTTTCAAACAAGAGGTAATAAAAATGCTCAATGTATTTTTTATGGTACCCTGTAAATTAAAATAGTTCAACGAAAAATTGTATCTGACCTCGTTTTGTAGTCCTTAGTAAAGTTTTCTTATAACAATTTGCTCTAAAATAAAAATTGAGGGTACTTCTCTCTTATCGCAATTCTGTGTTTCTGCATTTTTTTGCCGCCCTGTACAAGATATCTTAAGCTTTGATATGTCAATATTATTTGCGCATCAAGCAGAACATGTGTGCAATACTGTTGTAACGAAAATTGACATGTTTACGTAATTACTTTCAAACAAGAGGTAATAAAAATGCTCAATGTATTTTTTATGGTACCCTGTAAATTAAAATAGTTCAACGAAAAATTGTATCTGACCTCGTTTTGTAGTCCTTAGTAAAGTTTTCTTATAACAATTTGCTCTAAAATAAAAATTGAGGGTACTTCTCTCTTATCGCAATTCTGTGTTTCTGCATTTTTTTGCCGCCCTGTACAAGATATCTTAAGCTTTGATATGTCAATATTATTTGCGAATCAAGCAGAACTTTTTATAAAGAATAACTTTTTTTCGTAAAATCAACAATAAAGAAAATTCCCATATGTCTAGAACTTTTCTGGACACGCTGTATTTAGAAACATTTAATTTATGTAATTGTACTGTTACTGGAGTTCATATTTGCCGTAATTAAAAATAATTACATACATAAATACAATGCTTTGATGCAACTAACTCTCTCTGCAAGTGCAGTGCGAAAACCGTCCAAGCTCGAATTCCGACATAATCCGGGATCAGTTGTGTTACACAGGGAAAACGTATATTTTTGCAAAAATATTTTTTTATGTGCAAACACTGCATAACTGTTTATTTGACAATGTTTTTCCCAAAGAAAATAAATTGTAGTAAACATCTGAACCCATAAACGTCACGGGGTAGCAGGTAAATGATTATTTATTATATCGGAGAAAATTGGATATGGTTGCGGCGTTTGTAATGATAAAAAACTCTACTTTTAAAGTAAATCATTTTACTGGCCTTACAACTTTTTAGCCAAGCTTATATATTAAATTTGGATCACTTAACACAAAAATATTAATAAATTTACAAAAATGCAGGTAATAATAGATTAAACAATAAAATAGTACATAGCAAATACGTAATAAAAATTCGAAAAGGAAACCTCTGTCGTCAAAGTACATCAATGCAAGCCGCGTCGTCGGCGGCATTTGATGTAACGGTGCAAATACTGAGAAAAGCTCGTAGCAGATTTAAAAGTATTACACAATTGTTAAATTCATTTGGTGTGTCGTGAGGTAAAGTTCCCCTGCAGGATGCCGTTTAGTTCGTTTATAGACTGACTGTACAGTGTCTGCTTAAATTTGTAAAAAAGTAAATAAGTTATTAAAATGAGTGCGAAAAAAAGCTGAAGTTGAAATGGTTAATACCTCATTCTGATGTTTTATTTCAAAGTGATACTGAGTACAGAACGGAATTTGTTTTTTTCCATTAGCAAATATCTTTAAGTAAACATCTAGACCAAGAGTCGGCAACTAATTTCTAGTAGGGTCCGGATACTTTGAAAAATTGTATCGAGGTCCGGAGAAAACAAAAAGAAAAAATTGAAATGGACCGCAGGTAATTGTTTTTTTCTCAAAAAGGAACGGAACTTATAAAAATTCATATTATTTGGTTTAAACTTTTATTTTTGCCCCTAAAAATAATATAAGATAGATATCTATTTGTTCTTACAAATTAATTAAGATTTTTTGGCGGTCCAGTTTTCTACCTTCCGGATCCGGACCGCGGCCCGCCAGTTGCCGACCCCTGATCTAGACCCATAGTCGTCCCACACATAGTTGTTCGTGTTACATTGTAGAAAAAAGTATTTTGCGGTTATTTGCATACATAGGGCAGTTCTATCCCCTACATGCCCTCGGGGCATACCAATTATGTTTTGTTTTAGGCCACTATACCTGTTGGTAATCTCTTAATTACGTAGTACCTACTTGTGGAACCAAAAGGCTGATCCGATACAATAGCTAAGGAAAAAAGAGGTGTGTTTTGCCCAAGTACAAGAGTGCCCACAAATTTTGGCACGAGGGTCAGTAAATAATAAATGCCTAATTGCCACTCTCATACAATTATTCATTCTTACTCGGAAGTGGAGTTTATTGCTTGTAAATTTAATTAGTTTTTGAGATATAAAATAGAGATATCACTTATTTTTGTGTTCAGTTCCAGTGTAAACAAATTAGTGGTGTAATCATCGATTTAGTTTTTTGGGTATTTGTGTTCATATTAATTCTTTTTAGTACTTAGCTAAGTTTGTCTATGTAGATTATGCAGTAAGTTTTCTTCTGAATCTGCCAATACCACCATGTCGTCCGCGAATAGCAGTTCGCATATCTCTACTTTTTTCATCTTCCAGTATCCCAACTTCAGAGGTTTCATCTTTCGTTTCGCTTTCTTTATTGCCTTGTCTACTACTATTGCGAACAACAGAGAGCTTAGCACGCATTCCTGTTTCAGGCCGTCCATTATTTCACGCTCTATCGATTGTTCATTGTTTGTTATCATCACATTTTTGTCGTGTCATACATGACTTTTATTACATCTATCGTTTCACTGTCGATTCCTCTTCTATATAAACTTCTCCATACAACCTTTCGTCTTATTCTATCGAATGCTTTTTCCAAGTCAATAAGTGTTGCATGAGTGTGTTTATTTTTGCTTATGCATTTTCTATAATTTGTTTTGATTTGAATATTGGGTCCTGTGTGCTCCATTCTTTCCAAAATCCATATTATGTTTCTTCCAACGTGTTTTCTAGTTGTTCTTTTATTCTTGTGCCCATTATTCTGGCCAGCACTTTTGCTGGTAGCTCATTAGCGCAATGTCTCGGTAATTTGAACATTCCCTTATATCACCTTTTTGAGGTAATGGTACGATAAGCCCGACATACCATTCCGTAGGTACTTTATTCTCTCTTATCACCTTGTTTAAGAATTCTGTGAAACCCTTTATTCCTACCTATTCTAAGTATTTTAGCATTTCAAGTGTAATATCGTTTATTCCTGCGGCTTTCCCTGTTTTTAACTTTTTGATGGCTTCGTTGATTTCTTCTTCCGTTATTGTGTTTATTTCTGTTCTCCTTATATCATGTAAATTATAAATTATTCTAACACGGCTGTTTATAAAATCGACGCATATGGAATCTAACCGAGCTGGCTCGTCTTAATTATAAAAAAAAAATACAAAAGTAATGGTCGGCTTCTAAAAGCAATGCAATTAATAATTATCCACCTGTATTCTTGCAAATGTGACAGCACACGTTATGTTAATATCATTTTCAAAGGGATTCTAAACGTCAGTTAAATTTATTACTTGATGCTTAGAGAAACCGATCATAAGGATTTCTTGTGGCCTTTAGTAATAAATTTACTGCAACCACAGTCCAATTTTCCCAAGTCAAAGTTTTATCTACTATACACTGTTTATTTTAGTTTAAAGATGGTTCGATGAGAATAAATCTCAGCCAAGATTAATGGTTTAATCCGTGGTTAATGGAAAACTCGTGTTTTGTGTGGCCACGATACAATCTTTTGTTAGAAAATTAGTAAATCTGTGTGCATAAGGGCAAAAAAGCTTGCTAGTTTGACGAAGGATTTATAGTTCGAAAAAACGTGCCTAAGTCATTGGTGGTTCGTAGGTTCGGGGATGAGGATGAGGGAGGTATTTTGTTATGGCACTTTTTAAACCTAGCTGACAAAGAAACAGTGTCTTTCCAAACAGGGAGACTAGCATATTTTTTTCCAATGTATACTGTCTTATTTAAACAGATTTTTGATATTTACCCCCTCTCTCTATTTTGACCGGTGTGGGGTAACTTTGGAATTTTAAATGGGATGCTGTATTTTTGTTTATAAAATTCGAATCTGCGTAAAAAACTACATATGTGTACCATTTTTTTTTGCTGTGCTCTTGAGGTGACGGAATAAAATTATGATTTATTAGGTTATAAAATAAAAAAACATTTACCATTTAATTTCAACTTATTTGTCGTCTGTCGTGCTTGAGAGGTTGTCCCCCTTTAACTTTCAAACACTTTCGCACTCTTTTTATAAATGAATTTCATACCCGCTGTAACATTTCAGGTGTCACTAATAAGCAGGCAAAGCGGATTCGGTCTTTCATATCATCTAAAGTTGGTGGTGCGGTCGCCATCACTTTGTCCTTTATAAAGCCGCACAAGAAAAAGTCAAAGGAGGTCAAATCCTAGCAGGCCAGTTGACCGGACCAGCTCGTCCAATACACCCGTTTTCAAATAATTCATTCAAATAATTACAGGCCTGTATTGCATAATGGGGTGGAGCTCTGTGCTGTTGAAACCACATGCCAGGATTTATGTTTTGGTTTAATAATTGGGGTAATTGGTTTCGTAAAAAATCTGTGTACATTTCTTCCTTTAAATTATCTTCAAAGAAATGCGGACCAATAACTCTATCCCGGATTATACCACACCAGACATTAACCAGGGATGTTGGTTTGGCAGTTCTCATCTAGTGGGAATTTTCCGACGCACAGTAGTGCATATTGTGTCTATTATCCTACCTACCTTATCGGACACCAGCCTGGACAACTTGTAAGAAATTTATCCCCTCCGGAAAAAACCTTCTTGAAGGGTTTTAGATGTTGAGTTTGACGAGACAAATTCAACAATAGGAACTCTCCAGCACCCTTGGTGTCCTGTCCAACAAGATGACTTCTTTTGGCATTGACTTTAAGGCCTTAAATCCCTACTCACAGCAGGTAAACTACCTCCATTACTGGAATTAATATGTCGGTCTCAGGCTGGATCCAATATGTGCCCTAAAACGGCATAAGCCTAAGAGCCATGGCCTCGTTGACGGTCAAAATAAAAATGAATAATTCTTTCCTAAGAAAAAAATAAAACTCACCAAGGGCAACGCCCAAAGCCATTAGGGAAATCCTGGTGCCCAGGTTGACGACACTGTTAATCGACTACGTTCACATACATACCCGCGGCACCAAAAGCATGCTCCGGAACCACCCGTGCACTCCAGGCGCCGGTCTTTCCTTACTCCAGTCGTTAAATCGTAAGCACCAACTCGAAAGCGGCAGCAACGTTTACATATCCGCGTTGTTAAAAACGCGCTCTAGAACCACCCGTGCACTCCAGGCGCCGGCATGTCCTACTCCAATCGTCAACGCGAGCTAACGGATTCTGTCAAAACTGACATAATTCCAACTGACAGTTCCAATGATAATATAAAAAAACAAAAAAGTAAACAATATCTTTTACGGAGAGAAAAAGGTAAGTCTAGTCAATTAGGAATAACCAAATGAAATGCAACCTCCACAAATAGTGAAAGCTTGGAGCTAGGCAACAAAATGAAGAAATTTAGAGTCAAGAAAAAAAGGTTAAATCAAATTATGGACCCCACCAAAGCAAGTTACTAGAACCAGGGAACAAGGAGACTTACACGAAATAAAAAGCGTTTAAATAGATTAAAACTCCTCGGACCTAAATTGGAGACACAACAAGAACCAACTTATACAGCGTAATCGTAGCATGGCATAATTTATTATTACGAGAACTAATGCTACATTGGTATATCTTATTAAGATTTAGTCATATGCTTTAGCCTGTGGTATTTAGGATTTCAGATATTAACTTACAGTAATTTCATTATTTTAGTACAGTTTTTCAATTTTAAAATATGCCACGGGCCTAGCAACAGCCATTCCTCAAGAAGTAGGTGGAGGACTATACAGTCAAAAATATGGAAACCTCGAAATATCTTGCAAACCGTTCATCCGATTTTTATGAAATTTTGTGTACCTAATTACGAAATTATGCCCTATCCAATGGTGGGTTCCGCATTGTTGTCAAGTTTTCCGTTTTCCTAAAATCGACAGAACTTTTTTATTAAATGGAACACTCTAGAAATTTTGAATACTTCTTATTGCGAACATTTTATCCCGAAATTAACAGTTGTTGAGAAAATGGCGGTCAAAAATCGTTATTTTATTGTATGTTACCTGTAAATACCTGTACACGAAAGTTTACCTGAAATGTCTAACATTGTCAGTTTCGCTAATTTCCTAAAAAGGGATCATTTGACAGAAACCCAAAGAATTGATATTTTGGGTTATGGGGGCCGCACCAGATGGCGATCGCAATAAGAATATTTTTAATGATAAATATCCTGACAGAAATCCATTACTTAACTAAATCTACTGTGAGTAAAATTTTTTAAAAATTTCGTCAAACTGCTATACGCTCTGACCGACCTAAAAGTGCAACAGATGGTGATATGGCTCTGAATGTTTTACTCAGTTTAGAGGACAATCCTCATCTTTCTACCAGGAGACTGGGAAAAGAAAACAACGATGCACACGTAGGCGGCTTTCTGAAAATCGGAATGTTTCATCCGTACAAGATAAGACTTGTGCAAGAGCTCTCAGAAGATGATTACGACAGGCGCTTGGAATTTTGCGAAACTAAGATGGAACGTTGCAACGCCAATCCAGATTTTGTTCACCGAATAATTTTCCCTGACGAATCAACATTTCTTTTAAATGGAAAAGTTAATAGACATAATTGTCAATATTGGACCAGAGAAGATCCTCACTGGATATGCGAAAATCATACCCAGTTCCCGCAAAAGGTAAATGTTTAGGCTGTTATAATAGGTCGGAGAATAATTGGCCCCTTCTTCATCCCAGAGACATTAAATGGAGAAATATATTTGGATCTAAGAAATGAAATTGTCCCGGCTATTGAATAACTATTTACAAATAATCATAAGTGTTATTACTTTATTTTGCCTGCTGTATTGATTATTTGAATATAATTTTTTAGGCAATAATCAAGCACCAAATGATGAAATATGGTTTCGGCAGGATGGTGCCCCACCGCACTTTGTCCATAATGTTTGGCAATATCTCGATGGTGTTTTTTGTAGAAGATGGATTGTTGTACAATCAAGTGGCCAACTCAGTCTCCAGACTTGACGTCCCTCGACTACTTCTTCTGGGGTCACCTAAAAAATGTTGTTTTCAATAGGATAAAATGTTCCCAATATTCAGAATTTTAAGCTAAATTCGAAAAACGAGTACAAAGTGGGGCATTCCATTAAAAAAAAAAGTTCCTGTCGATTTCAGGAACACGGCAAAGTTGACAACCACCATTCGATCGGGAGTACTTTCATACCTAAGTATCCAAAAGTTCATAAAAATCGGACGAACGGTTTGCAAGATATTTCGAGGTTTCCATATTTTTGTTACGCACCGTATGGCTGGCCCGGTTATAAATAACGTGGGAATCCCTGATCGCTCTAAAATGTGAATAATGGTATCTCGCCCTTCTTTCTAAATCAATGGTTTCAGTGCAGTTGCATACAATAAGTATTTTCAAATCTTCGGCTTCGGCGGAAGGAAATAGGGAAGCCGAAGTTCGCCTTCGACTTTGATCACAGAACTGACGTTCGGTCGGAGTCTAGTTGTAATTAAGTATACCTACCGATATGGTAAAAGCCCCATTTTAAACCATTTTCTAACACGATTTGCAGCAATACATCAATTAAGGTATGCCGGGCAATATCGTTCGGAACGCCACTATTTCAATAGTATAGATGTCGGTTTAACAATGTTTTAAATTGTAAATTATAAGTCCAAGCTCCAAGGCGCGAAGAAACTATTATAGTCCTAAATTGGATTTATACAGATATATCATGAGGTGTATTATTAGCTTGAAATTTCTGATCGGTTCTAATTTTGTTACGTCAAGTTTCCATCCTAGTTCTGTGTGTTGTGAAAAATCTTCCCTCCTGGCGAGGTTATTTCAAGCATCGTTGCACTTCTAAGTATGTAGAAAATATAATATGTAGTTCTTAATTTAGTTTTGTAGAACAGATTTGGAATAGTGTATATAATATACAGATTTATGCCTGTCTTTATACACTTTTTCAAAATTTGTTAATTGTGGAATATAAGCGCAATAATATGGCATTGTAAAAACGTATTTTTAGTGTATGGATACATTGTAAATTTTATTCTTTTTTAGTTGCATATCGTACAGATTACCTCAAAATTACTAAATTAATTTTGTTGGATCTTTTTCTCTTAATATTATAAGTATACTTACTCTATTACGGTTGGTTTCACCCTTTATTAGTTTCAGAAATCCAAGATGAAATAAATTTTTGAAAAATTCCTTTGATTTCATTTTAACAGCACAATATATAATAATTATACAGGGTGTCTAAAATAGGTGATACCACTATTGCTATCTCCGAAATGGTAAAAGATACGAGGTCGGTTAAATTAGAGAAAATGTGCCATTTCTAGTCCCTATTCATATTCCGTTTACGGAGTTGCCAAATTCTCTATAGTTTCTTATCTACTGGGGATTTTTTAAAAATAGTCAAAAATTTAATTCTTAAATATCTCGAAAACTATTATAGTTAGAAAAAAGTTGTTTTTACAAAAATCACACGATTTTTTACCTTCTCTAAAGCAACGTTATTGTTTTGTTTATACCATTTGTTTTTACTGAGTTACTGATACTAACTTGTTTTTTTTCAAATACGGACCTGGATTTTTTGCTGCATTTTTTGAAAGAATACTTCATACCCTTTACAACTATGTATCACTTGATTATGGTTTTCGAAGTTTTGATCAGGAATAACAGCATCATCAGGATTTTCTATCGATACGGACCTGGGATTTTCCATGTTAAGGCACAATTTCACAACCTATCGCTGTGGTTTAAATTATTCAACTGATTAATTTTAAACTATGTTCATGGTTACTAACCAGAACCCTTTGGTCATTAAAGTTTGTCAAATTGCACTTACGCCAATGAGTTATTGAAAGCAAAAGTTTAGCAGACTCAGATCAGATATAATTAGCAGCCTTTATTAACAGCACCTAACTAGTGGTTAAGTTTACTACATATTGTAAAACGCACCCTTGATGATACGTCTTCATTATTTACGTTTTTAATATTTTCGTATCCAAAAATCACCTTTCAGTTCAAAAGATAATAATAATAATAAATAATCCTATTTTACCTAATGGTTTCATTTATGCTGCAACTCATTCTGCTGGTACAGTTGAATTAGGTACTTACTATTTACTGGCTTTGAAAACAAACCATATTATCTGAAATAAAGGCCTTTAACTATATTCTAGCATAAAACCATTGTCATATTTACTGGGTTCGGATTATAAGGAATTCGAATCTAAAATCCGTTTTCTGCTTTATTTTTTGGCGTTGCGTTGAATTATAACATATGGACGGGCGGACGAACAGGTTGATGGGCGCGATTGGACTGACCATACGTAACCAATCACGCCTCTAAGAATTAATTATTAGGATTTGTTATAATTAAAACTAAGCTTATCCTTTTTCAGGCGTTGGACCGATTTTACAAACTTGAGGGTCTTGGTTAGTAATCGTGATTATAATTAAAATTTACCAGTTAAAACAATTGAATCCCTAGTTACTGATTCTGACCTAATTGGTGCCATAATAGGTCGTGAATTGGCGCATTAACTTGAAAAATGCCAGGTCCGTACTGGTAGAATATTCTGATGATGATACTATTCTTCGCCAAAACGTCGAAAAACATAATCAAGTGATACACAGTTGTAAAGGGTATGAAGTATTCTTTCAAAAAATGCAGCAAAAAATCCAGGTCCGTATTTGAAAAAAAGAAGTTAGTATCAGTAACTCAGTAAAAACAAATGGTAGAAACAAAACAATAACGTTACTTTAGAGAAGGTAAAAAATCGTGTGATTTTTGTAAGAACAACTTTTTTCAAACTATAATAGTTTTCGAGATATTTAAGAATTAAATTTTTGACTATTTTTAAAAAATCCCCGGTAGATAAGTAACCATAGATAATGTGGCAACTTCGTAAACGAAATATGAATAGGGACTAGAAATGGCACATTTTGTCTAATTTAACCGACCTCGTATCTTTTACCATTTCGGAGATAGCAATAGTGGTATCACCTATTTTAGACACCCTGTATAGCAAATAACTAATTTATGATTATTATTATCACAAATTAGTTAATTACCTTACGAGTGGGATAAAAGCATCATAATTCCAATTACCCCTGGGGAGTTAGATTCGTCATTTAAGTAACTATGATTGGTGCAGCTTAAACATTCTAATTGGTTCTCTTTAAGAAAAGGCAAATTTTTTGTGGCATAGCGGCCAGAAAAGACAGTGGTTTTGGTTTCTGTTCTTGGATTAAAGTTTGGGGCATCCGAGAACTAATGGAAAACCGCGGGCCTGGTAGACAGTAAAATTCCATCCTTGCTGGAGATCATCAGACTGACGTAACCCCTTAAGCAGATTCCCCAATAGCAATCTCGCTAGTCAACACTTTTTCTAAAACAGAAATGGTATAAAACATGCAGGAACGCGATCTGTAGGAACTACTGTAATTCAAGAACAGATTACACATGTTATATAGACAGCACTTTGTGTTGCATAACTCCTGGTGGGATCATGTTGCGCGGGCCCTGGTAAGTCCACAAAAATTGTGGAGATCGAGAGCGAAGCGCTAAAATTCGGTTTCCGCTCGCGCGCTCGTGTTTTGTTTTATGTGTTGCCTACATCACAGTAGCAGCTTTACTTTGGCGAGATATGTTTTTGAATTACAGTTGTTCCTATAGATGGCGTTGGTGCATATTCTGTACCGTTTCTGCTTTATTGAAACTATTGACTCTATTGAGGGAGCTGCCTGATGGGTCAGTGTGATGATCCCAACAAGGGAGAATGTATACTGTCTACCAAGCCCGGGGTTTTCTATTAGTTCTTGGATGTCCGTGCTTTAATGCAAGATCAAAACACACTGTCTTTTTTGCCCGCTACGCCAGAAACATTTTACTTTTCTGATACAAGAATGGGTTGAAAAGTCCGTGGAATAAGAAACAGATGGCGCTGCTTCAGAATGTTGTGTGGTGCGCTGACAAAGTCACTCCTTTAGACTGTCAGCTGCTAAATTTCAGATCGCTGCGTGCATTAGTTTCGTTTTGAGGGCCGCTTAATTCAGTTAGAGTTTTTAAAGCGATGGATCGTGTTGAAATTCGTGCTGTCATTAAGTATTTCTTCTAGATAGGCTTATCAGTAACCGACATTCACAATGAGGTGAAGGACTCAGCTCCTTTATTTTCCACTGTTGATAAATGGGTTCGTATGTTCAAATGTGGTCGTACAAGTGTTAAAGATGCACCCCGTGGTGAACGCCCAAAATCTGCCACTACACGAGAAATCGGTGAAAAAGTGTTAAAAGATCGACTGGGACACCAAAGTTTGTAAACATCTCGAAAGAACGTGCAACATACATTTTAATGTTCGGTATGACGATTAAAGAAGCTATCCGCGCCGCAAGGTGCCGCTACTGCTCACTGTGGATCAAAAATTGGTGCGAATGAAAATTTCTCGTAAGTATTTGGAGCATTTTCGAAATAACAAAGTGGATCTTACTACAGATGAAGGTTGGGTCCACCATTATACACTAGAAACAAAACAACAATCCGAAAAGTGGTGGCACAGTTGTTCTCCTCCCCCAAAAGTGCTGTTCCATTGGCGAGAAAGACCATGCCTTCCGTTTTTTGGGATGCAAAAGGTATTCTTCTAATTGTCTACCTTTCCAAAGGCCAAACCATCACAGACAAATACAAGCCGTATGAACAAATTAAACAGTTACTAAAAAGCATCGTAGTTTAGCCAAGAAGAAAATCTTTTTCCATCAAAATAATTCACGGCTCCTACGAGTGTTATTGCTGTGGCAAAAATTCATAAAATGGGCTTTGATTTGCTGCCACACCCGCCTTATTCACCAGACTTAGCACCGTCGGACTACCACCTGTTTCCACGATTGAAAGAATAGCCAGTAGGCTAGAAAAAAAAACAGACGACGATGTTAAACTTACTGTGGATATCTATTTCGAAGAGCTTAATAGGTCTTAATTTTATCAAGACATAGAGGTTTTAGATCATCGCTGGTTTGAATGTATCGACGTGGCAGGGGATTATGTTGAAAAATAAACGTAATGTCAAACCGCAAAGAACTGTTTGTATTTTTATTCCATGGCCTTTTTAGTCTATTCTCGTATGTAGTACGAAAACTAAACTTTCTTCTTTACCTCTCTTTGTTTGCAATTTTTAAAAGTCAAGATAAATTATGTATTAAGTTAAATACATCACTAGTGGTGTAATAGAGAATATTATATTGACTAAATAAACGTCATTGTACAAGTGGCAAAACGCTACGGGTAGCGCCATCTCGGCAGATCTAGGCCAAGTAATACACACACCAGCGCCACCACTAAAGACCTATGTCACAATTAGTAGTGGAATGTCACCTGCAAAGACATCAAGTCACAATTGCAGGGTGACCGCTAGGTGGTGCGCATCTCAAAGACGATCCTCGTCGGTAATAATGAAATATAAAATTCCAAATATCGAACAAAGTTCGATATTATGGAATGTACATCAGTTTTGATTTCTCTCTGGCGCCTCATCCCCGGACGCGTTTCGCCGTATCACGGCTCATCGGCGGGGCTAGAGACGACAGAGAGAAATCAAGCTCGAAGGCACTAATAGCCGTACCAGCATAAATAAATGGCAAAACGCTACGGGTAGCGCCATCTCGGCAGATCTAGGCCAAGTAATACACACACCAGCGCCACCACTAAAGACCTATGTCACAATTAGTAGTGGAATGTCACCTGCAAAGACATCAAGTCACAATTGCATTGTACAAGAATAAGTAAACAAGATAAGTAATCAACTAGGAGGTCGTAGATAAAACATTTTAATTGAGAAGGTAATTCCTAATTTTTTTTTTAATTTTCAGGTGGGTACCTAAGCTACTATATGTATTGTGATCGGCACTAGCTGAGACTGACGTTGGTTAGACTTTCCTTTATTGCGAAATTAAAGCTATCTCAGTGTGCAAAAGTGAACCTTGTTATATATGTATGTATACAGTGACCGGCAAAAAGTTCGCAACATATGGGAAAAATTTTTATTAGGTGAGTATTGGAAAAACTTTTCCGGGGGATCGGTTCTGCATGTCCGATAACCTAAAAATCGATTTTGACATACGTCACGTGACCACTGGTATAGCGTCAAATTAAAAAAAAAATTGTTAATTTACAAAAAGTGAGGTTAGTTGACGAGATATCAAAAAAAGTTATTTGAAAAAATTGCTTAGAATTAAATTCTAGGTCCTTGTGCAGAATTTTAAGATTTTATTTAAAAAAATTGGAAAACTCAATTTTTTTTAAATATTTTTTTATCGATTTACAAATTTCCAGTTTTTTTCGTTTAGATAGCTTGGCTAATGTAAAGCCCATGTATCTGGATGAAAATAAACGAATGTAGTAGTTTTTTCTACAATTGACAGGACAAAATTAAAAAAAACAGGGTTTCGCCGGACGCTAGCTGTTGCAATGATTTGTATCTAGCAGCAGTGTCAAAATTTTAGAGACATTTCAATAAGATTACATTGAGAAAACCTTAATCGTCTTAAATATATCTGAAGTTCGACTTTTTGTAAAGTTAAGGGGAGTAAAATAGATAATAAACAAAAAATTACCTGTTTATTTAATCGAAATTTCATAAGCGAAAACCAATGTAAGAAAAACTTAAAAGTAGTCAAATTCTGTACTAACAACATAAAAAATCATTGTTTTTCCTTGGGTGCACAAAATTTAAAACTCAGTATGACCACCATTTCTCTCCATACATACTATTGTTCTCGAGCGCAACTCTCGATTAACATTTCGGAGCATTTTACGATTTATTTGCAATACACAATTTCTAATGACATTCTCTAAATTTTGTATATTCCTAAAGGGTCGATGTTTGTACACAGAGTTCTTTAGGTATCCCCACATAAAGAAATCTAACGGAGTCAGATCTGGTGATCTCGCAGGCCACGGATTTTCAGAAAACCGTCCTATCCACTGGTTTCCAAATTCTTGATCCAGCCATCTCTTCACCTCATTTGTGGAATGAATGCTAGCGCCGTCTTGTTGAAAGTATAAATTTCTTCTTTCGGCTAATGACAAATTGTCTAAAAAGTCAGATATCTCAGTTTGTAGAAATTCTAAATATCGTTCTGAATTTAAATTGTCTCTAAAGAAAAAAGGTCCCACTATTCTGAGGTTGAAAATTCCGCACCACACATTAACCTTAAAACTATATTGGTCTTTACTCTGAATTACAAAGTCTGGGTTTTCGGTGGCCCACCATCTACAGTTTTGTGAACTGACGGTTCCGTTAGAGGTAAATGTAGCTTCATCCGAGAAAAGAACGTTCTTTGGGAAATTAAAATCTTCCTCAATCATACCCTGGAACCAGGCACAAAAATCGAAGCGGGCGTCATAATCCCTATCTTTTAATACTTGTACAAATTTAGGTTTGTACGGATGAAATTTGTTTCTTTTTAATATCCTCCGCACAGATCTTTCGTGAATGTTAGTGATCTCCGATATTTGACTAACTGCTAATTGGGGTGTTTCTGTGATCGACAAACACACATCCAGAGAACCTTCGTCACCTGTTACCGGTTTTTCATGGGAAACTTTATACTGATTTTCTACCGATCCCGTTTCTTTAAATTTATTGACTAGACGAGATACTGTGGAATAATGGAGGGATTTATCGGGGTGCCTCTCATTAAAAATTGCTGCTGTTTCTCTATGGCTTTTGTAATTATCTCCAGAAATTAAAATAATTTCTATCTTTTCCTGAAGAAGTAGTGTGGGTGCCATTTTAAGGAATAAAATATTAATAAACTTATGTAAAATATCAAACTTAGTAAGATGCGAGACATAAACCAATGACATAGGTTGAAATCAAACAAATTATAATTTGTTTGACATTTTTCTGTTGTTTTTAACCTACTAGATTATTTGGTTGTTTTAATTTCAGAGCCTGCTTTGGTAGTTTTAAGTACAACTAAATAGACCTGGTTGTTAAATTTATGTGCGAAAAATCTTAATAAAATCTTGATACAGTCATTTCATTAGATTCAAACCATTGCAACAGCGAGCGTCCGGCGAACACCTATTTTTTCGATTTTGTCCTGTCAATTGTAGAATTGTAGATCTGACTCCGTTAGATTTTTTTATGTGGGGATACCTAAAGAACCCTGTGTACAAACATCGACCCTTTAGGAATATACAAAATTTAGAGAATGTCATTATAAATTGTGTATTGCAAATAAATCGTAAAATGCTCCGAAATGTTAATCGAGAGTTGCGCTCGAGAACAACAGTATGTATGGAGAGAAATGGTGGTCATACTGAGTTTTAAATTTTGTGCACCCAAGGAAAAACAATGATTTTTTGTGTTGTTAGTACAGAATTTGACTACTTTTAAGTTTTTCTTACATTGGTTTTCGTTTATAAAATTTCGATTAAATAAACAGGTAATTTTTTGTTTATTATCTATTTTAATCCCCTTAACTTTACAAAAAGTCGAACTTCAGATATATTTAAGACGATTAAGGTTTTCTCAATGTAATCTCATTGAAATGTCTCTAGAATTTTGACACTGCTGCTAGATACAAATCATTGCAACAGCTAGCGTCCGGCGAAACCCTGTTTTTTTTTAATTTTGTCCTGTCAATTGTAGAAAAAACTACTACATTCGTTTATTTTCATCCAGATACATGGGCTTTACATTAGCCAAGCTATCTAAACGAAAAAAACCGGAAATTTGTAAATCGATAAAAAAATATTTAAAAAAAATTGAGTTTTCCAATTTTTTTAAATAAAATTTTAAAATTTTGCACAAGGACCTAGAATTTAATTCTACGCAATTTTTTCAAATAACTTTTTTTGATATCTCGTCAACTAACCTCACTTTTTGTAAATTAACAATTTTTTTTTTAATTTGACGCTATACCAGTGGTCACGTGACGTATGTCAAAATCGATTTTTAGGTTATCGGACATGCAGAACCGATCCCCTGGGAAAGTTTTTCCGATACTCTCCTAATAAAAATTTTTCCCATATGTTGCGAACTTTTTGCCGGTCACTGTATATATATATATATATATATATATATATATATATATATATATATATATATATATATATATATATATATATATATATATATATATATATATATATATATATATATATATATATATATATATATATATATATATATATATGTTGAGGTTTGTTTTTGTTTTCTTGGACCTTTCAATGTATTTTATTTATTTTTTTTTATTTATTCTTGGGATTTGTTAGTCCTGGATAAAAATTCAAAATTGTACGATGGTCTTTATATACTGTTTATTAGTTAAATTTTGACGTTTCGGTCCCTTTCTTTAGACCTTCTTCAGAAATATTTATATGTTGCTAAAAAAATGGCTCATGTAAATTTCTTTTTCTCTTGTCATTACATAAATTTACATAAATACCACTTAAAAATACGCACAGAAAACACAGACATACCTTGAAGGAAAATCACTGGCAAGTGTCTCCAAACATTCCATAAATTGCCTCATGCATTGGTTTAATTTAAAAAAACAAAGAATTTTAAAAGTAAAACACACACATTCTTTTAAAATATTGCGACCTGGACAACACATAAGTTAAAACTGGCGGAATGTTATTATTGTTAGACTGGTGAAACGAAATTTTTGTTTTTGCTACTCCCTTTTTTAGCATTTTTTGTTGGTGTTGGTTTTTTACCTTGTGTGAAAGTAGGGAGAATATGTTTTTAAGTTAATTAGTGTTATTTAATTTTTGTTATTAATTATTATTTGTTATTAATTATTTACTTAGTGTTATTTAATTATGTTAAGGTAAATTTTGCTTAGATTTTTTGTATCCGTTTTTGAATTTATGTTTTTTGAGTTTTTTTGAATTTCAATCATTTCATAAAATTCTCTTTTTTTTGGGTGGGTTTCAGTCCGTAAGATTTTTACGTTTTCGAAATCGAAAGTGTGTTGCTTTTCTACACTATGGTTGGTTAGGGCTGTTTTATTTTTTTTGTCGTACTTGTGACTGTTAAGACGATTCTTTAAATATTGACTAGTTTGACCTATATAAACACTGTCGCAGTCTTTACACGGTATTTGATAGACTACGTGACTTTTTTTGTGTTTTGGAATTTGTGATTTTAGGGTGCTAAAGTTTCTTTTCTTTAGAAGGTTATATCCTTTGTGGGCGACTTCAATATTATGTTTACTAAAAGTTTTTTTAATTTTTTCTGATAAACCTGGGATATACGGTAGGGAGAGAAAGTTTTTGTTTTTTGAGTTGTTGTTGTTGAGTTGTTGTTTTTAAGAAAAGAATACACATTTTTTACAACAAAAACCAACCTAATAACAACAACTCAAAAAACAAAAACTTTCTCTCCATACCGTATATCCCAGGTTTATCAGAAAAAATAAAAAAAACTTTTAGTAAACATAATATTGAAGTCGCCCACAAAGGATATAACCTTCTAAAGAAAAGAAACTTTAGCACCCTAAAATCACAAATTCCAAAACACAAAAAAAGTCACGTAGTCTATCAAATACCGTGTAAAGACTGCGACAGTGTTTATATAGGTCAAACTAGTCAATATTTAAAGAATCGTCTTAACAGTCACAAGTACGACAAAAAAAATAAAACAGCCCTAACCAACCATAGTGTAGAAAAGCAACACACTTTCGATTTCGAAAACGTAAAAACCTTACGGACTGAAACCCACACACAAAAAAAGAGAATTTTATGAAATGATTGAAATTCAAAAAAACTCAAAAAACATAAATTCAAAAACGGATACAAAAAATCTAAGCAAAATTTACCTTAACATAATTAAATAACACTAAGTAAATAATTAATAACAAATAATAATTAATAACAAAAATTAAATAACACTAATTAACTTAAAAACATATTCTCCCTACTTTCACACAAGGTAAAAAACCAACACCAACAAAAAATGCTAAAAAAGGGAGTAGCAAAAACAAAAATTTCGTTTCACCAGTCTAACAATAATAACATTCCGCCAGTTTTAACTTATGTGTTGTCCAGGTCGCAATATTTTAAAAGAATGTGTGTGTTTTACTTTTAAAATTCTTTGTTTTTTTAAATTAAACCAATGCATGAGGCAATTTATGGAATGTTTGGAGACACTTGCCAGTGATTTTCCTTCAAGGTATGTCTGTGTTTTCTGGGCGTATTTTTAAGTGGTATTTATGTAAATTTATGTAATGACAAGAGAAAAAAAAATTGACATGAGCCATTTTTTTAGCAACATATAAATATTTCTGAAGAAGGTCTAAAGAAAGGGACCGAAACGTCAAAATTTAACTAATAAACAGTATGTAAAGACCATCGTACAATTTTTAATTTTTATCCAGGACTAACAAATCCCAAGAATAAATAAAAAAATAAATAATATATATATATATATATATATATATATATATATATATATATATATATATATATATATATATATATATATATATATATATATATATATAAACTAGGTAATATTGGGGAATGCAGCAAATTTAAAGAGTACTCTTTAAAGGTTTTCCAAGCTTTCGGAAATGTTTATTTCCATCTTCAGGGAGAATCTTTGGTGAGAATGTAATTCGTGATGTACATATTCATGAGCTTGGGTATGAGACAAATAAAAGTAACATCGTCAAAAACTTATTGATTAAAAAACTATGTGGTAACTTAAGTAGATTGTTAAAATGGTATCACTTTACACTTTAAAATTACATAAAACATCATTAATTAAAACAGATGATCATCGCTGAAAATATGTAAAATTATTCAAAGCAATTTACTGCAATGACAAGACAAGTACATCTCTACAGATGTACTTGTCTTGTCATTGCATTAAATTGCTTTGAATAATTTTAAATATTTTCAGCGATGATCATCTGTTTTAACTAATGATGTTTTATGTAATTTTAAAGTGTAAAGTGATATCATTTTAACAATCTACTTAAGTTACCACATAGTTTTTTAATCAATAAGTTTTTGACGATGTTAGTTTTAGTTGTCTCATACCCAAGCTCATGATTATGTACATCACGAATTACATTCTCACCAAAGATTCTCCCTGAAGATGGAAATAAACATTTCCGAAAGCTTGGAAAACCTTTAAAGAGTACTCTTTAAATTTGCTGCATTCCCCAATATTACCTAGTTTATCTCCTGACTAGTCAGCAACGACTACCTCTCTCATATTATATATATATATATATATATATATATATATATATATATATATATATATATATATATATATATATGTATGAAATACACCATTGCAGGATCAATGAATTTTTGAATTTGTGTAAACGTATTTAAATCAAAATATCTTCCTTCAAAGAAATAAAGCAATGGCGGTTTTAAAGCTGTTGTTATAATATCTCGTAATGACGTAAATGTCTGTTGATATCGGCAGAAACTTATCTGCGGACGAATACCTACATAAAGTGTTTCTCTATATTTTATACACTTTTCTTCAAAGCTAATATCTATCTGATCTGATTCCTTTAAGATAGTTTCTAACAAAAATTATAATCAATATCTCGTGCATTACAGCGAATATAACAAGTTTATTTCAGATGTTTCCACATAGCTATGTTTATTTTTTTACAATCATAGAAATTTCGTGGCGTATAAAAAATTATATTGAATATTTCCCTCGTGTACTAAAACCCCCATAGAAGGTGTAGTCTTTCGCAATATTACAGCGATAATTCCCCTCAGGAATTACAGCGATTCTTCCACAGTAACTATCACTGTTATTTAAGTTAAAATAATTTGTTGTTCGTTGTGGTATTATTGTACATTGATGTTTTATTTTAAAGTATGAAATACAATTCTTCGGGAAATATTCCACCGAATACCACTCGTGCATCAGAAATAACCAGATACATGTATTACTATTTAATTTCGGGGGTATATGACAATATGACACCAGCTACTTTTTTGTGACAACTCTGTGGAAGTTTCATGTATATGGCAGGCGCGGTTCATAAGGTCATTTGGTCAATCAGCAACCTAAAATTTTTAATGACCTAATAATTTATTTTTTAATTTTTTAAAACCAAAAAACAATCTTTTGTTTCAAAAAAGTGTAAATTCCATGCGAAAACTCCTCAAGAAAGAATCAAGCCAAGCCATCGTCGAAAGATTATCGAGGCTTGCTCCGGGCTGGGTCGTATTTTAAATTGACCACATAGGTTTATATGGACTATATAAATTCATTAAAACTAAGAGAGAAACAGACATGCGCGCTTTAGGAAGTTAAAAGGAGACACAATTGGTCGACGGCCCACCAATAATTTCGGGCTACTTCCACTATGGAAATGCACTCAAACCGCCCCGTAAAATATACTCTTTTAAAACATTTGGTTCGGAAAAAGAAAAACTAATTAGGTAGCTAATATGCGCATTGTATTTGCAGTGTATTAATATATTATTAAGGCAGCCTCCGTTGCGTTCCAATAAAATTGAATGCGCACTCGTTCAAGCGCATTCTAACTACCCTCTCTTTTCTCTGGGTGACACAACCAATTGTTATTAAAAGATTGAAGGCATCAGTTGGTGCATAAAATTAGTCATGCTTTTTTTAAAATTAAACAAAACTTTAATATTTCCTTTCGATTTTTGAATGATCGGAGGAAAAATAGCATGTGTACCTCGTAGAAAGGCCACATTCCCGGACTCTGTGTTGCAAAAACGGTAATATAGTAAAAATAACGAATGGTCTGGCGACATTTTAGACAAATCATAAGCCATTAAGCCATCTACGGCCAATGATAGAAATAAAACTGAAAAATTTAAAAGAATCTATATTTGTTATCAAAAAACATTTCAGTAAGACACGACGTTGAAAAAAAAACAATTAATCGGCTACTTCGCGAAATTAATGGTGTTGCGTATACCCATCAACGTCGGCAGTCGGGTGTAAACAAACTGTGCAATGCTTACAAATATAAATTGTTTGACTTCTGCATACAAGACATCTTCTTCGGGAGTCAGTTCTACAGACATGTCCAAATTGATCCACTCGCACTTTACTGGGTGGTACTGATGGAAATGACCTTGCGACGAAGTTCTTCATTTTTAGGAATCGGTCTGCAATGAATGATTTGAAATTCAATTTATTCTGATTCACCATTTAAATGTTGTAGAGTTTCCACTAATTCACAACAGGACTGCGTCAATTGCATTTTTAAATAGTGGCCATCACCATTTTTTACCTATCACCCGAGATCTATAATTTGCCACGCCATTATTGTGCAAATCTACCCCTTCCATGTATTTATTATAGGTACTTAAGTTGAAATTACGGCTCTTTGTGGAAGTAACACTTCTCATAGTTTTTTATGATATCTTTTGACAGACGCAAGAGGTTCTACATTAATGGATACCGATTGCTGTCACAATAGAATTATCATTCCATCTTACCGATGAAATTTGGGTGGATTCATCAAATTGTGAATCATAGGAGTCCCTTTCTTGTCCCGAGAGCAATTTACTTGGTACCAAAGGACAATTACTTGTTCTGTTCTTGCGAATCGTTCCTGTGGCGAAGAATTCTTTGGTTTTCAAAAGAGACAACAGTTTGTACGACGAAAAAAAAATTATTGAAGAAGACGTTATGATTTTGAGCATTTTTAACAATTGTCAAAAGTTCAAGAACTACACTCGCGCCAAGTCCAAGATCAGTTTTTTTCTCTCTCTCACTCGATTAGACCAAGACTAAAAACTTAAATTGCACGTCTACACAAATATTATTTACATACCTCCAAAAGCTTGTGGTAACAGGTTTGCGTTACGGGATTTCACGAATATGTGAAATCCCGTATCGCAAACCTGTTACCACAAGTATGCACCAACTCTTTGTAAGATATTTACGTATTAATAAAGTCATTAGCAAGACATTTTCCATTTGTTGCAAACTTCTTGGACCACACTGTACATGTCCAATTTTACCCATGTAAAAATTCATATAAAATATCTTTCTTGTTCCGTTATTTTCTGAAATGAAATAACGTCTGACTGACTATTAATATCATTAATGAATCGTCTATTATAAGAATTTCATTAAATCAAATATTTGAATATCTGCAATTAAATATTTATGAATTATCGACATAGAGTCGAATTTTTTCGTAGTAAACCCGTCTTAACATTTACCTAACATTAGGAGTAAACTGTTAATTGTATGTTCTATCAACAACCAAAAATTCAAAATATTTAATTTTCTACAACTGGCTACTATAACAACTATAATTAACATAAGTTGTGTGATGCTGGTTAGAAGTACGAAATTTTATTTAGGTATGAACTTCACTGGAGTAATTCAAAATATTTACGATTAAGCATTAATACAAGACGAAATTAATCTTCTGTTAAAAAGAGTACCACCAATATCCAAATTTAATGGTACCACTAATGTGTACGTTTCCGTACATTGCCATCTGTCGATTTTGCAAGGTAATCTTTGGAAAATTAATTTATGAGTTAATTTATTTTTGATTAAGCATTACCGCTTTCAGTGTGCAATATATATCTTGAAAGCAATTAGATGTTGATATGGGTGTAAGGCATAAACCATATAAGTTCTTACAATTTTCTTTGGAACGTAATATTTGTGCTATCTTCTCTGGCTAGCTATTTAAAGACATATAAAGTGTGGATTATGTATTTGTAAACAAATGTTGCGAAAAAATACTAGATTTATACAAATTTTTTACTCAAGAAGCTCCTTTCGGCAAAACGTTTCGGAGGGTCATCAGGCTGAGTATACAGGGTGTTCGTACAATAAATTAGGAAACTTGGAGAGGTGATTTTACATGAAAAAATAATTGCAGTAGTTCTATAAAAGAAATTTGGAAATCTCAATATTTTCCGAGTTATAGCTGTGCAAAGTTAATTTTTTTAATACTTTTTTGTCATTGAATTTAATCTTTCACATTATCTTGAAATTTGGCACACAAACTAAGTTTAGTGGAGTCTATAATCTTGAGGTAAAAGTATTGCTTTGCCGCTAGAGGGCACACCTAAAACTCACAATTTATTTTTATTGGAATGTTTTTTTCTTTTGACAGATATTGCAAAAATAGAGATATTATTTTAATGGCAATAAAAAACGTAACAAATAACGTACTCTTTATTTGCGTCGATAGACCTTACCGGTTTGTCGCAAATTTGGTTTAAAATTTTAATTATTTTAAAACAAATTTTCAAACTACATCGACAAATTAACTAGTACTGCTTCAAATTTAATAAAATATGACATTGTATAAAAACAAATAAGTCATCTGGCAAATAATTAATAACAATTTCAATTTTTCTTATTTAAATCAAATTTTCTTATTTCTTTTTCTTAAAATTTCATTGTTAAAAATTTGATTGAAATATAAAAAAAAATGATTGAAATATAAAAAATTCGGTCAAGTGCAAGTTATACTTGCACAATTAGTGTTTCGTGCCATCACCACCCCACTTAATCTGAGCAAACCTCGACCTCCCGATCTCCGGCCATCTGCCGCCCTACCCGCCGCCGACGGCATTAACGCCGTATCACATCGCGTAGGCGCGGAGCTGAATGAGGAGCGTTTCGACTGAGCCAAATTAAAAATTTTTGAAGACGTCCGCCTTACCCGCCGCCGACTGCATTAACACCGTATCACATCGCGTAGGCGCGGAGCTGAATGGGGAGCGTTTCAACTGATCCAAATTAAAAATTTTTGAAGAGGTATGAAGACAAAAGTTATTCCTTACATCGTGAAAAATATTTTTTGTTGAAAAACTTTTTCTCTAAAACCGATGGTTTAGCAGTTATAGGAAATAAACAATTAAATTGTTTATAACAATAATAGATCGCGCTAGAATTTTTTAATCCTGATAATTTTTGCTAAATCTACACCTAATTCTTAATGTTAACGATTTTTGCAGTTTCCTGGGCGATCCTTTTGGTGATAAGTGTGAGGGACAGCAACTTTTAAGCGTTTTTCCCGAAAAATGCATAAAAAATACATAATATTGTTGAATTCGTGCTTCAATAAGCTTCCATTTCACACCCTACACGATGCCTTTGAAATTTTTTTTACATTTCCCAATTTACCCCCTGAAATTAACCCGCAGAATCAAAATAATTAAGCTTTTTATACTTCCCGTCTACTACACTCTATCTTTGTGCTAATTTTCAAATTTCAAGGTCAAATTTTTTTCAGAGAAAATCGACTGTGACAGATGGACGGACACCGAAGTGATTCCTTAAGTGTTGCGTTTTGCTAATTTGAGTGCAAATTGGATTTAATTTGAAGCACTGCTTTAATTTGTGGATGTAGTGTTTAAATTTGCTTTAAAAAAATAAAAACTTTAATGCCGATTTGCGGCTAAACGGTGAGGTATATGGAATCAAATGTACTTTATTTCTTATGTTCCTTATTGCCTTTAAAACGACAACATCATTTTTCAATATCTGTTAAAATAAAAAAGTTAGGAGAAAAATAAATTTTGACTTTTAAGTAAAGTGACCTCTAGCGGCAATGTAGTGAAGTTTACCTCAGAATTATAGAGTACACTAAGCTTAGCTTGTATGCAAAATTTCAATGTGATACATGAAAGACTAAATACAGTGTGACAAAAAAGTATTAAAAAAATAAACTTTGCACAGCTACAACTAGCAAAATATTGAGTTTTTAAAATTTTTTTATAGAACTACTACAATTATTTTTTTATGTAAAATCACCTCTCCAAGTTCCCGAATATACCTGACACCCTGTATACAGACTATTCAATACAAAAATGCACAAGCCCAGTGCTTGTAGCAGGCAGTTTAATAAAAAAATGCTGTTTCTTTACTTTTTATTCTTATTTATTTTTTGATCAATACGAAGCTTAGATAAGGAAGGGAAAACTTCTGCGGATAAGGTTCTATAATCTTGGAATTCTAGGTATGAAAGAGTGAATGGGTGGTAGCTCATACATTTAGAACATAATTATAGTTCTGCGGGAGCGAAGCCCTTAAAAAATGTTTGTAGCCATTTTTTAACGGAAGAAAGTATAAATAATAATAAAAATATTTATATGATCTTTTAAAATTTCTTGTCATTTCTAAAAAATCTGAGATGCAAATAAACTTTTTCCAAATAAACTTTTACCAAAACCTCTTATTGTGGTACATCCTGTATATCTGTTTTACTTTTGCATACATGCAAGTTCCTGCTTTGCCTTTTTACCGTTATTTCGCGAAAAGTCGGAACTGACAAACTTTTTGTTGACTTTACACTAATAGAAACTGCTTTCAATTTAGATGACTTAACTGGTTTTTCCATTATTTGTTAGCTTTTAGTTACGTTCCTTCATATTATGTAAATTAGGGAATAAAATATTTGGTTCATTGATTTAACAGAGATATTTTTGAATTTCTTAATATTGTTATACATGCGAGTTCCTGTTTTGTCTTTTTACCGTTATTTCGTGAAAAGTCGGAACTGACAAACTTTTTGTTGACTTTACGCTAATTGAAACTGCTTTCAATTTAGATGACTCAACTGGGTTTTTTATTATTCCCAAATTAATTAATATTTGTAAATTTGACCTGAAGTTATACTCTTCTTGCTTTTAAGTATTTAAAGCTTTAGTTTTTCTTAGGCGTGTTTGTGATACTAACAAAACCTTTTGAAACTATTATATTCACATGACCCGAGCCCTATAATTCTTATGCGTGTGGAAATACTCATGCTAAAGAAGGTTTGAGATTTAGTACTGGTTTAAAGTAAGAACTTTTTGTTGATCAGCTTTGTTTTGACAGCTTTTTGTCCTGTCATTGTCAATAAGTCGTCATTAAAAACTTATGAATTAATCTGATATTTCAGCAATTTGCTTGATTTCAAATGATTTTCATTGGAACGAGTTGCTAGAATGAATTTAGTTCTATTATTGACGAAAGTACGAGATAAAATTGCCATTCTTTATAAATTTACGAACAAACTCGGAAATAAATTCCGCATAAAACGTAGTTGTCTTATTCTTACACTTGTCAGTTTAAAACTTTTGGTTGTCAAATTAGACCGGACGAGCGTTGGAGAATCTCGCAGCGAGTTTTTAAGGACGAGGTTTTATGAAACGATACAGTTCCAGTTCCGAGTGCGACAAGCAATTAACAATGTCACCCAGGCGGGGGCGACGCTTCGCGAAAGATAATATGCAAGTCGGATCTGCAGTTTAATTACTTCCTGGCAATCTGCGAATTTTCCCTGGTCCAGAGTTTGCTTTGTTTATATTGTCAACTGTAATTTTTATATGATGATAATATTTGACGTCAAATAGTTTTTATATGGATTATTTACCTCTTTATCATTTGACTGTCATTAAACAAATCAGGTTTCTGCATTTTACACTTATTTACCAATCACGAATTTTTACACTGAGTAAAGAGGACCAAGCATTTTAGCAGCGATTAAAGTCCTCTAGCCCTTGAAATCAAAATTCTATAATTAAACTAGCTTATGTCTATAACAAAATGACGTCACGTACTTTTAATTAAGCTACATAATTATTTTCAATAACTTTTTTTCTTTAGAAAACCCCTCAAATACTTATATTTGTAATATTTATAAATTTAAATTTCTTACATCAGAACTAAATCAAAGCAAAATTTGTGTAAATAGTAGACCGTGCAGCATCATGATACAAATAAAAGAAGATATGATACCGCGCAGGTAGGCGTGGCCATTTACGTCACGCCGTGACCAATTTCGCGATATTTTATAAACGAAACACGTCTTTTTTTCGGTGTTTTTATATTACTTTTAGGAGTTTTCAAGTAAAAATGAGATGTGCTGTGTATGGTTGTGATGTGGATCAATGACTTTATTGTAATGTATTACAAAGAGCGAAGTTTAAGCTTAGCTTCCTCACTTAACCGGAAAGAGAACAATAATTTACTTATAATATACATACAATACATATACACTATTAAGTTATCTAAATATTTAAAATATAGTTTCAATGACATGAAAGAACATTAAAACACAGGTACAAAAATCACATTGACGTCCACTCAAAAATAGTAACATGGAAATGAAACACAGATCCGGAAACAACGTCTGGCGAGCTGTCTACAAAAAGTACCTAGGAATTTCCTAACTGTAATACTGTAATCAATGTATGTATTTATCCTTTTATTTATATGATTATTTTAAATGATATACTATAAAATTTGTATTATAAGCAGGAGGCAAAGTATATTGCCAATAGAATTTATATAAAATCGCCCATAACTAACGTAACCTCGCTTATAAATTTCAAAAATAGGACACAGCGTGACGTCATGCGCGAACTCGGACGAATTTGACACGGTTTGGTATCATACCTTCTTTTATTTGTATCATGGTGCAGCGTCAAGTATCTTGGTTACCATGGAATAAGACACTTACAACAAACTGAACAA
Organism: Philopedon plagiatum; assembly: GCA_963971165.1. Taxonomy (NCBI): domain Eukaryota; kingdom Metazoa; phylum Arthropoda; class Insecta; order Coleoptera; family Curculionidae; genus Philopedon; species Philopedon plagiatum. The sequence goes on along the minus strand of OZ020194.1, from coordinate 23,477,469 downwards.
TTAATACATAATGGCGCGGTTTGGGCAATTTGTATTAAATTGACAAAAATATACAAATTGTAACACCAATTACCACAAAAGAACACACGAGTCAATTCGAAAACAGTTAAGCAAAAATATAAAATCTGTAAATATTCTTAATACAAACCACTCGAGCTTTAAGTTTTATCACGTGAATTTCACGTATATTTTTTTTTAAACTTTTGCTTTTAATCAAATGTTCTCGACTTAACAATTTGGGTTTGCATTTTGGAAACCACCTACGCGAAATTTACCCGGTAAAATCCAAATCTCTCGTAATTTAACATATGAATAATTCTCTTACTCCGTACTGATCCAACTTGTTCAAAAGAAGACTGTGAGACATAGTGGCACACGCCTTGGCTAAGTCAAGAAAGACTCCCAAAAGTTTCCTACCCTCATCCAAGGCATCAAAAATCGTTTTACTCCCCTCACAGAGAGCGTCTTTCGTTGAGAAACCCTCCCTAAAACCAAACTGATTTTTTGAAATTATTTTGTTATATTCAATGTTCATTAAGTTTTTGTTTTAAAATTTCAATCAAATTTAACAAGATTGTTTATAACTGAGATTGGTCGGTAGTTAGAAGGATCAGATTTATCTTTCGCTTTACAAAAGGGTGTTAGTACTGATTTATTTAGTCCATGTGGAAATATTTCATGCGAAAAGCATAGGTTGAAAATGTGTGTCAAAGGTTTACATATTTAGGTTTTAGTCCTTTTATAGTTTTTGCCAAAAAAAGTCTGTACTTTAAAAAAATCTTTCAAATTATGACAAGGATTAATACGTATGCGTAGGATTATTGTGATTAAATAAGAAAAATCCACCAAAAGGGTCATTTCAAATAAGTTTACTCCAAAATTGTCACATGTGTACCCACTTCATTCTAAACCCTTTTCACAAATTACAATTAAATCTAAAAGCTTTAAGCTGATTACTAAATGGTCAGATTTATTTTCTGAAAATGTTATGTAAATTTAACAAGGGCTTTATTAAGCAGACGGGCTTATAATTCATTGTTTTTGTAACTTTGATCCTAATTTATTTTGTTGTTGGAGCAACTTTTGAAACGAATAACAGTGGCCTTCAGAAGTTAAATTTTTTTCGTCGCTGTATGAGTTAAACAAATGAAATCCGTATAATAACTTAAATTAAAATACAGCGTCCCCCACGTAGTCCTTGCCATATGGCAAAAATTTTTACTGAAAGTTGAAAAAAATCACATTGGTGTAGAAAAGTTCTGCATATTACCAAGAGTCCCTATGGGAAAAATCAAAAAAATCCATAGTATACAGGGTAGCGACAAAAACGTAAAACATCCCCAAGAATAAAGTATCCTTATTTAGCAAGATACAAAGAAAAGTTATTTTAAAGAATTATTTGGAATCATTTTTCTCTCAAAATACGAAATCGCAGCCACATACGAAAAAAAAATTAAAGAGTTTTAATATAAATCAAATGTATTACTTATTAAGAGAGAATAAATTTACAAAATCCAAACTTCAATATAGCCACCTTCCTCTTCGATGCATTTTATTGTTAACTTTTGAAACAGCTTTTCTCAAAACAACTTGAGGAATTTCTATAGCACATCGGGTTATTAATCTTTCCAAGCTGTCGATATTTTGAAAAAGTCGATGAGAATTTAAATATCCCCAAAGAAAGTAATCGAGTAGGTTCAGATCCGGCGACCTGCTCGACCAATGTTTTTCTGAAAATCTTCCTATCCAACACCCCTAGGAAACTATGGCATGGCGCACCATGATGCTGATACCATAAATTATTTCTCATGTCAAGTGGACGGCCATTAACAAAGCCAAACAGCTGATTTCTCAAAAATTGAAGGCTAATATCCGACATTATATTGCCTTGGAAGAAAAATGGGCTTATCAATAAAATTGGTTACCTAAATTACCGCACCACATATTTGTCTTAAAATAATACTGATCTCGATACTGGATAAAAAATCCCAGATTAGCTGTTCTTCCCCAACGACAATTTTGGGAGCTAACTACTCCATTTGACGTAAAACATGCTTCGTCAGAAAATATGTTTTTTTTTGCAAAAAGACGAGTCATCCTCATGCATACCTTTATGCCAAGCCGAAAAATCAAACCGAATATTAAAGTATCCAGGCCTCAACGTGTGGACAAAGGTAGGTTTGTGTGGATGAAAATGATTTGCTTTAAAAACTCTCCCAGCAGTGGATTTACAAACAGAACGTCTATCGTTTCCAAGAAGTACTTTTTTCAAATTTCTCAACGAATTCTTGGGATTTTTAACAACAGCTTAACCTGGAGGAGATATTTTTGCGTCCAGTTGACTCCCAGCGCAACCTATTACATAATGCAATTACCCCATACCTTTATTACCTGCCTTATCGTTTTACCATTAGGAATTTTCGAAAATATTTACTGAATTTAAAGAAGCACATATAGTGCGTTATACGCAAAATCTTTCTTTTTAAAAACCCTTCAAAATTACGTTTACTGGTGCGTGTGCCTTTTAAAATTGAATTCAAAAAACCTTGATGACGTCGATCGGGACTTTTGTTACCTTTGTCGGTACGTCGGGACATGAACTACGATAACGGTGACAGTCCCGATATAACGGGACGGTTGGCAACCCTATACATGCCTTGTGGTTTGAACTTGTCGCTTGTCGATATTCGTGCCAAGTGTAAATACATTCTTTGTCACGTTAGTAATGTTTGCCGACTGTGATAAATGTTAAAATATAGGTATATAGCGAGGGAGTCGTAAGGATTTTTACTTTTTTTGCCTTTTTAGGGGGTCGCGACACTAAAAAGGTTGAAAAACAATGATCTAGAGTAAAGGAACTGTGAACCCAGCAATGGAACAGGCTATATATAGTGCCGGGCTAATACTAATTATTGATCTATGATGAAAAGCAGTGTTCAGTTCTAAAATCACTCAACTCACAATTTCAAGATTTATTTTTACAACACTGGTTATTTTTTCAGATTGAATAAGAAGGACTACCACGGTCAGCTTTAATTGCCTTTTACGGATTTAGTTCTTGTGTTAATCCGATTTGACCTATTACCATTCATCGATTTGCCCTGAAAAGGCAAACAAACATTGTAGCAAATATATATCTCTGAGCTTAAAGCCATTATTTAAATTTCTATACATATTCGAAGATATTGGCTTTCCGAATTTCAAAGAGAATAACGACCAAAAAGGAACCGATAAGAGTAGTAAATATACGGGCGATGTTATGGGGCTGTAAATATTAATTTAGTAAATAGTGCTATTTTAAACAAATCGGGTGGTAGAAGCTTTTCTTAACATTAAGGTCATGTTTAAAAAGAAGAATTCAGTGTCCGTAACAGATGAGGGAAAATGAAAATATTTGTGGCATAACGGACAAAAATGACCGTGTGCTCTGCTCTTGCATTAAAGTACGTGGCATCTAAGAACTAATGGAAAACCTCAGGCCTAGTAGGCAGTAAGCTTTCACCCTTGTTGGGGATTATCGGAAAAAAGATTTGGTCGCCTTCAATTCAGGTACAATGGAAAATATTTCCGATAATTATCGGAAATATTTTCCATTGGACCTGAATTTGAAGGCGACCAAATCTTTTAAAAAACTCATATAAATTATAATTTATATAGCTCTACCTCCGGTTGGGCAGTCTTTTCTGGTATTGCTATTTTTATTTAATAGAATTTTTTTTAAATAGGTACGCAAAAACGTAAAATGATTTTCGTCGCTAATATTTGGGGAAATAGTGGAAAGCGCGAAAATGTTTAGACAATCGAACAGTTTTTTAAAACACAACAGTTTTGTTTAAACAAAAAATAAATAAACGTGATGATTCATTTACTTACATAAGCACTAGCATCTGAGCCGTCGTGTTCTCGACGACGTGTGCTACCAGGGGCTTCACTAGGTGTTCCTTCTGTAGCTTGGGCAAGTGACAGCGGTCTCGACTTTCGGTGGTCCTTTTCTTGTTAAGGGATTAGAATCCGCCGCTACCAGTTAGACACTTCTTGTTCAGACAGCTTTGACAGATCCTACCTACTGCGCCAATTGTTATAACTCAAAATTCAAACTTCACCTTTTTAATTTTACACAACAAATTTTTATCAATAACAAAATATAAAAATTCGTCATTGTCGACTGGGCTCACTCGTCTAAACGCAAAATATCAATATATTGAGCCGTTCAGAGGAAAAGTGGTATAACGTACAAGCAAACCGCCATGCAGTTAGACCACTTTTCCTCTGACCGGCTCATATAAAAAGAAGAATTTAGTGTTCCCAATAAATATAAGAAAATGAAAATGTTTGTGGTATAACGGACAAAAATCCTTACAACAAACAATGCAAGAGCAGAGAACAGTGTCTTGTTTGTCCGTTAAGCTGCTGAGCTTTATGCTCAACAATTTCAGTTATGTTTAAAATTATATATGTTTTGGATAAATTAGGAAATTTTTATTTCAGTAAAATACTAGTAAGGTAAGCACCATACAAGGGTGAAATGATAACTTTACAAATGCTGGCAGAATTATGCCGAAATATTTAAATTGGACGAAGTTATTAAATTTTTTGTGAGTGGGATCGAGAATAAACCGTGCGACGCTGGATAGACCATGACGACGTCACCTGTGCACTGTGTGCACTTTTATAATTTATAGCTCAAATTGTGCCGCGTGACGTCACTCACACCGGGGCCGACAAAGCGCGGGAATGTGTGAAATTTGAATTTTTAGGTGATATAACTCAGTTCTTTTGAAAGATATTTCAAAAATTATTTTACCGCTAGTTTTGGACTTTCTTGAGACTATAAGTAAATTAAAAATATATGGAAAAATCCTAACTAGAACAGCTATATATTCTTTTAAGATTGTGATAAAATTTTGGGATGGAGGTGTTTTACTCATCTTTGAAATTTGATCAAAATTTTGCTGCTACTAAAGATATAATGCTGTACAGGTATGTACATAAAAGAAGAACACAGTGTATTATATTGAACTCATTTAAATGTAAGTGATAAGGTTTGTATCGGGATCGGCACTTCAAGTGTTGGTATCGGCACAAAATGCTGCTACCGATACCGGTCGATTTGTAGTATGCAGAGTTTTTTTTGTCTAAGACATCCCATGTAGACTTCAATCCTAAGTACTAACGTACCGTGTGCGTCTGAAGAGAAGGGAAATGTAGTCTATTGACATGGGAGTTGAAGAATTGGAGGTTGGGACGGGAAGGGAAAACATCTGCAGGCAATTTGTTCCATAATGTGGAGACCCTAGGTATGAATGAGCAAGAAAAGTGATCTGTTCTAGGCTTTTGTAGCTGGACAGTAAAGGGATGCATACGTAACGCGCCTCTTGTTGTCGTTAGGAACAGTCACGGGAGGAATACTACCGGCTAGTTCTTCAGAGCAAAATCCGGTAGAAAAGGGATTTGTGAGAGTTTCAAAACAAAACCGACAAAATTTTGTAGGCTAAAAATAGGCAAAAAAATTCTTGTCAACGTAGGTTAGCAAATGCCGAGATGTTCTCTGGTATATAGAGGTTTTCATTAATCAATCAATTCTAGGAATAGTACAGAATCTATGGTAAACGTTAAAAAACTAGTACTACTATGTAAAGTCAATACTATAAAATGGCTATAAAATCTATAGCAAAGGCAACTAACGGATTTATGAACACGATGAGGAACAATTTTAAAAAACTCATTTATAAAACCATAGGTTAGTTACTAACACTGTAAGTTACCTATATGACTATTAAAAATCATTTATATAAGTAGGTACTAACCTTGAGTTCATATTACTTAAGAATACTCAAAATGTTAGTTGGGTTTGTTAATAGAATTTTTTTTTTAATTTTTGGCACAGAAATCACCTGTAAAATTTTGTTGGTGGTATTTCGCAACGCGCTGTATTATTTGAAGATTTTGTTTCTGAAAATAAATATTTTTATTCATGCAATAAGCCAGTTTCGTTATTTGAATGCCTTGGATTTTATTAAAATCCCGTGCTTTACATTCACCATCTAGACATTTATTTTTGCATAAAAATGTCGATGAAATAGGTTGAGTCGTAAAGAGCAAAGCACGAAAAACTTTCCGGAAATTTGTTTGGGTTACAGAAATTTACGACTTCTTAATAACCTGCCAAAGTTATTTAAAATATGAGCTGGAAAATCTTGAGTTTCTCGAAGGTATAACTTTTTTTACGCGTTTTTAAAAAAGAAAAATTGTTGCGTATTATGAAAAACACATTTTATATCCTCCATCCTCAAGAACAGCAAAAATTTCATTGTTCATCTTTAGAGTTTTATATTCTGTCAGAATGCCGATGTCGGTCGTTAAAAATACGTAAGCGGAGGCGCTTACAAATATTTTTACAGATATTTGCACAAGAAGTCAAAAGGAATTTTAAAATGGATATAACGACCTTGGAAAATTGCGTACTTCCAATTTTAATGGGCATGCTTCTGCTAATTAAATTACACGAATGTATTTAATTTTTTTGAGGTTGGATCATACATGAATTTAGAAACAAGGATGAGGTACCATTACTAACATTTTATATATCATTCAGAGATTCCAGAGTTACTCTTAATCTGGCCAATTATATGGTCCCCTTCCTACTTTTTGAGATCGGCTATTGCCAGGCTTTTAGTTGTGTGGTATATTTTCAGACTGATAAACTATACTAAAATAACGCAATTACTGTAGGTTAATCCCCAATCGTAAATACCACAGGCTTGTGACACCCAGGCGCGGCCCGTCCATAAGGTCATTTGGTCAATGACCCACCTAAAATTTTCAGTGATCTACCTAATAATTTATTTTTTAATTTTTTAAAACCAAAAAAGAATCTTTTGTTTCAATGTTCCATGCGAAAACTCCCCAAGAAAGAATCAAGTCAAGCCATCGTCAAAGGATATCCAAGCTTGTTCCGGGCTGGGTCATAATTGATCTTATATAGGTTTATATGGACGATATAAATTCATTAAAAGCAAGAGAGAAACAGACATACGCGCTTTAGGAAGTTAAAAAGAGACACAATTGGTCGACGGTCCACCAATAATATCTGGCCACTCCCACTATGGAGATACTCTCAAACCGCCCCCTAAAATATATTATTTCAAAACATTTGGTTCGGAAAAAGAAAAACTAATTAGGTACCTAATATGCGCATTGTATTTGCATCGTATTAATGATATTAATTAGTGGTTACACATAAAAAATTATAAATACGATTTCTGTCAGGCCTGCGCTAGGCATCAAATTTAACGGTATCGGACCGATTTTCTTACATAACCAGCGTAGTCCAAGGGGTACAATTTCAGCGAGATAATCACACGCTCGCGGGTTCGAATTTGTATTGGGGCAAGAACTTTTTTTTAAAATTTTTTGTTATTTAAAAAATTAGATGGGCTCTAAAAGGTGTATTGGCAACAAGTTCTTCCTCGATAAAATATTTTTAAAATTGTTGGCAATCTCATATTTACTACAGCTTACAGCCTGCACGTGCGTAAATATCGTATAACTATGTCTAGTCGCCAGCATTGTATTTATTAAAGAAAACGGAGTTTCGGCAGCGTTCCTAATTTTATTTTACGAATAATCATACTTTTAGCTCAGAATTTTTTTCTGTTTATATTCTGGGCTTTTAGTACAAGGCGCGACATCTATTGAGGAGAAGCTAAACTTATCACAACGAAAGTCGCTAAAATCTACTAATTTAGAGTATTAAAACACATAGAAAAAAGCCATAAACAGAAAAGTGATACCAGAAGTCATAAACATCAAGAGTAGTAATGTTCAATATTCTGCAGTACCTATTTTATGATTTTTGCAGTGTTTATTTGTAGGTAAATAATTTCTTGGCACATTATTACTTACCTTTCTTAATTAAAAAGGTGAATCTTGTTGCGTTGATATCACTAGTTGCCAACAAAATTTTGACCCACCTGTAAAAAAACTCACGGGCCGCGCCTGGTTACACCATATGACTATGACGAATTTCATGGAAAATCTCAGATTGTTGCCCTTGACATTTCCAAGGCTTGACCAAATAATATGACATGCTGCACTCTCTCTCTCGCTCTCTCTCTCAACAAATTACCTTCTTACGGTTTTTCTTTTGGGTCGCAATAAATCGATCAGTATATTTAATGCATTATGAACATTAAAATATTATGAAAAATTAGTAAGCCATGTACTGACTAGAGCACGCTCACCCGAATGAGCTGCTCACCCTCGCGAGCGGCTCATATGTGTACCTCTGAGCTGAGCGCGCTCGGATGCTCGCTGGGTTCACCCGAGCGCGCTCGACGCGAGCCCCGACTTGTCGGTTTTTTGGCGATGCTCAAAGGCGAGCTTGCTCAGTAGGTGTGTAATCGCCGCTCGAGTGTGGACGCCGTCGAACGGTGCACAATAACACTTTGTCTGTTTCTTGATAATTTATTTCCGTAGTCTATTAATTTGTAGCCATGTGGACTAATGAAAAGTGTTTTATACTTATTAGTTTATGTGAAAGAGTTTTGTGGGATTTAGTTAAGGCCTTAATTAGTATTAAGCCAGCCGCGAGGGTACAAACATTTTGTGGCGATGCCATGCTTACAAGTTATTAACATCTACTGAAAACAAAAATAAAAAATGGCTGTGACGTTGTGCATCTCGACTTATGTTGAGAGGCACCGTCACATACGTGGGCCTGATGAAGCCAATGAGCAGAAACACGTGTCGTACGGGTTACCATTCTAACTTTTCATTTTACTGTTCATTGCTAGCGGACATGCCCACAATAATTCTCCTCTCTTTTTATATATATATATATATATATATATATATATATATATATATATATATATATATATATATATATATATATATATATATATATATATATATATATATATATATATATATATATAGACTAGGTAATATTGGGGAATGCAGCAAATTGAAAGAGTACTCTTTAAAGGTTTTCCAAGCTTTCGGAAATGTTTATTTCCATCTTCAGGGAGAATCTTTGGTGAGAATGTAATTCGTGATGTACATAATCATGAGCTTGGGTTTGAGACAAATAAAAGTAACATCGTCAAAAACTTATTGATTAAAAAACTATGTGGTAACTTAAGTAGATTGTTAAAATGGTATCACTTTACGCTTTAAAATTACATAAAACATCATTAATTAAAACAGATGATCATCGCTGAAAATATGTAAAATTATTCAAAGCAATTTACTGCAATGACAAGTACATCTCTACAGATGTACTTGTCTTGTCATTGCATTAAATTGCTTTGAATAATTTTAAATATTTTCAGCGATGATCATCTGTTTTAACTAATGATGTTTTATGTAATTTTAAAGTGTAAAGTGATACCATTTTAACAATCTACTTAAGTTACCACATAGTTTTTTAATCAATAAGTTTTTGACGATGTTAGTTTTAGTTGTCTCATACCCAAGCTCATGATTATGTACATCACGAATTACATTCTCACCAAAGATTCTCCCTGAAGATGGAAATAAACATTTCCGAAAGCTTGGAAAACCTTTAAAGAGTACTCTTTAAATTTGCTGCATTCCCCAATATTACCTAGTTTATCTCCTGACTAGTCAGCAACGACTACCTCTCTCATATTATATATATATATATATATATATATATATATATATATATATATATATATATATATATATATATATATATATGTATGAAATACACCATTGCAGGATCAATGAATTTTTGAATTTATGTAAACGTATTTAAATCAAAATATCTTCCTTCAAAGAAATAAAGCAATGGCGGTTTTAAAGCTGTTGTTATAATATCTCGTAATGACGTAAATGTCTGTTGATATCGGCAGAAACTTATCTGCGGACGAATACCTACATAAAGTGTTTCTCTATATTTTATACACTTTTCTTCAAAGCTAATATCAATCTGATCTGATTCCTTTAAGATAGTTTCTAATAAAAATTATAATCAATATCTCGTGCATTACAGCGAATATAACAAGTTTATTTCAGACGTTTCCACATAGCTATGTTTATTTTTTTACAATCTTAGAAATTTCGTGGCGTATAAAAAATTATATTGAATATTTCCCTCGTGTACTAAAACCCCCATAGAAGGTGTAGTCTTTCGCAATATTACAGCGATAATTCCCCTCAGGAATTACAGCGATTCTTCCACAGTAACTATCACTGTTATTTAAGTTAAAATAATTTGTTGTTCGTTGTGGTATTATTGTACATTGATGTTTTATTTTAAAGTATGAAATACAATTCTTCGGGAAATATTCCACCGAATACCACTCGTGCATCAGAAATAACCAGATACATGTATTACTATTTAATTTCGGGGGTATATGACAATATGACACCAGCTACTTTTTTGTGACAACTCTGTGGAAGTTTCATGTATATGGCAGGCGCGGTTCATAAGGTCATTTGGTCAATCAGCAACCTAAAATTTTTAATGACCTAATAATTTATTTTTTAATTTTTTAAAACCAAAAAACAATCTTTTGTTTCAAAAAAGTGTAAATTCCATGCGAAAACTCCTCAAGAAAGAATCAAGCCAAGCCATCGTCGAAAGATTATCGAGGCTTGCTCCGGGCTGGGTCGTATTTTAAATTGACCTCATAGGTTTATATGGACTATATAAATTCATTAAAACTAAGAGAGAAACAGACATGCGCGCTTTAGGAAGTTAAAAGGAGACACAATTGGTCGACGGCCCACCAATAATTTCGGGCTACTTCCACTATGGAAATGCACTCAAACCGCCCCGTAAAATATACTCTTTTAAAACATTTGGTTCGGAAAAAGAAAAACTAATTAGGTAGCTAATATGCGCATTGTCTTTGCAGCGTATTAATATATTATTAAGGCAGCCTCCGTTGCGTTCCAATAAAATTGAATGCGCACTCGTTCAAGCGCATTCTAACTACCCTCTCTTTTCTCTGGGTGACACAACCAATTGTTATTAAAAGATTGAAGGCATCAGTTGGTGCATATAATTAGTCATGCTTTTTTTAAAATTAAACAAAACTTTAATATTTCCTTTCGATTTTTGAATGATCGGAGGAAAAATAGCATGTGTACCTCGTAGAAAGGCCACATTCCCGGACTCTGTGTTGCAAAAACGGTAATATAGTAAAAATAACGAATGGTCTGGCGACATTTTAGACAAATCATAAGCCATTAACCCATCTACGGCCAATGATAGAAATAAAACTGAAAAATTGAAAAGAATCTATATTTGTTATCAAAAAACATTTCAGTAAGGCACGACGTTGAAAAAAAAACAATTAATCGGCTACTTCGCGAAATTAATGGTGTTGCGTATACGCATCAACGTCGGCAGTCGGGTGTAAACAAACTGTGCAATGCTTACAAATATAAATTGTTTGACTTCTGCATACAAGACATCTTCTTCGGGAGTCAGTTCTACAGACATGTCCAAATTGATCCACTCGCACTTTACTGGGTGGTACTGATGGAAATGACCTTGCGACGAAGTTCTTCGTTTTTAGGAATCGGTCTTCAATGAATGATTTGAAATTCAATTTATTCTGATTCACCATTTAAATGTTGTAGAGTTTCAACTAATTCACAACAGGACTGCGTCAATTGCATTTTTAAATAGTGGCCATCACCATTTTTTACCTATCACCCGAGATCTATAATTTGCCACGCCATTATTGTGCAAATCTACCCCTTCCATGTATTTATTATAGGTACTTAAGTTGAAATTACGGCTCTTTGTGGCAGTAACACTTCTCATAGTTTTTTATGATATCTTTTGACAGACGCAAGAGGTTCTACATTTACTACATTATAATGGATACCGATTGCTGTCACAATAGAATTATCATTCCATCTTACCGATGAAATTTGGGTGGATTCATCAAACTGTGAATCATAGGAGCCCCTTTCTTGTCCCGAGAGCAATTTACTTGGCACCAAAGGACAATTACTTGTTCTGTTCTTGCGAATCGTTCCTGTGGCGAAGAATTCTTTGGTTTTCAAGAGAGACAACAGTTTGTACGACGAAAAAAAAATTATTGAAGAAGACGTTATGATTTTGAGCATTTTTAACAATTGTCAAAAGTTCAAGAACTACACTCGCGCCAAGTCCAAGATCAGTTTTTTTCTCTCTCTCACTCGATTACACCAAGACTAAAAACTTAAATTGCACGTCTACACAAATATTATTTACATACCTCCAAAAGCTTGTGGTAACAGGTTTGCGTTACGGGATTTCACGAATATGTGAAATCCCGTATCGCAAACCTGTTACCACAAGTATGCACCAACTCTTTGTAAGATATTTACGTATTAATAAAGTCATTAGCAAGACATTTTCCATTTGTTGCAAACTTCTTGGACCACACTGTACATGTCCAATTTTACCCATGTAAAAATTCATATAAAATATCTTTCTTGTTCCGTTATTTTCTGAAATGAAATAACGTCTGACTGACTATTAATATCATTAATGAATCGTCTATTATAAGAATTTCATTAAATCAAATATTTGAATATCTGCAATTAAATATTTATGAATTATCGACAGAGTCGAATTTTTTCGTAGTAAACCCGTCTTAACATTTACCTAACATTAGGAGTAAACTGTTAATTGTATGTTCTATCAACAACCAAAAATTCAAAATATTTAATTTTCTACAACTGGCTACTATAACAACTATAATTAACATAAGTTGTGTGATGCTGGTTAGAAGTACGAAATTTTATTTAGGTATGAACTTCACCGGAGTAATTCAAAATATTTACGATTAAGCATTAATACAAGACGAAATTAATCTTCTGTTAAAAAGAGTACCACCAATATCCAAATTTAATGGTACCACTAATGTGTACGTTTCCGTACATTGGCATCTGTCGATTTTGTAAGGTAATCTTTGGACAATTAATTTATGAGTTAATTTATTTTTGATTAAGCATTACCGCTTTCAGTGTGCAATATATATCTTGAAAGCAATTAGATGTTGATATGGGTGTAAGGCATAAACCATATAAGTTCTTGCAATTTTCTTTGGAACGTAATATTTGTAAAATCACCTCTCCAAGTTCCCTAATATACCTGACAAAAATGCACAAGCCCAGTGATTGTAACACGCAGTTTAATAAAAAAATGCTGTTTCTTTACTTTTTATTCTTATTTATTTTTTGGTCAATACGAAGCTTAGATAAGGAAAGGAGAACTTCTGCGGATAAGGTTCTATAATCTTGGAATTCTAGGTATGAAAGAGGGAATGGGTGGTAGCTCATACATTTAGAACATAATAATTATAGTTTTGCGGGAGCGAAGCCCTTAAAAAATGTTTGGAGCCATTTTTTAACGGAAGAAAGTATAAATAATAATAAAAATATTTATATGATCTTTTAAAATTTCTTGTCATTTCTAAAAAATCTGAGATGCAAATAAACTTTTTCCAAATAAACTTTTACCAAAACCTCTTATTGTGGTACATCCTGTATATCTGTTTTACTTTTGCATACATGCAAGTTCCTGCTTTGCCTTTTTACCGTTATTTCGCGAAAAGTCGGAACTGACAAACTTTTTGTTGACTTTACACTAATAGAAACTGCTTTGAATTTAGATGACTTAACTGGTTTTTCCATTATTTCTTAGCTTTTAGTTACGTTCCTTCATATTATGTAAATTAGGGAATAAAATATTTGGTTCATTGATTTAACAGAGATATTTTTGAATTTCTGAATATTGTTATACATGCGAGTTCCTGTTTTGTCTTTTTACCGTTATTTCGTGAAAAGTCGGAACTGACAAACTTTTTGTTGACTTTACGCTAATTGAAACTGCTTTCAATTTAGATGACTCAACTGGGATTTTTATTATTTCCAAGTTAATTAATATTTGTAAATTTGACCTGAAGTTATACTCTTCTTACTTTTAAGTATTTAAAGCTTTAGTTTTTCTTAGGCGTGTTTGTGATACTAACAAAACCTTTTGAAACTATTATATTCACATGACCCGAGCCCTATAATTCTTATGCGTGTGGAAATACTCATGCTAAAGAAGGTTTGAGATTTAGTACTGGTTTAAAGTAAGAACTTTTTGTTGATCAGCTTTGTTTTGACAGCTTTTTGTCCTGTCATTGTCAATAAGTCGTCATTAAAAACTTATGAATTATTCTGATATTTCAGCGATTTGCTTGATTTCAAATGATTTTCATTGGAACGAGTTGCTAGAATGAATTTAGTTCTATTATTGACGAAAGTACGAGATAAAATTGCCATTCTTTATAAATTTACGAACAAACTCGGAAATAAATTCCGTATAAAACGTAGTTGTCTTATTCTTACACTTGTCAGTTTAAAACTTTTGGTTGTCAAATTAGACCGGACGAGCGTTGGAGAATCTCGCAGCGAGTTTTTAAGGACGAGGTTTTATGAAACGATACAGTTCCAGTTCCGAGTGCGACAAGCAATTAACAATGTCACCCAGGCGGGGGCGACGCTTCGCGAAAGATAATATGCAAGTCGGATCTGCAGTTTAATTACTTCCTGGCAATCTGCGAATTTTCCCTGGTCCAGAGTTTGCTTTGTTTATATTGTCAACTGTAATTTTTATATGATGATAATATTTGACGTCAAATAGTTTTTATATGGATTATTTACCTCTTTATCATTTGACTGTCATTAAACAAATCAGGTTTCTGCATTTTACACTTATTTACCAATCACGAATTTTTACACTGAGTAAAGAGGACCAAGCATTTTAGCAGCGATTAAAGTCCTCTAGCCTTTGAAATCAAAATTCTATAATTAAACTAGCTTATGTCTATAACAAAATGACGTCACGTACTTTTAATTAAGCTACATAATTATTTTCAATAACTTTTTTTCTTTAAAAAACCACTCAAATACTTATATTTGTAATATTTATAAATTTAAATTTCTTACATCAGAACTAAATCAAAGCAAAATTTGTGTAAATAGTAGACCGTGCAGCATCATGATACAAATAAAAGAAGATATGATACCGCGCAGGTAGGCGTGGCCATTTACGTCACGCCGTGACCAATTCCGCGATATTTTATAAACGAAACACGTCTTTTTTTCGGTGTTTTTATATTACTTTTAGGAGTTTTCAAGTAAAAATGAGATGTGCTGTGTATGGTTGTGATGTGGATCAATGACTTTATTGTAATGTATTACAAAGAGCGAAGTTTAAGCTTAGCTTCCTCACTTAACCGGAAAGAGAACAATAATTTACTTATAATATACATACAATTCATATACACTATTAAGTTATCTAAATATTTAAAATATAGTTTCAATGACATGAAAGAACGTTAAAACACAGGTACAAAAATCACATTGACGTCCACTCAAAAATAGTAACATGGAAATGAAACACAGATCCGGAAACAACGTCCGGAGAGCTGTCTACAAAAAGTACCTAGGAATTTCCTAACTGTAATACTGTAATCAATGTATGTATTTATCCTTTTATTTATATGATTATTTTAAATGATATACTATAAAATTTGTATTTTAAGCAGGAGGCAAAGTATATTGCCAATAGAATTTATATAAAATCGCCCATAACTAACGTAACCTCGCTTATAAATTTCAAAAATAGGACACAGCGTGACGTCATGCGCGAACCCGGACGAATTTGACACGGTTTGGTATCATACCTTCTTTTATTTGTATCATGGTGCAGCGTCAAGTATCTTGGTTACCATGGAATAAGACACTTACAACAAACTGAACAATTAATACATAATGGCGCGGTTTGGGCAATTTGTATTAAATTGACAAAAATATCCAAATTGTAACACCAATTACCACAAAAGAACACACGAGTCAATTCGAAAACAGTTAAACAAAAATATAAAATCAGTAAATATTCTTAATACAAACCACTCGAGCTTTAAGTTTTACCACGTGAATTTCACGTATATTTTTTTTAAACTTTTGCTTTTAACCAAATGTTCTCGACTTAACAATTTGGGTTTGCATTTTGGAAACCACCTACGCGAAATTTACCCGGTAAAATCCAAATCTCTCGTAATTTAACATATGAATAATTCTCTTACTCCGTACTGATCCAACTTGTTCAAAAGAAGACTGTGAGACATAGTGGCACACGCCTTGGCTAAGTCAAGGAAGACTCCCAAAAGTTTCCTACCCTCATCCAAGGCATCAAAAATCGTTTTACTCCCCTCATAGAGAGCGTCTTTCGTTGAGAAACCCTCCCTAAAACCAAACTGATTTTTTGAAATTATTTTGTTATATTCAATGTTCATTAAGTTTTTGTTTTAAAATTTCAATCAAATTTAACAAGATTGTTTATAACTGAGATTGGTCGGTAGTTAGAAGGATCAGATTTATCTTTCGCTTTACAAATGGGTGTTAGTACTGATTTATTTAGTCCATGTGGAAATATTTCATGCGAAAAGCATAGGTTGAAAATGTGTGTCAAAGGTTTACATATTTAGGTTTTAATCCTTTTATAGTTTTTGCCAAAAAAAGTCTGTACTTTAAAAAAATCTTTCAAATTATGACAAGGATTAATACGTATGCGTAGGATTATTGTGATTAAATAAGAAAAATCCACCAAAAGGGTCATTTCAAATAAGTTTACTCCAAAATTGTCACATGTGTACCCACTTCATTCTAAACCCTTTTCACAAATTACAATTAAATCTAAAAGCTTTAAGCTGATTACTAAATGGTCAGATTTATTTTCTGAAAATGTTATGTAAATTTAACAAGGGCTTTATTAAGCAGACGGGCTTAAAATTCATTGTTTTTGTAACTTTGATCCTAATTTATTTTGTTGTTGGAGCAACTTTTGAAACGAATAACAGTGGCCTTCAGAAGTTAAACAAATGAAATCCTTATAATAACTTAAATTAAAATACAGCGTCCCCCCACGTAGTTCTTGCCATATGGCAAAAATTTTTACTGAAAGTTGAAAAAAATCACTTTGGTGTAGAAAAGTTCTGCATATTAATTAACCAAGAGTCCCTATGGGAAAAATCAAAAAAATCCATAGTATACAGGGTAGCGACAAAAACGTAAAACATTCCCAAGAATAAAGTATCCTTATTTAGCAAGATACAAAGAAAAGTTATTTTAAAGAATTATTTGGAATCATTTTTCTCTCAAAATACGAAATCGCAGCCACTTACGAAAAAAAATTAAAGAGTTTTAATATAAATCAAATGTTTTACTTATTAAGAGAGAATAAATTTGCAAAATCCAAACTTCAATATAGCCAGCTTCCTCTTCGATGCATTTTATTGTTAACTTTTGAAACAGCTTTTCTCAAAACAACTTGAGGAATTTCTATAGCACATCGGGTTATTAATCTTTCCAAGCTGTCGATATTTTGAAAAGGTCGGTGAGAATTTAAATATCCCCAAATAAAGTAATCGAGTAGGTTCAGATCCTGCGACCTGCTCGACCAATGTTTTTCTGAAAATCTTCCTATCCAACACCCCTAGGAAACTATGGCATGGCGCACCATGATGCTGATACCATAAATTATTTCTCATGTCAAGTGGACGGCCATTAACAAAGCCAAACAGCTGATTTCTCAAAAATTGAAGGCTAATATCCGACGTTATATTGCCTTGGAAGAAAAATGGGCTTATCAATAAAATTGGTTACCTAAATTACCGCACCACATATTTGTCTTAAACTAATACTGATCTCGATACTGGATAAAAAATCCCAGATTAGCTGTACTTCCCCAACGACAATTTTGGGAGCTAACTACTCCATTTGACGTAAAACATGCTTCGTCAGAAAATATGTTTTTTTTTTGCAAAAAGACGAGTCATCTTCATGCATACCTTTATGCCAAGCCGAAAAATCAAACCGAATATTAAAGTATCCAGGCCTCAACGTGTGGACAAAGGTAGGTTTGTGTGGATGAAAATGATTTGCTTTAAAAACTCTCCCACCAGTGGATTTACAAACAGAGCGTCTATCGTTTCCAAGAAGTACTTTTTTCAAATTTCTCAACGAATTCTTGGGATTTTTAACAACAGCTTAACCTGGAGGAGATATTTTTGCGTCCAGTTGACTCCCACCGCAACCTATTACATAATGCAATTACCATACCTTTATTACCTGCCTTATCGTTTTACCATTAGGAATTTTCGAAAATACTTACTGAATTTAAAGAAGCACATATAGTGCGTTATACGCAAAATCTTTCTTTTTAAAAACCCTTCAAAATTACGTTTACTGGTGCGTGTGCCTTTTAAAATTGAATTCAAAAAACCTTGATGACGTCGATCGGGACTTTTGTTACCTTTGTCGGTACGTCGGGACATGAACTACGATAACGGTGACACTCCCGATATAACGGGACGGTTGGCAACCCTATACATGCCTTGTGGTTTGAACTTGTCGCTTGTCGATATTCGTGCCAAGTGTAAATACATTCTTTGTCACGTTAGTAATGTTTGCCGACTGTGATAAATGTTAAAATATAGGTATATATCGAGGGAGTCGTAAGGATTTTTACTTTTTTTGCCTTTTTAGGGGGTCGCGACACTAAAAAGGTTGAAAAACAATGATCTAGAGTAAAGGAACTGTGAACCCAGCAATGGAACAGGCTATATATAGTGCCGGGCTAATACTAATTATTGATCTATGATGAAAAGCAGTGTTCAGTTCTAAAATCACTCAACTCACAATTTCAAGATTTATTTTTACCACACTGGTTATTTTTTCAGATTGAATAAGAAGGACTACCACGGTCAGCTTTAATTGCTTTTTACGGATTTAGTTCTTGTGTTAATCCGATTTGACCTATTACCATTCATCGATTTGCCCTGAAAAGGCAAACAAACATTGTAGCAAATATATATCTCTGAGCTTAAAGCCATTATTTAAATTTCTATACGTATTCGAAGATATTGGCTTTCCGAATTTCAAAGAGAATAACGACCAAAAAGGAACCGATAAGAGTAGTAAATATACGGGCGATGTTATGGGGCTGTAAATAATAATTTAGTAAATAGTGCTATTTTAAACAAATCGGGTGGTAGACGCTTTTCTTAACATTAAGGTCATGTTTAAAAAGAAGAATTCAGTGTCCGTAACAGATGAGGGAAAATGAAAATATTTGTGGCATAACGGACAAAAATGACCGTCTGCTCTGCTCTTGCATTAAAGTACGTGGCATCTAAGAACTAATGGAAAACCTCAAGCCTAGTAGGCAGTAAGCTTTCACCCTTGTTGGGGATTATCGGAAAAAAGATTTGGTCGCCTTCAATTCAGGTACAATGGAAAATATTTCCGATAATTATCGGAAATATTTTCCATTGGACCTGAATTTGAAGGCGACCAAATCTTTTAAAAAACTCATATAAATTATAATTTATATGGCTCTACCTCCGGTTGGGCAGTCTTTTCTGGTATTGCTATTTTTATTTAATAGAATTTTTTTTTAAATAGGTACCTACGCAAAAACGTAAAATGATTTTCGTCGCTAATATTTGGGGAAATAGTGGAAAGCGCGAAAATGTTTAGACAATCGAACAGTTTTTTAAAACACAACAGTTTTGTTTAAACAGAAAATAAATAAACGAGATGATTCATTTACTTACATAAGCACTAGCATCTGAGCCGTCGTGTTCTCGACGACGTGTGCTACCAGGGGCTTCACTAGGTGTTCCTTCTGTAGCTTGGGCAAGTGACAGCGGTCTCGACTTTCGGTGGTCCTTTTCTTGTTAAGGGATTAGAATCCGCCGCTACCAGTTAGACACTTCTTGTTCAGACAGCTTTGACAGATCCTACCTACTGCGCCAATTGTTATAACTCAAAATTCAAACTTCACTTTTTTAATTTTACACAACAAATTTTTATCAATAACAAAATATAAAAATTCGTCATTGTCGACTGGGCTCACTCGTCTAAACGCAAAATATCAATATATTGAGCCGTTCAGAGGAAAAGTGGTATAACGTACAAGCAAACCGCCATGCAGTTAGACCACTTTTCCTCTGACCGGCTCATATAAAAAGAAGAATTTAGTGTTCCCAATAAATATAAGAAAATGAAAATGTTTGTGGTATAACGGACAAAAATCCTTACAACAAACAATGCAAGAGCAGAGAACAGTGTCTTGTTTGTCCGTTAAGCTGCTGAGCTTTATGCTCAACAATTTCAGTTATGTAAAAAATTATATATGTTTTGGATAAATTAGGAAATTTTTATTTCAGTAAAATACTAGTAAGGTAAGCACCATACAAGGGTGAAATGATAACTTTACAAATGCTGGCAGAATTATGCCGAAATATTTAAATTGGACGAAGTTATTAAATTTTTTGTGAGTGGGATCGAGAATAAACCGTGCGACGCTGGATAGACCATGACGACGTCACCTGTGCACTGTGTGCACTTTTATAATTTATAGCTCAAATTGTGCCGCGTGACGTCACTCACACCGGGGCCGACAAAGCGCGGGAATGTGTGAAATTTGAATTTTTAGGTGATATAACTCAGTTCTTTTGAAAGATATTTCAAAAATTATTTTACCGCTAGTTTTGGACTTTCTTGAGACTATAAGTAAATTAAAAATATATGGAAAAATCCTAACTAGAACAGCTATATATTCTTTTAAGATTGTGATAAAATTTTGGGATGGAGGTGTTTTACTCATCTTTGAAATTTGATCAAAATTTTGCTGCTACTAAAGATATAATGCTGTACAGGTATGTACATAAAAGAAGAACACAGTGTATTATATTGAACTCATTTAAATGTAAGTGATAAGGTTTGTATCGGGATCGGCACTTCAAGTGTTGGTATCGGCACAAAATGCTGCTACCGATACCGGTCGATTTGTAGTATGCAGAGTTTTTTTTGTCTAAGACATCCCATGTAGACTTCAATCCTAAGTACTAACGTACCGTGTGCGTCTGAAGAGAAGGGAAATGTAGTCTATTGACATGGGAGTTGAAGAATTGGAGGTTGGGACGGGAAGGGAAAACATCTGCAGGCAATTTGTTCCATAATGTGGAGACCCTAGGTATGAATGAGCAAGAAAAGTGATCTGTTCTAGGCTTTTGTAGCTGGACAGTAAAGGGATGCATACGTAACGCGCCTCTTGTTGTCGTTAGGAACAGTCACGGGAGGAATACTACCGGCTAGTTCTTCAGAGCAAAATCCGGTAGAAAAGGGATTTGTGAGTGTTTCAAAACAAAACCGACAAAATTTTGTAGGCTAAAAATAGGCAAAAAAATTCTTGTCAACGTAGGTTAGCAAATGCCGAGATGTTCTCTGGTATATAGAGGTTTTCATTAATCAATCAATTCTAGGAATAGTACAGAATCTATGGTAAACGTTAAAAAACTAGTACTACTATGTAAAGTCAATACTATAAAATGGCTATAAAATCTATAGCAAAGGCAACTAACGGATTTATGAACACGATGAGGAACAATTTTAAAAAACTCATTTATAAAACCATAGGTTAGTTACTAACACTGTAAGTTACCTATATGACTATTAAAAATCATTTATATAAGTAGGTACTAACCTTGAGTTCATATTACTTAAGAATACTCAAAATGTTAGTTGGGTTTGTTAATAGAATTTTTTTTTTAATTTTTGGCACAGAAATCACCTGTAAAATTTTGTTGGTGGTATTTCGCAACGCGCTGTATTATTTGAAGATTTTGTTTCTGAAAATAAATATTTTTATTCATGCAATAAGCCAGTTTCGTTATTTGAATGCCTTGGATTTTATTAAAATCCCGTGCTTTACATTCACCATCTATTTATTTTTGCATAAAAATGTCGATGAAATAGGTTGAGTCGTAAAGAGCAAAGCACGAAAAACTTTCCGGAAATTTGTTTGGGTTACAGAAATTTACGACTTCTTAATAACCTGCCAAAGTTATTTAAAATATGAGCTGGAAAATCTTGAGTTTCTCGAAGGTATAACTTTTTTTACGCGTTTTTAAAAAAGAAAAATTGTTGCGTATTATGAAAAACACATTTTATATCCTCCATCCTCAAGAACAGCAAAAATTTCATTGTTCATCTTTAGAGTTTTATATTCTGTCAGAATGCCGATGTCGGTCGTTAAAAATACGTAAGCGGAGGCGCTTACAAATATTTTTACAGATATTTGCACAAGAAGTCAAAAGGAATTTTAAAATGGATATAACGACCTTGGAAAATTGCGTACTTCCAATTTTAATGGGCATGCTTCTGCTAATTAAATTACACGAATGTATTTAATTTTTTTGAGGTTGGATCATACATGAATTTAGAAACAAGGATGAGGTACCATTACTAATATTTTATATATCATTCAGAGATTCCAGAGTTACTCTTAATCTGGCCAATTATATGGTCCCCTTCCTACTTTTTGAGATCGGCTATTGCCAGGCTTTTAGTTGTGTGGTATATTTTCAGACTGATAAACTATACTAAAATAACGCAATTACTGTAGGTTAATCCCCAATCGTAAATACCACAGGCTTGTGACACCCAGGCGCGTCCATAAGGTCATTTGGTCAATGACCCACCTAAAATTTTCAGTGATCTACCTAATAATTTATTTTTTAATTTTTTAAAACCAAAAAAGAATCTTGTGTTTCAATGTTCCATGCGAAAACTCCCCAAGAAAGAATCAAGTCAAGCCATCGTCAAAGGATATCCAAGCTTGTTCCGGGCTGGGTCATAATTGATCTTATATAGGTTTATATGGACGATATAAATTCATTAAAAGCAAGAGAGAAACAGACATACGCGCTTTAGGAAGTTAAAAAGAGACACAATTGGTCGACGGCCCACCAATAATATCTGGCCACTCCCACTATGGAGATACTCTCAAACCGCCCCCTAAAATATATTATTTCAAAACATTTGGTTTGGAAAAAGAAAAACTAATTAGGTACCTAATATGCGCATTGTATTTGCATCGTATTAATAATATTAATTAGTGGTTACACATAAAAAATTATGAATACGATTTCTGTCAGGCCTGCGCTAGGCATCAAATTTAACGGTATCGGACCGATTTTCTTACATAACCAGCGTAGTCCAAGGGGTACAATTTCAGCGAGATAATCACACGCTCGCGGGTTCGAATTTGTATTGGGGCAAGAACATTTTTTAAAATTTTTTGTTATTTAAAAAATTAGATCGGCTCTAAAAGGTGTATTGGCAACAAGTTCTTCCTCGATAAAATATTTTTAAAATTGTTGGCAATCTCATATTTACTACAGCTTACAGCCTGCACGTGCGTAGACAAATATCGTATAACTATGTCTAGTCGCCAGCATTGTATTTATTAAAGAAAACGGAGTTTCGGCAGCGTTCCTAATTTTATTTTACGAATAATCATACTTTTAGCTCAGAATTTTTTTCTGTTTATATTCTGGGCTTTTAGTACAAGGCGCGACATCTATTGAGGAGAAGCTAAACTTATCACAACGAAAGTCGCTAAAATCTACTAATTTAGAGTATTAAAACACATAGAAAAAAGCCATAAACAGAAAAGTGATACCAGAAGTCATAAACATCAAGAGTAGTAATGTTCAATATTCTGCAGTACCTATTTTATGATTTTTGCAGTGTTTATTTGTAGGTAAATAATTTCTTGGCACATTATTACTTACCTTTCTTAATTAAAAAGGTGAATCTTGTTGCGTTGATATCACTAGTTGCCAACAAAATTTTGACCCACCTGTAAAAAAACTCACGGGCCGCGCCTGGTTACACCATATGACTATGACGAATTTCATGGAAAATCTCAGATTGTTGCCCTTGACATTTCCAAGGCTTGACCAAATAATATGACATGCTGCACTCTCTCTCTCTCTCTCTCAACAAATTACCTTCTTACGGTTTTTCTTTTGGGTCGCAATAAATCGATCAGTATTTAATGCATTATGAACATTAAAATATTATGAAAAATTAGTAAGCCATGTACTGACTAGAGCACGCTCACCCGAATGAGCTGCTCACCCTCGCGAGCGGCTCATATGTGTACCTCTGAGCTGAGCGCGCTCGGATGCTCGCTTGGTTCACCCGAGCGCGCTCGACGCGAGCCCCGACTTGTCGGTTTTTTGGCGATGCTCAAAGGCGAGCTTGCTCAGTAGGTGTGTGATCGCCGTTCGAGTGTGGACGCCGTCGAACGGTGCACAATAACACTTTGTCTGTTTCTTGATAATTTATTTCCGTAGTCTATTAATTTGTAGCCATCTGGACTAATGAAAAGTGTTTTATACTTATTAGTTTATATGAAAGTGAAAGAGTTTTGTGGGATTTAGTTAAGGCCTTAATTAGTATTAAGCCAGCCGCGAGGGTACAAACATTTTGTGGCGATGCCATGCTTACAAGTTATTAACATCTACTGAAAACAAAAATAAAAAATGGCTCGTCTTGCTGAGCAATGAGCCGCTCGTTCAACCAAATTTTGAATTGGGTATTCACGCGCAAACAGGGAGCGCGCTCACACACGTGAGCGGCTCATGCGAGTGAGCATGCTCTAGTCAGTACACGGCTTTAAACTATGCAAAAGGATCAGTATATGTTATGTATAATATCTGGTTTGTTCAAAGAGATTTTCCGATAGATAAAATAACAATTTTGTCAGTATTTCTATTTCACTATTTTATTACAGTGGTAAGTAAAATTTAATGATGGTCAGAACGCAGTAGTCGGTAAAAATTTTCAACCATACAGTATAAAAGGTATAAAGTGTCCTTTATTTTAACTGCGCTACACCTAATATTTTTAGGACGAGTAATAGTAGGTACGCGACTATACTCGGATTGCCGAACAGATGGAGTGAACAGGTGCAAACCACGTTGTCACCTCCTAGAAAATGATATTTGCCCTACCATTATCTATGAAAACGCTCTCGTCTAACCCGGCATCCCCTGAAGCGCGTCGATCACGCAGTTTTATTGCTCCATATTTTCGGCGGTTTAACTTTAGAAGTTGATAATAAACTTAGTTCTTTCGAACACTTTGAATAGGGCGGTCTTGCGGGTTTATTTTACTGACCATTTATTAATTTTACTGACAATTTATTATTTTTACCAACCATTTACTAATATTACTTACAATATATGTATTAACTGCTTGTGTAGTAATTTTACTGACCATTTATTAATTTTTCTGTTTGTTTATTAATTTTACCAACCATTTATTAATATTACAAATAATTATTTTTTTTTTACTGCTTGTTTAGTACTTTTGCCGACGATTTATTAATATTATTGCCTGTTTATTACTTTTACCGACGACTTATTAATATTACTCATACTTTATTATTTTTACTGCTTGTTTGTTAATTTTATCGACCATTTATTTATTTTACTGACCATATATTAAAAAATTGACCGATTGAAATATAAAACTGCAAAAGTTTACTGACTATAAAATTAAAAGACTTTAAATGCGTTTTCTTTTTAAACTACATACCTGGATCGGGAGCCTCCTTTCTAATCGGAGCGTATCTGTCGTGGTGGATGGTCACTCATCTAACTTACATCCTATCAACGCTCACATATCCCAAGGTTAGGTCCCGGCACCAACCCTATGTCTTCTTCATATTAATGGCCTGCTTCGACTGTCGGCAACTGACGGTCAGCGGTCCGGATCCGAAGCGCGGAAAGTAGAAAACTGGACGGCCAAAAAATATTTTTAAATGTGCTCAACACCGAGTTACAAGGAAACGGGAAATTAATATGTGATCTGATACAAAGTGTATCTGCTTTCCATCATAAGCTGGATATCTTTGAAAGAGATATTGTAAATCAACAATTTATTAATTTTCCAACAATTCTTAAATGTAAAAAGAACAATTTCGGAATAGACACTGCAGTGTTCTTACGTTTTATGTCAGATTTTGGGAAGGAATTTGAAAGAAGATTCCAAGACTTTGCGGAGATAGGGAAGCTGTCGCAATTCTTTAAATCGCCTTATGAAGTTTTTGGATGGACTGATGTGGCTGCGAAGTTGTCCAGTCCAGTCAGACACCCACGGTGCGTTAGTCAGACACCCACGGTACGTTAGTATTTAGGCTTGAAGTCTACGTGGGATGTCTTAGATAAAAAAAGCCTTCACTTTAAATGGAAATATCCGACTTGCAAGATGTTTTCTTGCTAATGTATAAAACTGCATCCACTGAAGAATTTTGGGGTAAATATGTCTCTTAAAAGTATGCAAATTGCAAGAAAACTGGCTATTATGTTTAGTTCCACATGTGAAACATCTTACCCAAAAATAAATTTTTTGAAAAATAAATAGGTATCGCTCAAGGTTAACGGACGCCCATCTTGAAGACACTCTTCGCATAAGTTGTTCCCCGCGAGAACCGAACTATAAAAAACTAGCTCAAGACCGTACGTGTAATTCCTCGCATTAATTTGTAAGAACAAATACCTCTCTATCTTATTATATTTTTAAGAGTAAAAATCAAAATTAAATACTAACAATATAAATTTTTTTAAGCGACGTTCCTTTTTGAGAAACAAAAATTACCTGCGGTCAATTTTAAGTTTCCTTTTTTTTCTGGACCTCCATAAAATTTTTTAAAAGTATCCGGAACCCACTAGAAATTACTTGCCGATGCCTGGCCTGCACTCTTCAACTACCAATACTATCCACAGTTACGCTGACGAGAGTACTCCTTACTCCAATATTTATTTTTCCAACAAATCTCGAGGCAAGAGCTGAATAATCGGCGTAGATCTATGCCTCTATCCCTTTCGCAAGACCTCCAATTAATCCTAGACTGGGGTACCAAAAACCTTGTTCAGTTCAACGGCTCCAAAACCTAGTCTTGCTTCCTGTCACGAAACCAATCCAGCAATGCCTATCCAATCCACATGAATGGCCAAACCCTACAGCGCAAAAAATGTTGAATCTCATTGGCATCGCTTTCGAACATGATCTCCAGCAGGCACGAAAAAGCTGTGTTTTCTCTTCTAATCCAGAAAATTCTTCTCCTCTTCTAACTTATACACTTTCTCTGTTTTCCCAAATTAGAACTAACCTAGAATATTCTTCCCACATCTAACTCTAACTAACACATCTAACCTAGAGTACTACCCACATAAAATCATTGGTTCTATTCAAAAGAGAGCCATTCGACTCATCATCATCAGTGACCCAGTCATCACAAGAAAACTCCCTTCTCTCGCTTCTTGATTGAAGCGGCTTCTTTAGCGTCAATTTTTGACTACAGATTTTATTTTTTGAAAATGTTGGCAATAATACAAAGCTGCTTGTAACCATGTTCCCCATAAATCCCCAATAAACTATTTATCACATGAAATAATTTATGTTCATTTCCGAACAAGATCTTTGCTATGCGTTGGACTTGATTTCGTTCGTTTTATTTGCCTAGATACCCGCTAACCCGATTTTTTATAGAAGGACAAAATGATACATTGAAAATAGTAATTCATTTAAAGGAAAATAAATTAAAAGGAATCAATTTTATATTTTCACTAAGTAAGTAATCCTCGAAAAAAACTTAATAATACAGCTAGTATTAAGTGCAGTTTGTCAGAGCGCTCTACGCGGTTGGCATTGTCAACACCGTCGCGTCGCGTCGGCGTCGGCGCGGCGGCGTGGACATACAGTGTCCGACAAACCTGTCGGTTTTATTCCAGATGAAAGATGATTTGTTTTTATTTTGCTTGAAATTCAGTGAACTTTTTGAAAATGATGAACAGTTTTAACCATAGCTTATAATTATTGAGATATATCACAACATTCTGGCTCCATAATTTTTTTGTTCGGATTTTTCAACCTTCTACTGCCTATATTTTTTGGGCAGATGTAGATATAGAGGCATATTTTTTTTTGTTTGCAGATAATTGCATTATCCTTAAAATGAATTTATAAACCATCGAATTTGAATGTAGCATTTTAAAAATAGCTACCAAAACCTGACAAAAAACGTATTTTCTCATCTTTTTTCAGGATTATCAAAGCTATTTAAAAATATTAAGTATTTGCAAGATATCGTTTTCAGGCGTTGAAAGAAGATTATACTTACGCCTTAAAAAATGTTGATACTATTTTTCATAAAAAAAAATCAGTAAAATCAAGTTTTCTTTTCAAACTATTGATGCATGATTTTCATTTTGGCTTAAGTTATTTAGGCCACACCATTTTAACAAAATCTGAAAAAAAATGGAAGTGGAACACCTTTGGGTTAAACTTAGTCGAGGCACACCGTGTATAATAAATTGTATTAAAAATAGTTTTAAATTAATCATTTTGCAGTGACATTTAGGAAATAATTACAAATCACGTTTTTGTTTCCTTTTTAAGGGAAAGTAGGTAGACCATGGGGACATTTTACTTGCTTATTGTCACCCTGATTAAGAAAATATAGACTGTTTCTATAATTTGATCCGATTTGCCACGCGATCTGATTCATCTCAGACTACCATATAGGGTGTTTAAAAAACATGCGCCATCGCTTTAAGTGAGATTCTTTAAGACACTAAGGCAAAAAGTTGATATGAACAGACGCCTTGTCTGAAAGATACAGGGTGTTCAATATTTAAAATGCTCTTTACTTGTTAAAACGGAGGTGCAATTATCAGTTTGGAAAATACTAAACCAGTAAGGCGCTTAATAAAATTGCATTTATCTCCTAAACGAATTGAAAATTGTAAAAATAATAAGAAAGGCAAGTTTTGTTAATAATCTAACATACGATTCAAGATACGAAAAGGTGAAAAAATCACCGTCTTCTCAGATGCACGCCTCTGGAGGACTTGTCAAAGTCTTTTCGTAGTCAGAATTATGCTTAATTTGGGTACTTTACACAACGTAAATTTCATCAAAATTGCTGAAGCCATTTTAAAATATTTTCAAAAAAACTAAAAGAAATTAAAAAATTTAACACCCTGTATCTTTGAAACAAAGCATCTGCGGACACATGAACTTTTTGCCTTAGTTTCTTTGAAAGAATCTCCCTTTAAGCGATGGCCATGTTTTTTGGAACACCCTGCATATGTTAATTCGTTTGCAAGAAATACCTGTATATAAAAACTGAAAGCAGTGGTTATTCAGGCATCGTGTAAACGATCGCTGTGCAAAAGTAAATGATTTTAGGGGGCTTAATTTTATTTTGTCTAGAGAATAATTCATGTTGTGCACAGTAACACGATACTAAAGCCTGTAAACGGCACTGAAAACGTGTTAAGTTGTGCCTTTTGCGAGGTAAAATTTACCTTCCTTAGCATAAACTGCAGGACTCGAGAAGTCTTCAGCTTAAAATGCAGTGTTCTTTTCTCACGTTCTAGTTTTATGGCTACCTAAGTTTTTTTTAATAAGACAGCGTACAGTCAGTGTTTCTATATAGGTTTATTTTATTGAATCGAAAGAATTTGTTCATTGTCTCAAATGTTTACTCTTTATAAGTAAATTTATACATAATATAAAACTAATTTTGTATTGGTTCTTAAATAGGAACAGTATATAGTTTATAGTTAGCCTTGACATTTCCAAAGTCATTGACCAAGTTTGGCATGCTGCACTCCTTAACAAATTACCTTCTTACGGTCTTCCTCTCAAACTATGTACCTGGATCGGTAGCATCCTTTTTAATCGACGTATATCTATCGTGGTGGACGATCACTCATCTAACTTACATCCTATCAAAGCTGGTGTACAAGGTTGAGTCATGGTCACAGATTCTGAGCAAGAGGCCGAAGGCGAAAGTTTTGAGAGTCCAGCAGAAGCTTACGGATTCCAACATTTCTTATCAAGGATGGTACCACAACTTAGAAAAAACATATTTTTAAGAATACTGTAAGACATGGAGATGCAATATTGTCACTTCACTTCCTGGTGTTAGATGTGGACAAACAATGCAATTGAATGTTGGCATTTTTTGCGATAAGTTATTGGAAATAATTGTAGAAAATACAAACACATTGATCCATATGTAGAGAGATAATTTTCCTCGACCAAGAGATGCAAAAGGCATCGACTTAACTAAAATAAAGGCCCTGCTGGGTGTACTACGATATCTAGCTACGTATATCTGACTGGAACTCTACGAAGTAGCCACCTTAATTTTGATGACCTATGAGATAGGAATGGTATTGGCGTTGAAAAGTTTTGGTTGATGATGTCGAAAGAAATATTTTTATTTTTACTTAGATATTTGCGATTTGATGATAAATAAACAAGTGACGAACGAAAAGCTGAAGATAAATAAGCCCCAGTTAGACAGCTATTTGATAGTTTTGTTGCTAATTGTAAAGAGAACTGCAATTAGTCAATTTGCAACGATCGACGAACAGTTAGCAGCATTTAGGGGAAGGTGAGGTGCCCATTTCGACAATACATCGCGAATAAGCCTAATAAGTATGGCATTAAAATATTCTTGACGCAAAAATGATGTATGTCCAAAACATGGACGTTTATGTCGGCAAGCAACCTGATGGATGTGATTCTGTTCAGAATGATGCGTGTAGTATTGTGCTGCGATTTGGTTCTCCTATTTCCGGCACTGGCTGTACTGTAACCTGTGAAAACTGGTTTACCTCATTTCTGCTTATAACCAGATTACTATCAGATCATAACTTGACCTATGTTGGAACTGTACGAAAGAATAAGCGATCATTGCCTCCTATGTTTGTCAATACAAAAAATCCTCCTATATTCGCAAGTATTTTTGTTTTTTTTTAACTAAGAGGTCCCACGTAGGCTTCAAGCCTAAGTACTAATGTACCGCGGGCGTCTGAAGAGAAAAGAAATGTAGTTTATTGAAACGAGATTTAAAGGATTGGAGGTTGAGACGGGAAGACATCTGAAGGCAATTTGTTCCATAATCTGGAGTCCCTAGGTATGAATGAGCGAGAGAAGTGGTCTGTTCTAGACTTTTTTAGCTGGACAGTAAAGGGATGCATAGATGCACACGGAACGCGCCTCTTGTTTCTCTGTTAGGAACAGTCAAGGGGGAATAATACCGGTTAGTTATTCAGAGCACAATCTGTGGAAGTACCGATAGAAAAGGGATAAATCCCCAATAGCGAGGCGATGAGCGAGAGAAGGGAGTTTTCTTGTGAGGACTGGGTCGAATTCGACTTGAGTCGAATGGCTCTCTTTTGGATAGAATCAAGGATGTTAAGTGTCGAAGGTGAGGCCGCTCCCCAGATGTGGGAGCAGTTCTCTAGATTAGGTCTTATTTGGGAAACATCGCAAATGTATAAGTTGGAAGGGGAGAAGTATTTTCTGACTCGAAAGAGAAAACCAAGCTTTGTAGCTGCCGATGTGACTAAAGTAATGAGTTTGTGCTAGCTGATATCATGTTCGAAAGCGATGCCAACAAGATCAAACGTTTCATTGTTCTGTAGGGCTTCGCCGTTCAGGTGGAGCGTTGCCAGATTTTTTTGCGTGACCGGGAGCAAGATTGGGTTTTGGAGGCGTTGAACAAGGTTCTTGGCACCCTAATCTAAAATTAATTGAAGATCTCGGGAAAGAGATAGGATATCAAGAAAACACCACAATTTTGTCATATGTCACGCAAAAGAAAAAACATTATTATGGTTTCCAGTATGCACCACGATGGTACGATTGATCCGGAAACCGGTGAAAAGAATAAACCTGAGATAATCACTTCTTATAATTCAACCAAAGGCGGAGTGGATACTGTAGATACGCTTTGTAGCACATATAATGTAGCAAGAAATACGCGCCGTTGGCCCATGGTATTTTTTTTCACATTAATAATATAGATAGAGATATTAATGCTCAAAGAATCCATGCTGCAAATAACAAGCACCTCTGTATAAGAAGATGGTTCCTGAAAGAGCTTGCATGTATGCTGAGCGAAGACCATCAAAGGCGCAGAGCTCATCTGTCAAATTTGCCACGAGAAGTAAGAGAGCACAGACAGCAAGCAGCTGGAATACTGAACTTAGGTCATCCCTAACAAACATATTTTTTCGCGAATTTCATTAAAAAAAACTTTAACAAATACTTCTTGGGGCCGAAGAGGTTAGTAGAGTCTACCAATCTGCAAATATACTACATAATTAAATCCTCCCAACAGCCATTCTCAAAAAGTAGATTGGAGATCACGTACATAGTTAGCGATGTTATAAATAACTTGGGAATCCCTTATTGCTCCATAACGCGCATCGTACTTTATTCTTAACTGGTACCAATGTTTCAAAAGTTAAGCGCTTAGATTTACTAAAATGGTTTAAGATATAGTACTCTTAGTACTGGTTTAAATTATGATCTTCTAGTTGATCAGTTAGGTTTGGCAGGTTTTTTTTGTCCGTCATTGTTAATAGGTCGTTATTAAAGACTTAGGAGTTAAGGGAGAGTTTTTAAATTCTTACAGGAATCCATCAATTAAGTTATTTACTTTATGGCATTGCTGCCAATGGTTAAGTTACTCGTAACAAGTGAAGGATTTTAAGAATAAGCTGATGGATTGTCCGATTTTGGGTCAATTACTATTTTCTAAAACCAGGGTTTCCATTTATCTGTTAAACGGATAATGACCCAATTGTAGTATTCTTCTGTTATAAATCATATTTGACCCCAATAATTTACCGACTTCACAAAAGGAAAAGCACCGAAAAGTATGAAATAGTATTGTAAGGTATTTTTAACAGAGGTTAAAGGTAAACTTAAATTTGGGTAATTTTGGTTAATCTTTTTGAAAAAAAAAATATTTCTTTCCTTCTTGTACTCCCCCTTCATCTTATCTTCTCGTCTTTAAATTTGTGATGTCCATATTAGATTTTCTGACCTCAATAACTCCGAAAATGACATGTTAGGTAACATTTAAAAAAAAAATCCCTCCAGCTCCTTTTACTCGACACCAACACCCCCCCCCCCCCGAAATTTTATCAACCGTTGTTTCAAAAAATTAGCTCTTCTGACTTTAATAACCCCAAAAATGACATATGATTTAACATTTTTGGCGAAACTGCCAATCACTGCTTTTTATAAATGTAAATATAAAACTAGAATAAATTCAGTTCTATCATTGTCGAAACTATTAACTAAAATTGCCCTTTGATTTTTAAGTTTGCGAAACAACTCAAAAACAAATTTATAGGATAAAAATTAATTGTCTCATTCTTGCACTTGTCAGTTTAGAACGGTGGTCAAATTAGACCGGTCTAGCGTTCTGGCGAAAAGATTTTTTATGGCAAGAAAGTCTTTGTATGCAAAATAGTTTCACGATCGCTTTTTTACATCACTTTCTTGAAAACCTATTTCAAATGTAAGAGAAATGCGACTTTGTATTTTTAAAACCTGAAACATAAAAAGGTATTGCTAGCAATTTCCTTTTCTTCTTTTATAGGAGACTATAAATTCGGACTAAATTGCGAAACCAAAAAAGCTTACTTTGCGCCCAGTAGCCTGGAGCAATAATAGAAAAGTACGAATACAGAGTCGAAAAAGACAATAAAGAAGTCAGAGAAAACCACCAAATTTATTATCCGGGATTTTTTATGGTCGCCGGGGGTAATCTACAGTTAGACGTACAGGGTGTCATTTCTAAGAATCCCGTTATAATGTTAAGTTATTTATTAAAGATACAAAGACCCCGTTAAAGTAAAAATAGGCAACCATTACTATAAACTGTAATATTTACATAGTTGTCGGTGAGCCTTGACTAAGTTTAACCCAAAGGTCTTTCCACTTCCATTTCTTTCAGATTGTTTTAAAGTGGTGTGGCCTAAGTAATATAAGCCCAAAATGAATATCCTAGATCAATAGTTTGAAAGGAAACTTGATTTTATCAATTTTTTTAGGCTAAGCGGCTTTATTTTATGAAAAAGAGTGGTATCGAAAGTTTTTAAGGCGTATAATCAGTGTCGGACTGGCCTTATTTGGCCCACCGGGCAAAACTTGAAAGTGATCTACTTCCCACCTCAGTCTATACTTTCTTATTACAATGTTCTCCTAGACCATTTAATCTTTTATAAAAAAAACATTGACCCTCAGATTCACTAAGAAGGTATAAGTATAAGATTTAGTACTGGTTTAAATTAAGATCTTCTAGTTGATCAGTTATGTTTTGACAGGTTTTTGTCCTGTCATTGTTAATAAATCGTTATTAAAAACTTATGAATTATTCTGTTTTTTAGCGATTTGCTTGAGAACGGGCTGCTAGAATGCATTTAGTTCTATTATTGTCAAAAGTATATACTAAAATTGACCTTTACTTTATAAATTTGTGAAAACCCCCAGAAACAAATTCCCAGTCAAAACCCAATCAAACCCAATCAAACCCCCAGAAACAAATTCATAATATAAAACTTATTCTTACACATGTCAGTTTAAAACTTTTGGTTGTCAAATTTGACCGGACTAGCGTTGAAAAATCTGGCCTGTAATCTTTATTTATAAATTATTATAGAAACAAAAACGCAAAATAAAAACAATTATTAATGAAAACAATAAAAAAAACTGCAATCTAATAAAACAGCATAATTTCATTTCATTAACATTTCATTGACGAGTTAAATCACAAAAATAAAGAAAGTGAAAATCATAAAAGAAACTAAGCTAATCTAAAATAAAATAGATAAATAAAAATATTAAATATGGTACAAATTAAAATTATTTAATTTTAATTTTTAACCTATCATTAGTTAAGCTGAGCTGAGGAGAGCTAGCAAAGGTGAAGTTGTGGATAAAATGTTTATTATTTTATCGCAATTAATTCCTTTTAACAGATCAGTCTCTATATCAAGGAGCATGAATGCTTCTAATAAATTTGGATGAACGGCAGATCTTAGTCTTGTTTTTATAATATTTAATTTTGCAAAAGATCTTTCGCAAGAAACTTGTGTACAAGACAACGTTAATAAATATTTATAAGTAATATAAAATTACTGTAAGCAAGTTATATTTATATAAAATAAAAAAAACAACAATGACAAGACACGCACCCAGCACATTTCTGAGGTATGTTTTGGAGATGAAATTTGTTCGTTTGAACCCGACTCCAAACCCTCTCGGAGCCGAAACTCCGAGGAGGATGATCGGTTCATTAAATTATATTGTTCTAAATTTTCTAGCCCAATATTTTCGTAGTTTTGTGCAAAACTTAGTAATTTTTGCTTTAATGTAAGCTACTTCAATACTCGTTAAATTATAAATGACGACACAGCATCTTTAGGAAAGATTTTCTCATATAAACCAGCAATATCTTTAAAAATTTCCGTAATTATACATATCAAACATAGCTTTCAATTTTTTTTGCATTGTTAATAATATCAAAAGCTTGTTGAAATTTAAACCTTTTGTTTGAAAATAATTAGAAGCCGGTATTAGATACTGAAAGAGACGCAAATAAGTGGATGATACCACAACTGTCTCAAATTTAACGAAAGAGTCGAATAAACTCTTTACTTCTGAACTTGTCTGACTGTCAGATTCTTCACTAGTATAGATTGTACGTAATACAATTAATAACGTGGAATATATTCCATTTTGTTGATTAGTATTTTATTAGATTTTATTTTATTTTGAATTTTTTAAATTGATGTTATAGGTTCAAGTCCTTTTTTTAATCATTTTTGGAAGTACGACTACGGCACTGGTTTTTTGAGCCACAACGGTACATGTTTAGTTTGATTTGTAGTTCAAAAAGCAGTTAAATATTAGTAATCTAACTACTTTTTTGATAAAGTAGTTAGTAGTTATACTGCACTACTTTTTTCAAGTAGTTTGCCCAGCTCTGCTATGAATGAACTGGACTACGACACGTGCTATGAAGAAAAAGGGACCTTGCCGGTCTCACTCTAAACTTCGTCACCATGCAATGGAAATAAATTACTAAAAATTTATTATCACGAGAAATAATGGTATATCGATATGTTTCATTAATCCTTAGTCATATGCTTACATCATCATTGAGCCGTTCAATCTCTTGGATTATGGCTAACCTTCGATGCGTTTGAAATTAATTTATTGGGGTGAATTACTCCCCTTATTCCTTTTGCTATAACTTTATTGGTCCTGGCTGCATTCGTTATCTTTCTCCATTCTTTTCTGTTCGGCATTTTGATTTCTTGTGGCTTCCTCCATTTGGTTTCGTCAAGTGTTTCCTGGCCTGCCTCTGTATCCATTGTATTACTCTTCTCACCATTTCTATTGGTTTTCTTATCATTATGTGTCCTGAACAATTTAATATTTGTCTTTATATGCATTGCTATATTTTCTCCTTCCAGTTCTTCGCCTATTTCTTTATTTTTTCCCTTCTCTCTCCTTCAGTTGTAATAGTTGGTCCTAGTATATCCTCAGTATTTTTCTCTTCAACCTAGAACGCCATCGTAGGTAAAATTTACGTGGTCAAGATCAATAATTTGCTTCTCGAAGAGCCATACGCGCGCAAATATTGCTTGGCTAAATATCTTAAAGATAGAATGTTTCCATTACCAGTTCGCAAGTGCTTGTTTGGACAAAATAAAATAGGTGATAGGAAAATCCACCCATTCCAAACCGCCTGAAAATATCACAAGCAGCCAAAAGTTATTGGGAGAAATATCAAAATTAGATCGAGAAGCAAACACGCAAACCCAAATTTTACTTTGTTAATTACTGAGTAGGTGTTTTTAAGTTACCATGTATTTATATGTTTACTTAGAAAAATAAGGCTTAACGAAAAATTAATTGTGTTTTATTAATTTATTTAACCACATTTTAACTTAAAGCTTATAAAAACAATATGAACGTATCGATACCAATACAGGGCCACAAAATATCGATACCGTTCTAGGGTTAATTATTTTTAGATCTTCTTCCTCCTTTTTATTTATAACTGTGGTCTCTAGGGCGTATGTAATTACTGGTCTTATAAGGGTTTTAAGCATATATTTTTATTTTATTTTTCCTGCTTATGTTTTTGTTTTTTAATAGCTTGTTCCTTCCAAATGCTTGATACGATTTTTGTATTCTTTCTCTTATTCTTTCTTTAGCGTTTTGTCCAACTGTTACCCCGTCACAATATGCTTTAGCCTTTGATATTTACGATATTATTACTGCGTTATTTTAGTATATTTTATGAATCTGAAAATATGCCACATAACTGGTAGTCTGGCAACAGCCGTTCTTAAAAAGTAGGTGGAAATAGGGTGGGTCGATTTTTAAAATTTTTAGAATTTCGATTTGTAATAATAATAATAATAATAATAGAAACGTTTTTATAAGTAATTTTAATTAATTTACATCTTCCACCCTCTACATGTAGCCAAAGCTGGTTGTCGGTCGATTTTTACATTTTCTTAAACATTTCAAATTTTATTATGGAATATCGATAAATAGATTTCTCTTTTAGTCATATACAAAAACTTATAATTACATTCAACAAAAAAAAATATTTCTTCCACCCTCTACCAGCCCTTTAACATTAGAGTTATGCCGCCCCTGGCATGCCTTGTTATTGGCACCGTCCAACTGGCGCCTCTCCATCGGGTGTTTTCGGTTTCTAAATCTATTGTGTGAATCCATCCTGAGTATTATATAAAAATTTATCCTATTTTAAAGGTAGGATTTGAACGTATTAGAAGGAAATTACTGTGTTTAGGAAGAATCGATGGAAGAATACACTTTTCGACTCCTAACAAGGTAAATATTTTGGAAACAGCACTAATCAGCTCATTATTTGATTGGTGTGAAATATGGCAGGTTTATTTTGGAAAAAAACTGACTTGGTATTAATCTTGGAAATGGCATATTGACCACTCCTGGCTTCAATATAAATAAGAGTTAATTCCATTGTGAAACATACCCATTGGGTTTCCTTCAAACAATTTTAACATATTCGAAAGTAGAAGCTAGAAAAGCATTAATACGGGAAAACTGTTTCCCTGAAATAGGGACTAATGGGTAAAAAGTGGCCGCGTTACTGCAGTTTTAATTTCCGTTGGCACTAGAAAAACAATTTTTGTCGAGTAGGGCAGTTTTTATGATTTTCTACTTTACACTGAAATCCGCTATCAGACGCGTTTTGTGGAAAAGAACTGACAACTGGACTGGCAATGTTTGTATGTTTCATTTTGACGACCACAAGTTTTTGCACAAACTGTTAAACTTTCCCTTCCCGTCCCAACCTCCAATCCTTCAAATCCCGTGTCAAAAGACTATATTTCCCTTCTCTTCAGATGCCCACGGTACGTAAGTACTTAGGATTGAAGTCTACATGGGATGTCTTAGATAAAAAAAACTCTACATACTACAAATCGACCGGTATCGGTAGCAGCATTGTGTGTCGCTGCCAGAAGTCGGCCGATACCAACATTTGAAGTACCGATCCCGATGCAAACCTTATCTACCTGTCTACGTGGGATGTCAGATAAAAAAAAATCATTCGCGAAAACAATTTCATAACAACATTCGGTTTTGAAAAAGTCGTAAAAAATTCAGTAGATTAACTCACAGTTTTAATCTCTATAATATTTCTAATCTTAAATTATTTTTGACAATTTGAGCCTATCCAGGTATCATTAAATTCTTTTCATTAAAAGCTTCCACCCTGTATTTAAATCTTAAAAGATATTTTATCTATTATGTATAGTGTTCAACTGGTACCTATATATTCTTAAGAAATTGCATAATTTAATGCACAAATGCACTTTATAATGACCAACATACAACATATGGCGGTCATAAATTTGCCAAACAGTTAATGGATACATTGCGAGTTAGAGCTGGAGGTTTTACAAAAATTAATATGATTACTTGCGATTCATATTAAGCTTGCCAGCGTTGTCAACTACTCAGATCAGCTGATTTTTAGTGGAGAAAAATGGCACACTAGATGAAACATCGAGAAATCTAACCTTTAGGACCATTGACATTTGGCAAGAGGAGACAACAGCATTCATTCATAAATAGCCTTTTGTTTGCTTTATACATTGTGCGTATGCATGACAAAAACCAACTGCTAATGGCTCTCCTGTATTCTGTATTCAACCAATCAAACCTCTAAAAACACGACATCAATGGTTAGAATGGTTCCCAACTTTGCTAATATTTAAGCATGACACTTGTCTAAAGCTTAACCTAACATGACTTGTGTACGGTTCCGTGTAGGAAAATTAGTTGAGTTTTGTGATTTATCGGTTCGAGCACGCCACGGCTGTTTTATTTTTATTTGACAGTGTAAAAGTCACCTGATTGCGGCGGTGATAATGCTGGTTTCCTTAATTCGAGTCGCCAATTGGTGACTTAAATTAAGAACGTGGCGTCCTCATCGGTCGATTTGCTAACTATCATAGTAGGGAATGTTTTCGTTTCTTCTTTGTCTTCATTATTGTATTATTTGCCACAAATATCAATTTTGTCGTCTAGTGAAAAATACGTAAAAAATCAGCTGATTTCAGCGGTGCCAGCGTTGGCTTCCTTAATTTAATTCGCCAATTGGCGTTTCAAATTAAGCCATACAGCGTTGTCATAGCTGCAAACAGCTGATTTTTAGTGGGGCAAAAATGGATCACTAGACGACAAAACTGATAAAGATAACACAATAATGAAGACAAAGACAAAACTAAAAAATTGCCCACTATGGTAGTTAATATGAAACGCCTATAACGTTAAGCTAGCAACAATAAATTAAAACAACAATAGCTATATGGCAACATAAAAATACCAATTTGACTGGCCGACTAAGTCCCTATTAGGTTTTTACATTTAGTGACAGAAACTATGTATGGTTGCTAACCTGATGACAGAATGGTGTGAAAATTTTTTCACACAGTTTATCTGTATGAACTGATATATTACATGAGAATGTTAAGTAACTTTCCAGCGAGTTTTGTCCGCTTTTTACCACATCTCATATGGTCCAAAAAAAGTAAAAAGTCGCCTTTAAAAGACTTTCTTTTCAGATACTATATATCATAAAAGAGAAAATTTTGTCGAATAAAGTTTTCGATTCATATCAAAGTTTGTTGCTGGGCTATTTCGAGAATTAGGGAGTTTCCAATTTTTTCTTTTTCTACCTATACAAATGGTCCCAGAAACTATAAAAGCAACAGCGAAGATTTTTTAAAATTATCTCCATAAATAAGAAAGTTATGGGTTCTTAAAGTTTAAGATTCCGGGGCGCACTTCGAAAACCACTGTGACGTCACGCGACACCAAAGCAAGCTAGGACGCCATCTATATATTCGCATTGTGTTTGTTTACTCAGTGTGTAGCAGTCGTCGCGCGATCGAGTGGCATCAAGTTTGTGTCGTTCCTGGTTTCGATTTATCATTTGAATTAATAATTATGCCTAAAACTAAACCAAAAAACAGCAAATAAATATTGCATTGTACCTAGATGTACTAGCACGATCATAAAAACACCCTACCAATATTTTTTCAACGTGCCGAGACACAGTGGCGTATTTCGGGGAGGGGCAGGGGGCGCGCGCCTACCCCTTAAACCTCGTACAAAAAGGATTTCAGTAGCAAATGTTATAAAAATAAATATTGTAACATTAACATTAACCATTCCTACATATTCTGCAAAATATTATAAAGAAAAACAAACATTTGCCGTCTATGTAAGGGGTTTTGAAATGAATTATATCACAAAAATATGAATAATAGATCAATACTGATATGTTATGCTCGTAGATTGTTTCTTAAAACATCCCTCACACGTATCACTGCAATTTTATCATAATTTGCGCCGGATCGTTTTGGCTTCTAAAGGAAACAAATAACTAAATAGTTTCTTCTCAAAAAACATCTCTTTTGAAAGTAGATTTTTTTGAAAACGGATTGACGAAACACTTCAAAAATATTTTGTCGAATACAGTTTCGAACGTAACTACGTTTTACAAACATTTGTTCAAAGAATAATTTAAAAGAAAATTTTTTTTTTTTGTTTTCCGAAAATACATTTTCTCGGAAACAGTGGGAATTTAGAAAATTAAATTATGAACTCTAGTAGCTTGAAAAATGTTAATAAAAAAAAAGACGAATAAAGACCCTGAACAAACCTAAGCGCACCATTTTTGGGGTTGATCAGGTTTCCTTAGGTTTGGTATGTTACTTTCTCGTAAATTACTTTTCCAAAAAGCCGTTGCTTGAACAAATTAATATCCTAAAAAATGTAATTTCGAAAAAGACATTCTCTGAAAAAATGTTTAAAAAAATTGAAAAATTTGTTTTTTTGAAAAATTTAATCTACTTTTGTTAGTACTCGTATATCCCCCCAAATGAGCAGAAGGCATAAACTGCAATACACTTTCATATGAATCAAATAATTTGTCCTGTCGCTAAGATGACCAACTGTTCTGTTTCTTTTCAACAAACATATTTTTTTATCAATTGAGTGTGTGGTTTCCTGGGCATATCGGTCAATGGTTATAAATAAAAAAAAAATGTTTAAAAATACGGTCAGGAATCAAACAAACTAATAATTTTTTGTTTTTTTTTTCGAAAAACAGCTACTTTGAAACATGCTTTTTCAAAAATGAATCTACACAATTTTTCGAAATTGTATTTTTTTAAGGAATCTTTCATAATGGTATATTAAAGTATAAGTTTTATAAAGCATCATTTAAGAGCACGTGTCCATGTTAGAAAACGAGCCGCTTGCGGCGAGTTTTCTAACGGGACAAGTGCTCTAATAGCTTTATTAAACAAGTACTTTATACTATTTTTTTATATTTAGCCTTTTGTTCAATAAAAAATGCACATTAGAAAAGAAAATATGACATACAAATTTTGAAAATTTTTATGTA
The DNA here is from genome assembly GCA_963971165.1 of Philopedon plagiatum. Taxonomy (NCBI): domain Eukaryota; kingdom Metazoa; phylum Arthropoda; class Insecta; order Coleoptera; family Curculionidae; genus Philopedon; species Philopedon plagiatum. The sequence goes on along the minus strand of OZ020194.1, from coordinate 23,435,720 downwards.
AAAATTTTATGTTGGTAATTCTATCAAATCTTATTTACCACGGCAGCCTTGATAAATTCAATTATTTTATTATACATGACTACACACCAACTTTTAAAAATAAAAAAGCGAATTCATTAAAAGCCTGTTACGATACTTAAAACGATATCGAAAAAGTTTTGTTACGAAATCAAAATAGAAAAATACATTTGCCGAAAATATATTTCTTAGAAAACATAGTTTTTCTAAATTTAAATTATGAACTCTACTGGCTTAGAAAATGTCACTAAAAACATGGCAAAAAGATCCTGAACTCACCTAAACGAACCTTTTTTGTGTTCGGTCAGGTTTACGTTTCCTCCTGTCGGCTATGTTACTCTGTAGTTAATTACTTTCAAAAAAGTGTTTTTTTTTTGATATGAATATTCGAAGTCTTTTTCGAAACAATGTCTGAAAAAATGTACTTTCTATAAACCTGTTTTCTTAAAAAAATGTAATTTCGAAAAGTGCTTAAAAAAATTCGAAAAGTTTCGAAAACACCCGTAGTTTTCGAATACCTGTATTCAAATAGCTATTTATGCCATCAGTTACGAAATGCCTAATTTTGTGTAACGCGTGAGATTTTTGCGGAACGAACGAAGTGAGTTCCGCAAAAACTCACAAGTTACACAAAATTTCATTTCGTAACGTATTGCATACAAGATTTTTTCTAATTTTGAAGAAAGTAATAAAAAAATAAAGTTTAATATAATTGATAAAAATTTTAAAACATAAATCTAGTTTGTTGCTGTTACTTCATGTTAGTTGTCAGTTTGACATTTTGTAAAAAAGTCTAAACGGAAGGTTTTTAGCGAGATTGATATATTTTTAGTTTTATTTTTAAAAAATGAGTGATTCAGGATCTGAAGAGCTACCAAGTGATATTGAAGAGGCAGCAGGTAATGCTTTAGTATCAGTAATTCCCAAAAAGTCAAAGGCAGTTTATGATTTGGCATACGAAAAATTTGTTACGTGGTGTGATGAGAAGAAAATTAAACATGTTAATGAGAAAGTTTTACTTGCATATTTTGAGGGTAAGAAAGATCTAAAAGTTTCCACATTATGGACACTTTACTCAATGTTAAGGTCTGAACTAAATCTGAAAAGGAATATTGATATTAAAAAATATACAAATTTGGTAGCATATATTAAAAGGCGAGCGGACGGGTACAGTGCTAAAAAGTCAAAAGTTTTTAGTAAAGAAGATTTTGCCAAATTTTTAGTGGAAGCTGATGACAAAGAATACTTAATGGCTAAGGTTGCAATGATTATTGGAATGGCAGGAGCGTGCAGAAAAGCAGAATTAACATTTCTTCCAGTTGAAAATGTTATAGACGAAGGAAGCCATTTTCGTGTTGATATCCCACCTTCAAAAACAAAAGTTATACGGCAGTTTGCAATTACCACTGGAGACATTGAAAATACGAATCTTGTTGAAATATTAAGAAAATATATTAAGTTGCGTCACCAGATTCTTAAACACAACAGATTTTTTGTAAAATATGCGAATGGAAAATGTACCAGAAATCCTGTGGGAATTAACACATTTAGCAGTCTGCCAAAAGTTATTGCACAATTTCTTGGTCTTTCAAATCCTGTTCTATATACTGGCCACTGCTTCAGAAGAAGCTCTGCCACTTTCCTAGCAGACAGTGGCGCTGATATTTTAAAATTAAAGAGGCACGGAGGTTGGAAATCTAGCTCTGTTGCGGAGGGATATGTTGAAAATTCCATGAATAATAAAAAACTTATAGCGCAAGAAATATTTGGTCAAACATCTAATGCAACGTGCGTCGTCTCCCAAATAACAGCAAGTTCGAGCAATGAAAAAAGTATGTCGTCGGGAATTAATTTAAATAATTGCAATAATTGTGTTATCAATATTTATAATAATTAATTAATTTATAATTTATGTTGTTATCGTGTATTAATAATAATTAATTAATTTATAATTTATGTTGTTATCGTGTATTATAACAGTTTAATAAATAGAATAATTCTTTTTGTCACTAATTTTGAAATACATTTTTCGTCACCAATTGCATAAAATTTTACTTTATGTAACTAGTTACAAAAGTAAGACGTTTCATAACGTCAATCAGTTTTACAAAGTGTCACTTTAAATGTCAAAATTAGAAAAAATATATTTTAGAAACATTTTCGGATCAGTCTAAATCGACAGAAGGTATAAATAAAAAAAAATGCTTCAATTGTGGTAAGTTAAGATGACAAACCATTCTGTTGTCGCAAGAACAGGTTTAGATATTTCTTCCCTTGTGAAATAGCGTACAAACCTAAACAATAAAAAAATAATGTCGCACGCGAACTTGCCGGTTTTTTTTTGTATATACTTTCGGGTAGTTCGAGGTAAGTACCAAGTGGATAAATATCCAATAATAAGGAATATGCACATATTTTTTTATTGCATAAATCGTTTAAAAAAGGAAGTCATTACAAACTGAAAAAAATAAATTACCAAATGAATAAGGCGTCAAGCGCCTGTCAGCTAATCACAAGCATTTTGCTAGAATCCTCGGTTCCATACCCTACCTATTTTCGATTTGCCCCTGGTACTACTAAATTAAAAGAATCAAGTTTTTTAACACACATTTAAATACCTAAAAATATTACCCTCATGTTCTTTGTTGCACATTTTATTCGAACATTATGTCATTATCGTCATTAATTTTGCAGTTGTTTTTTTACATCTGTGGATTAGCCTAAAGTTAATGAACTTCTATTTCTGGTGCCACGCCACAAGCATCGAATCGTGAAAAAACCGTAGTGTAATAAAATACTAATTTAAACAAGGAAATAAAATATGGTGTTTCGTGTCAGGCCAGTACTGAACAAATGCAAACTATATAATCATAGAAATAACAATTAGGTTCATTAAATTTAAAGGCTTAGTGATATTGAGAATAAACATACTTATAACGTTCTAACAACATAGAAAGTTCTAAATCTGACGTTCAGACTAGGCTATACCCATAAAGGAATATCTGATTTACTGCCAAGTTAAGAAATTGACGATTAAAGCCTAGTTTTACATTGGTCGATTTAGTACACTAGTATAATTTTTTCCAAATCACTCTAATAATATTGATAGCAGTGACTGCAATCCCGCAGTGTTTTAAATCCCGCAGAGCATTTGCGGGATTGGTTCTAAGCCCGCGGGATCCCGCATAGATTTTTGAATTTAATAAAAATTCAATAATTAACGTTTATTTAATTAATGATTAAACCAACCTTCATTTTTTATTATAAAAATCAACAATTAACAGTATTTCAGTTAAAAAATTATATAATTTAAATTCTAGCATTTCTGAACTATACTACTATGACTATAAATCAATCACATTTCATATTAATTAAAGTAACAAGTAACTTTGGCAAATGAACTTCAAATGTTTATACGCGGGATCCTGCATAGGTGTTTTAATTTTATAAAGTTGGATAATTAACGTTTATTTAATTAATTATTATTAAACCAACTTTTTATTATAAAAATATCAAAAATTAACAGTATTTCAGTCAACAAAATTATGTAATTTAAATTCTAGCCCCTCTTAGCTATACTACTATAACTCAGTCAAATTTCTTGTGAATTAAATTAACAAGTAACTTTGGGCAACTGAACTTTAACGTTCAGATTCACTAAGATGGTTTAAGATTTAGTACTGGTTTTAATAAAGATCTTATAGTTGATAAGTTGATCAGTTATGTTTTGACAGATTTTTGTCCTGTCATGGTTAATAAGTCGCCATTAAAAACATGAATTATTCTGATATTTGAGCGATTTGCTTGGTTTCCAAATGATTTTCATCTTGGAAAGAGTTGCTGTAATGAATTTATTTCTATTATTGTCGAAAGAACGTACTAAAATGGCTATCTTTTTTATAAATTTCCGAAAAAGCTCAGAAATAAATTAATCGCATAAAACTGAGTTGTCTTATTCTTACACTTGTCAGTTTAAAACTTTGGGTTGTCAATTTAGACCGGACAAGCGTTGGAGAATCTGGCTGTAAATCTTTATTACTTTTCTACCTGAGATAATAAATCTCACTAGTTTTTATAGTAAATCACATTAGTTTGATTGTGACCAGGAGCCCATTAATACGCTCCTGGAAACAAGTAACTTTGGGCAACTGAACTTTAACGTTCAGATTCACTAAGATGGTTTAAGATTTAGTACTGGTTTTAATAAAGATCTTATAGTTGATAAGTTGATCAGTTATGTTTTGACAGATTTTTGTCCTGTCATGGTTAATAAGTCTCCATTAAAAACATGAATTATTCTGATATTTGAGCGATTTGCTTGGTTTCCAAATGATTTTCATCTTGGAAAGAGTTGCTGTAATGAATTTATTTCTATTATTGTCGAAAGAACGTACTAAAATGGCTATCTTTTTTATAAATTTCCGAAAAAGCTCAGAAATAAATTAATCGCATAAAACTGAGTTGTCTTATTCTTACACTTGTCAGTTTAAAACTTTGGGTTGTCAATTTAGACCGGACTAGCGTTGGAGAATCTGGCTGTAAATCTTTATTACTTTTCTACCTGAGATAATAAATCTCACTAGTTTTTATAGTAAATCACATTAGTTTGATTGTAAGTTAAGTAATGTACTTTAAATACCTAAGCAGTCTTATTAATTTTTATATTATAATACCACGGATATTTGGCAGATACACGTTTTCGCATTATTTTTTAAGTGTTTACGGCTTTTTCATGGCTCTGCGGATCCGCATAGCTGGTGCGGGATAACCCAGGCCGTCAAATGATGCCCACTTTGTGGGATTGTAATCCCCAATTGATACAATAAGTGTTCGCAGGAAACTAGTTATATGGTAGAGGACAGTTTATGTTAAGGTTTGTAATAACGAAAATTTCGCACCAACTTTTCTAACCAATCGCAAGCATTTATTTTGAATCGAAAAAAATTTCCGGAAATATCCATCCTGCTTGAGCTTCCGGCAAAATTACCCTGGAAATTTTTCTGTCAAAATATTGACGCGGTAATCGGAGTGTCTAAAATTAAAGTTGTTTGTCGTTGCAAAAAAGCATGTTTGGTACACAAATATAATAATTATTATCAAAAGCAAAATAACCATTGTTACACCATTGTTAGCAGACTAAAATTATAATAAGAAACGGAAATATAGAACGTATTTGAGTTATTTATAGAAGTTTTACTTAACTAAAGTTGTAAAACGTCGTTTTATTCCGCTAAGGAATTTAATACTTTATTATGCATATAATCTTGTAGTGCTTCGGAATGAATATCAAAATTAAATGATATTCCACCGATATTAGCAGATAAAAGTTAATAAGAAACGGAAATATAGAATGTCTTCGAGTTATTTATAGAAGTTTTATTTAAAAGTTGGAAAACTTCGTTTTATTCCGCTAAGGAATATAATACTTTATTATGCATATAATCTTGTAGTGCTTCGGAATGAATATCAAAATTAAATGATATTCCACCGATATTAGCAGATAAAAGTTAATAAGAAACGGAAATATAGAATGTCTTCGAGTTATTTATAGAAGTTTTATTTAAAAGTTGGAAAACTTCGTTTTATTCCGCTAAGGAATATAATACTTTATTATGCATATGATCTTGCAGTGCTTCGGAATGAATATCAAAATTAAATGATATTCCACCGATATTAGCAGATAAAAGTTAATAAGAAACGGAAATATAGAATGTCTTCGAGTTATTTATAGAAGTTTTATTTAAAAGTTGGAAAACTTCGTTTTATTCCGCTAAGGAATATAATACTTTATTATGCATATAATCTTGTAGTGCTTCGGAATGAATATCAAAATTAAATGATATTCCACCGATATTAGCAGATAAAAGTTAATAAGAAAGGGAAATATTATAGAATGTCTTCGAGCTATTTATAGAAGTTTTATTTAAAAGTTGGAAAACTTCGATTTATTCCGCTAAGGAATTTAATACTTTATTATGCATATAATCTTGCAGTGCTTCGGAATGAATATCAAAATTAAATGATATTCCACCGATATTAGCAGATAAAAGTTAATAAGAAACGGAAATATAGAATGTCTTCGAGTTATTTATAGAAGTTTTATTTAAAAGTTGGAAAACTTCGTTTTATTCCGCTAAGGAATATAATACTTTATTATGCATATAATCTTGTAGTGCTTCGGAATGAATATCAAAATTAAATGATATTCCACCGATATTAGCAGATAAAAGTTAATAAGAAAGGGAAATATTATAGAATGTCTTCGAGTTATTTATAGAAGTTTTATTTAAAAGTTGGAAAACTTCGATTTATTCCGCTAAGGAATTTAATACTTTATTATGCATATAATCTTGTAGTGCTTCGGAATGAATATCAAAATTAAATGATATTCCACCGATATTAGCAGATAAAAGTCAATAAGAAACGGAAATATAGAATGTCTTCGAGTTATTTATAGAAGTTTTATTTAAAAGTTGGAAAACTTCGTTTTATTCCGCTAAGGAATATAATATTTTATTATGCATATAATCTTGTAGTGCTTCGGAATGAATATCAAAATTAAATGATATTCCACCGATATTAGCAGATAAAAGTTAATAAGAAAGGGAAATATTATAGAATGTCTTCGAGTTATTTATAGAAGTTTTATTTAAAAGTTGGAAAACTTCGTTTTATTCCGCTAAGGTATATAATACTTTATTATGCATATAATCTTGTTGCTTCGGAATGAATACAAAAAATAATGATGTTCCACCGATATTACTAGATAAAAGTTAATAAGAAAGGGAAATATTATAGAATGTCTTCGAGTTATTTATAGAAGTTTTATTTAAAAGTTGGAAAACTTCGATTTATTCCGCTAAGGAATTTAATACTTTATTATGCATATAATCTTGTAGTGCTTCGGAATGAATATCAAAATTAAATGATATTCCACCGATATTAGCAGATAAAAGTTAATAAGAAACGGAAATATAGAATGTCTTCGAGTTATTTATAGAAGTTTTATTTAAAAGTTGGAAAACTTCGTTTTATTCCGCTAAGGTATATAATACTTTATTATGCATATAATCTTGAGGTGCTTCGGAATGAATATCAAAATTAAATGATATTCCACCGATATTAGCAGATAAAAGTTAATAAGAAACGGAAATATAGAATGTCTTCGAGTTATTTATAGAAGTTTTATTTAAAAGTTGGAAAACTTCGTTTTATTCCGCTAAGGAATATAATACTTTATTATGCATATAATCTTGTTGCTTCGGAATGAATACAAAAAATAATGATGTTCCACCGATATTACTAGATAAAAGTTAATAAAAAACGGAAATATAGAATGACTTTAAGTGATTTATAAGTCTTATGTAACGTTATTTTAAAGTTTGAAAATGTAATTGTACTTCAGTAAGAAATTTGGTATTTTATTATGCATATAATATTGTAGAGCCTCAAGATTATCTAAAGTAATTAATTATAATATTAGTTAATTCAAATTAATAAAAAATGGAAATAATGTCTTTAAGCTATTTATAAAAGTTTTATATAACTAAAGTTGAATCAGGTTATTTTATTCCGCTTAGAAATTTGGTACTTTGTTATGCCTATATTATATTATTATTCTTGTAGTGCTTTGGAATGATATTTTATAAATCCATGAGTTGAACTAACGCGATGACGGATAATGGACACTGACGGTTGCAAAAGGTGCGAGTTTTTTTTACCGAATATCCCAAAAGCTTAAATTAATTACCGAAAATTTTTCCTCGTTCGCAAATATTTTTAAAAAAATTATCCTTCGCCTTTTTCAACGTATTTGCGACCTCGGAAAAATTTCCGGTAATAATTTAAGCACTATGGGTATTATAAGTTATAAGTGAAAATAGCATAATATCATTAGCGAAATTTAAAAAAAAAGTACTAAAAAATTGATGTACTACTAGATGGAGTTCTAGAAGTTTTAGATAAAGAATTAACTAAAAAAATATTTTTAAAGCCACTTTTTTTCCAAACCAAACGTGTGCATGCATACAGTTGCCATAAATCATCTGGCTCATATCGGGACACAGGGCCCGGGATAGGGGGAGAGTTAATTTTTTTAAATTTTTACCTCGCTCTAAATATCAAAACACAAAAACAACTAGGTATACTAGGAACGAAAATCTTTATTTTAACTAAGTAATATTCCCTAAAACTAAATCAAAAAATTATTTAGGATTTGCTAGTTTTACATTTCTCCGATTTTCTTTAAAATATCTTTTTGATCTTGGATGTATTTGTAAAATTCTGCACATGATAATTTAAAATTATACTGGCTTTGTACAATGACCTCATCGGATTTAGCTAATAAACGATTTATTTCTTCTGACCACTGGAAGGACATTAAGGAAAAAATCGTTCTCAATTTGCATTGTACGCAGGGATTGCGAACAGGTGTTTCCAAAGAATACCGACGCGACGCTACGCACAAACTCGCAAGATAGAGGTCTACTGCACCCCGCTATTGTAGTACATTATACGTAAAAGCTTTCTTTTTTAAAACCTTTCAAAATCACATTTGTTGGTGCGTGTGCTTGAAAAAATTTTAATTAAAAAAATCTTGATAACGTCGATCGGGACTTTTGATACCTTTGTCGGTACGTCGGGACATGAACTCCAATAACGCTGACAGTCCTAATATATCGGGATGGAGGGCAACCATATGCATGTATGAATATGTTTCACGGCGAGCAACTCCTGGTTACACTGGTAGAGGGACAATAAAGTAAAGTGAAGATTTTGGTGGTGGAAAAGGCAAGTAAAGTGTACTATTCCAAGTGTGCTATCCACTATACTTTACCAGTTACTTTCGTTAGTACGCTACTTATATTGTCCCGAAATGTTTAGTAGCTTTCAAATCAGTAATAATATACAGGGTGTCATATTTAAAAAAATATACTTATGGTCACTTTTTCAAGTAATCAAAATGACTGGATTTTAAAACCACTCGGTATAATCTAACTCTCCGCAAAATTTCAGGGTCTTAATATTTTCAAAAATATCTGCATTTTTTTAAAGTCCTTCACTTTTTCCGCCGAAAAAATTGGAAAGTATTTATTATTTCAGAAACGCTAGGAAATAAGTCTAAAACAATGTTAAAGGAAGTTATTAAGAAATTCATAGGGATTTTTAAAATTAAATAATAGACAGGGTGTTTCCTTTAAATATACAGGGTGTTTCCTTAAATTATCAAAAGTGTTTTAGACAGGTAGAGTATGTTCGTTTATGTAAACGACCGAGTTTTCAAAACGATTCGATAACTGGCTCGCCACATATGTCTGTCGTACTATCCACCGTGAATCACCCTATATATATATATATATATATATATATATATATATATATATATATATATATATATATATATATATATATATATATATATATATATATATATATATATATATATATATATATACAAACTGACGACTAGGATTGAGATGACAATACGAAATAATTGCTTTCTCTGACCCACTCAAAATGTACCGATATGAACAAGGTAATATTTTGATTCTGTTTTAAACGTAATCAGTTCTGGAGCTACCCTGGGTACCTATAAACCGCTGCACATAATGGGCTTGTATCAAAATGAATCCCAGTGCAGATTTTTTAATTAAAAGGAGGATATAGAACGGGGCATTCGAATGCTCTGCATTAACTCGTTGGAGATTAACAAACCACATAAGGGAACTCGACATCCATGGTGAGATCTCCATGAGACAGCTAATGAAAGGATTACTTAACCTGATAAAGGTGGAAATCCTTATGCGCTAAGTCCAGTACACCAGAAATCACGTTTCTACCTCCCAATCCAATCCAATTTAGACCTCTTCATTTCCTTCTCTAGTCTGATAAAAACCTTATTTATTTGTTTTTCTGGAAACACTTTTCTAAATTGTCTTAGAGCTTTAAGATTCTTGTAAATTTGTATTTTTTTTTATGTTAGCTGTTCACTTGAGATATAATTTACCTCCTGCCGATAAAAATCTTTATCAAATAAAAATGCATGAGATAAGTGGGTAGTACGAACAAAACTGAATGCACGAAAGCATGCACTTGTGGATGTCGTAATTGCAGCTGAGTGGTGCATCGAACCATCTCTTAGACCGGAATACCTGCTGTAGGCAGTACTGATTGCGTACGGTAACGAGATAATAAATGTAGAGTTCGATTTTTATGAAACTCATTGTTCTTTTATTTGGAAGGTAACAACACGGTTATATTCACGCATTTCAGTCACTGCACAAATTTAATAAATGAATTTAACATTAATTATTTAGGATTTTATTTTGAATGAAAGATTTCTAAGTCGTATCACTGGTTATTGTTTTCATCGTGTAGGATGGAGCCCTTTTATTTTTTCAACCGGTTAACAAAAATTTAAACTTTGGCACACTTTAATAACAATATAAATACTACATTTTGATATAAATTTCACATTTATTCAAGATGGCGGCTGGGCTCCATTTCGAAAAAAAAAATTAAATAGAAAGGGAGATGTGTAATACATGATTTGAAATGTCTTGTCAAGTAGATTATGTAAAAATTTTAGAGAATTAATACCATTAATTAAAGAAATGGCGGCGTGCTAAAGTTGTAGCATTACAAAATTTGTTAATACATTTTATTGTTTTGTATAACGTGATGAAATTTCAGAACCAAGCAGCAATGTTCACGTTAAGGCAGCATTCTCCCCGTGACGTCCATGTTTGACATGGTTTTTCGGCTTTAAAATTTTTAACAATAACATCATAAGTATGCAAAAATTGAGAATCAATTCCCTAACCACCTGAAAATTCCTTATACAATAAGGATTTCAACAAATAATCAGGTGGTTAGAGAATTGATTCTCAATTTTGCATACTTATACGTACCCCTGACAAGTAGACTTCATTCATATTTTAAAAAAATTTACCTTACGGTAAACTCTACTCCGACTGCTTGAAGCTGCCAATGGATGGTGCTGCCTGTGTCTCGCTGCTTATGCAGTACGACATTGTAGCTTTAAGGAATTACCTTTTCGGAAGGTTGGCCTGTTCGTCTATCCTGTACTGATGAGAACCAATGAGTTCGAAACCGGTCTGCAGTTGACGGCATTCTAACTAAAGAAAAAGCTTCCTTCTTCCTGATAGTTTCTTGCATTCGAAGCATTAGTATTTTCTTATGTAACTGTGTTAGAAGAAAATACGGCAAATTTTGGTATGTAATTCAGCGCTCGGAGGGGCATATAGCCCGGAGAATAGCTGTTTTACCATTGTTTGTTGAAATCCTTATTGTATAAGGAATTTTCAGGTGGTTAGAAAATTGATTCTCAATTTTTGCATATTTATATGTACCCCTGACAAGTAGACTCCATTCATATTTTTAACATTATAAGTATATTAAGTATAGAATCATATTCTATAGGTACCTATTTTGAACGTATTAATGAAAGTTTCAAGATATTTTATGATTTATTTTAGCAAAATTGTATTTACAAAGAATATTGACGTCCTATTTACAGAACAAATGTATAGGAATCTAGGAAAATAAGAATCTTCTGAATGAAATCATTATACACGTTGAAACTTTAAATAATTGATTGATGATTACTTGCAAAATATGAATATATACTTAATATACCCATACTGTTATTGTTAAAAATTTAAAGCCGAGAAACCATGTCAAAATGAAATTAAGTTGGCCAACATGGACGCCACGTGGAAATTGCCGCCTTAAACAAAATTCTAAAATTATAAAACTGCCGATAAGTGACTGGAATTTAGAAACAAAAAATTAAATTTGAAATAGTCTAGATTAAAATCAGCTTCTAGTACAACAATATTACTGAGTTGTGCGGTTTCGTTGAACGAAGTTTGAAAGTGTACCAAATATGGGTATTCCACGTCCTCTTGAACAAAAAATTAAAACAATTTTAGTTTACGGTGGAAACCGAAATTTACACGAAAAGTAAAGAATTTTTAATGAGCAGTTTCCTGACCGTCCGATATCTAGGAAATATCTTCGCGAACTAGTAAAGAAATTTGTTAAGACAGATAGTGTTAAGTGTGTAAAAAATCCAGGGTCAGGGTGACCTCCTATTATGGAAGAATAAATAAAAATCATTGGTCAAATGGTGGTAGACCCTCAACAGTCAAACATTCGCAGTGGCGTAGCCAGACTCTAGGGGGAAGGGGGCGAAATTATTTATGGGCGCCATCAGTGGCGTACAGTGCACCCACGCAAATTCCGCATAGCGGGGGCCCAGCCTTCTAGGGGGCCCAACGCCAACCACATTATTAATTAATAAGTGTCTATAATTCTGAATGGTTTTAAAATAGTTGTCTTAGGAAGCACTGGCTATTAAAAAACACATGGAGAAATTTGAATTTGTATTTTTACTAATTTTTAGTATGCAGTTTTAGAGCGCATACATTTAACATCAAACACGTTACAATTTGTTGAAATAGATTTAGAAATCGCTAAAACAATGTTAAGTTCTAGTTTAACATCTATTAGAAAACTTCGTGATAGTTTTGAAAACATTAAAGAGACGGTGCGGCAAGTGCTTTGGTTAGGAAATGGAAAATCACTCCAGAATTCGAGAAAAAGAGACATAGGAAGATTAAGAGATTTTTCGAGTAGCTTAGTACTAACGAACGACTGCACAATACTGAGCAACTATTTGAGGTTGGTATATAAAAAGCCAGTATTGATATTATTGTAACTCAATTAAAAAATTATTTTGAGAGCATGAATTTCACATACGAAAAATTCAAATATTACAACTGCTGCTGATGATGAACTCTATAATAATGCCAGTGCTCTTCAACAAAGCCATAGTACTGGCATTCCCTGAATTTCCAGCTCAAATTAGTATTTATTCAAGACTTACGTGAGTTGACTTCAATAAATGAACTGGGTAGTTTTTACTAGTTAAAAACTTGATGTATGCAATGCTATTGTGTTGATTATAACCTTGTCAGTTACTGTGGCAATGGCTGAAAGATATTTTTCTAAACTGAAAATAATAAAACAAGTACGATGACGGAAATATACTCAAATGTCTCTTTTATAAGCATAGAACAGCAAGTAGCAAGGAAATTAGAGCTGGACGATTTAATAAACGATTTTGCAAAAAAAATGTGAGGCGGTAATCGCAATTTTTTAAAAAATACAAAGTATGTAGAACTTGTGCTCAATTATATAACTTGCCACCTTGATTGTTTTTTCCGGTTAAAAGGTAAGAATTTTTTAAATATAAATAATTGTATTCTTGAATAAATAAACTAGATGTCTATTATAATTTATACTATTAACCCCCCCCCCCCCCCCACCCCCCCGTACTCACTCCATTATGCGCTCTGCATTGACGTGCTCAAAATATGACAGGGGACCTACATCTTGCGGGGAGGAAGGGGGGGGGCTAGCATTTTGCGTTACGCCACTGGGCGCCATATGATATTTCCGAGTTTCTCATACGTTAATACTGAAATAACGGACTGTGAAATATCTACTAATAACTAAATTATTTAATAACTTTGAAAGTACTTTTCATTTTAAAAGCTTTGTAAAATTTATTTTTATTCATCTCATGCTCTCATGCATACCTATGTTAGGTATAAGTAATATAGAATATTGTTCCTGAAACAGCAAAAGGTCGTATGTCAAAAATATCACTTTTAATTTTATTGTGTCTGGTAACCAAAATTCTCATATTTATAAGCTGCAAACAGTCCTTTATCACTATATCACATACGACCTATTGCGAGCAGCATGACCGAGTGATAAAGGAAGGACTGTTTGCAGCTTATAAATATAACAATTTTGGTTACCAAACACAACAAAATCAATAGCGATATTTTTGACATAAATATGACCTTTTGCAGTTTCAGGCAGGGACGATATAGGATTTAATTTTAAGTTTAGAACAAACTGTCGATTACATGGGCTGGTGGGCGTCAACCAGTAGAGGGGGGGGGGGGGGGGGGAATCACCCCCTTTGCCCCCCCCCTTGGCTACGCCGCTGATCTTTCATGTTGCAGACAATTCTGATATTTCCTCTACTACTGTAAAACGGGTATAGCTTGCCCAGCGAGAATTGACACTCGAAAATAAAGAAAAATAAATCCCTATGATGCCGTAGTTAACTTTTAAAAATTCGGAATAATAAAAAACAATAGGCGTACACGTACTAGGTACATCCTTTTTAAGTATTCCGAATTTTTAAAAGTTAACTGCGGCATCATAGGGATTTTTTTCTTTATTTTCGAGTGTCAGTTCTCGCTGGGCAAACTATTGTAGAAAGGCATAAATTTTAATCCCTATAAAATTAAAATGGTGCATCAGTTAACTAGACATGTGAAATTTTTCCAAATTATGACCCATAGACTAGGCCGACGTCCTATTGTCTGCCCAAGATATCTGCAACCGGCAAAAGAATTTAAAGAATGCAAGGGAAAGCTTAAACAACGTTGGAAATTTGTTTGTAAACCATAGGGTCTCCGATGGTCGAGTTGGAACGGCGCCATGTAATATGTGTATAATAGTAAATGTAAATAACAAATAATTTCAAACCTTGTGTAAAATAGAACTCTGTAAGCCTGGCGGAAAGAGTCGCCTCCCCCTGCATCGTCGCGTCATCCAGAAACCAAGGGCTAAGACCAGCCCCGGCCGCACTCCGGCCGCGTTGCAGGGTTGGACCTACCCAGTTGGGGGTTGTAACCCTAGCCTGTAAATAGTAGATTAAGTTCTGAAATGACGTTGTACATAATATGTAAATAATAAAAATCTTTGAAAGTAAAAGTAGTTTCGCAACCGAGAGGCGCGGGTTCGAATCCGCTTCGACCATGGATATTTTGTGATTGTTGGAAGGTGGTAGAGGATTTCTTCCTCGACCGAGGTGGTACCACCCCAAAGTTGTTTAAGCCTTATTCCCTTGCATTCTTTAAATTCTTATGCCAGTTGCAGATATCTTTGGCGAACTATACCTACGTTGAAAATGTTTATTTGAGCGACAAATTTAATGTAATTTTTTTACATGGCCATGTACGTAGGCAAAATGTACTGGAGTGACGTAAGGTCCCATATTTTTCGGGAAACCCATACACAATATCCAGAAAAGGTGATCAGTGTTACTCTCAAATATTAAGACACTTGCTGACCTGTGACTTTTGTTATGCAGCACTTCTAATTATAGAACGTCAGCGTCCCAGTGGTGTGGTTCATTCAACTTTCATTAAAAACCGAGGCCATTCTTTTAAAAATGGTGGTCAAGGCCGTCGCTCGTCTAATAAGAGCAAACGAGACGCCTAAGTACCACAAAAATGCGGTTGGTTAAGTCAATTGCTTTCGATTTTAGATCATGGTAAAAAGTACTGTTTACGGATGTTACATTATGTAAACCGTCATAACTTTTTTGAGAACAGTATTCAACGCTATTTACTTTTATTTTGGTTTGATAAACATTTAATCTGCGCGATGCAAAAATTCAACAGACGAGACGAGACGTAGCGATTTTTTGTTGGGCGTGGTTTAAAATGAAAATTATAAAATAAACGCTCAAGCCCTTTACTGAACTAAGTATGTCTTTTTAATGTCTACTTTAGAAAGTTGTTAGTTTGTCGTAGCAGATAATTAATAACAATGTTTCAGAAACTCAAATACACTGAACGGCCCGAAAAACTGTTGCCAAAAATTAGATCTAGTTAAACCTTTAGAACTATTTAGGTTTCTATCCTGTACTCCCTGTGTGAAAAACGGATTATGCGTTCAATAAATCTGCTATGTTTCCTGTATTTTTAACAAACTTTTATTTTACGACAACAATTTCAATATAATTATTGACTTAAAACCGTAATGGCCTGTGGACCACATTGATTAGGACAAACTTGAAGGTGGTTGATATAATATCCCGTCTCCAAGTAACCTGAAAGGAAAAAAAACGGCGTTTAGTTTGGTGCTAGTCTAGGTTTGTTCTTCGTGTTGCACGAAACAGCACTAACCTGCACTAATTTTTTCCCAATGAGTATTGGTGACTGAAATTAAGAATGTGGCGTCCCCTTTAGCTCATTTGCGAACTACCATAGCGGGGAATGTTTTCGTTTTGTCTTTGTCTTCATTATTGTGTTCGTTGGCATCTTTGTCAATCTTGTCGTCTACTGAGCCCTTCTTCCCCGTTAAAAATCAGCAGATTGCATCTGGCTTCACTAATTTGAATCGCTAATCTCCTAGAAATAAAAAAATGCAGAGTAGTGTAACACAAACGAACAGCCCCATAGCTACTTTAACTGTTATTTAGAAAAGTTTATTACGAAAATGTAATTAACATTCCCACTGACGGATTAATCCGGAAACAAGATCCAGCATACAAAATCATAATAAAAATACTGCATTTAATCTACTTTGAAAGCGGACCGGAAACCTTGAAATGAATGTGCTTATTACAAAAGGAAAAAAGATTTGTGCCTAATAAGTACAGATCCATATATTATAACATTAATATCCTAAGTGAGGACTTCTAATTATGCTTAAATGGCTCCCTATGGAAAATAAAAAACTAAAGATTTTTTACTTTAAGAGTAGGTAATGTTTATAGTTTTTTAACTTCACATTTCGTATATCAGCAAAATGGTCTGCCTTAGAACTTTAATATTTGTATACCATGGTTTCTCACTAAATTTCAGATTTTTTAGGTTATGTTCTGTCCCACATCACACGCGCCGCATTAAAAAATGGTTTTTTCGTCTACTCGCAGGGTTCGCACCACCTTTTACTTTCGGTGTCTCGTGATTTTTCTCGGTCGACGCCAACGCCACGATACACTTACAACGGTATGCCACGCTATGAATCAAAACACGTCGTGACTGCGCAGATGACGTTACTTCGAGGGAACATCAAAGTGACTAGGACGCTTGATTAATGCAAAATCTCTCGCAGTGACGTCAAAATGGGAGGAGCCTCGCCAGTCAATCGACGCATCGGCATACCGTTGTTAAGGTACGTTTCCTATGGGGCGGCTGACGCTCCCGGCTGCCTCACAGCGTCTGACGCCTAGTACTGCTCATGTGACAATTTAATTTATCCGTTTCATTTCGAGCGTCAGACGCAAGCGTCAACGTCAATGGATATACTGGCGTCAGCAGACGCTGTGCGGCAGCCACGAGCGTCAGCCGCCCCATAGGAGACGCACCTTTAGTGTATCATGGTCGACGCCGATACCTATGTGATGCTATCCTTTTCTAACGACCACATTCGAAGTGTCTACCATATATCATGCTTGGTTCGGATATTTTTGTAGGGTTTTGAAAATCCAGAGCCTGCTCCTTCCTTAGTATATCCAGATATCGACTTTGTATTTTGTCTAATTGATGACAGCCGCACGATTCGAGACAGTATTTCATTGGTGCGAAATGTGGTTGGTTTAATTCCTAGTTTTTTTTCGCATTGAATATATTTCCGTGAAGGCGATTTAAAACAAAATGAACTTCATTTTTATAAATTACATCCAGCCCAATACCGTTTTGATTATAAACAATATTTAAATTCGATTTAGAGCAACAGACCAATTGGCTAGCACGCCGCTGAAGGTCAAGAACATATCAAAAGTCGTTTGTCTTGGCAATGACAGTAGGGTACGATCTTCGGACGTTCGAAAACGGTTGCTTCGGAAAAACGCATATACACTCGACTAAAAGTATGTCTTTGTCTAATGAACTAGAAAAGAAAACGTGACTCTGAACGACCTTAAATAAGCCTTTGGAAATAATATTTTAGGAGCTTTTTAACCTAAATTTATTATCATTTAGCACTGTTTAGCAGAAAATAAAATATTTTGCGGCTTCTATTAGTTTTAGTAAACCTTGCGATGCTTGAAATGTATTGTTTATACAAAAATACAAGGTAAAATAAGATGTGGCCAACGTTTACAAATTGTGTTTACAGTGTCGCTTAGAATAGTTTGCTTTGGCTTCAAAGAATGTTAACTCATCCTGTATCCATTCTTTATTCATTCAAGTGTCGATCTACATGTTAACGTAAAGCTTAAGCTAAAGTCGAATAGGTTTCTTTTTCTCGGAAACAGTCAGGGGGGGAGCAAACGAATTTTTTGGGTTGATAGAGAAATAGTGCAACTAGCTTCGGTAAGAAATTCAGTTATACAGGGTGTCTCGTTTCGGAGCTATTAAACGTCAAAGTCGAAATTTCCGCGATTTTCGTTGAAATCGGGTCGCAAAAGTTAATTAAATCGATGTAAATTTTCGGAGGTTGTAGAGGATTCGGAGCTTCAGAACTCTATTGAAACTGGTGAGGATCGAAAAATGGCAAGTAATTCTTTTGAATCGAAAAATGTCATTTGCATGGGTTTCAAGTTATTAGGTACCAAAGAGGGGTCTCTTTGGTACCTAATGGTGCTAATTTTAGCACGGAATACTAAAAGATATAATTCATTTCACGAAACCAAAATTTTATTTTGTACTCTTTCTTTAAAACTTATTTGGGTATAAAAAAACTAAGCATAATAAGGAGCGTCTAATAAAACTATTTGCTTTATTGTCATGTCAGGCAATTTCTTTGTAGTAGTGTCAGAAAACTATCACGGAAACTGTTCGTTTAACAAATTGCTGGGAACCCTGTATAAGACAGACATGGTAAATTATTTGCTAAAATAAAAATCATCTTTTTATCTCCGACACTAACCGATAGACCCATTTTGCTCCACTACAAAATATTAACAATCTAACACGTTCCTTATGTAGTACCATGACATTAACTTTTTTCCATCAAGGTTTTTCTCATAACCATGGGTTTAAACGATTTCATTATCTAACTTAATGGGCCAGAAATGGTAATATCAAGGAATCCGACTGCATTACTTAGTAATTTCTTAACACAGCTGTAGGTATTATTCATTAATAATAGGGAATGGAAATCCAATGCACTTTGAAATTACGTGTTGTCTATAAATGGAATGTGTTTCATTTTCTTAGTAAATGTAAGACAATGTATCGAAATTAGTAACTTAACATGCTTGGATTGAACAACTGTTAAATCTCTATGTGAACATTTTGGATTTGTTTTTTTTTTGTATTTGCCGGATATTACTTATCTAATATTGTTAGTACGACTCGCTTTTAACCCTTTCAGTACGGCGATTTTCTCGACAGGTCTTACCGTACCGATCTGTAGAGAGCCCACTAGCCTATATTCGTTATCCGTCGGAATAAGTAACGTCATCCTTACTGAAAGGAATGAAAATGTGTAGGACTAGAGAAGATAACCAGAAGCCTAAAAAATTAGTAGGAGTACATCGAGTTCAAAGAAGAAAGAAGAGTGGAAATGAGATTGCAACAAGGAAAGTTAAATAAAGTAAAGAATTTTTAAGGTTCGGCTATTAAAAAAGGTGAGAAGTTGGATTTGGAAATATCACTCAGGGTGCAGATGGGATGGGGAAATATGAAGAGAGTCTTCGGTGTAGTGTGTGACCATAGGATCAGTGGAAAATGGGAGTAGAGGAGTATGGTCTGTAAAAGAATAATCAGATCTGCAGTTATGTATAGAGTGGAAACACGGCCAATAAAGCAATGCATAATAATCAATAGATGTGACAAAAATGAACCTACCAGGATGGATGTTTAGGGATGTAAGACAACGTCAGAAATAAAAGAATGAAGAGAACAACCAAGGTAGTGGAAAAAGGAAATTACAGACTAGAAAACTACAGTAGTACGAGCAGCTGATGAGAAGACAATGCTTATGTATTTGTATATGGAAGGAGACTAGAGGAACATTAAAGCAGAGAAAGTCAAGAATGATCCAAGGAACAAAGCTGTATCAGGAGATGATTGGGCGTTGTGGAGATGATTAACCAGAAGCGTTGACCCCACATAAGGTTTCGAAAAGACGGGCCAAACAAGAGGAAAAGAAAAATTACGAGTAATTGCTAACAGAATTGTATTAGAAATTTTAGTATTCGACCAGTAGATTTACAGATGCACAAATTCTTAGCAAAAAATAAACTCTTTTTGTTCTCTAATTGAATATGAACACGAGCAAATTTCCTATTATTGAGATTTCAGTTATTTTGTGTTTACTTCTTTTCTCTTTTGGCAAATGGTAGTGCTTTACTTGTTAAAGGTAATTAAATAAAAAATTTTATTCCAGAAAATAGCAACAGTGATTATGTTTGTGATTTTCGTCTTTTGGAGGCTGGTTCACCCGCTCCTTGCCATCCCTCTAGCAATCATGGTAAATAAACACTACAAAGATATTAAGCACGCTTTAAGGATCTTGGCTGTACAACATATACAGCTCTAAAAACCTGATTAATTGCAAGCAATTTTACACACAATCTGAGGATCGGTCTTGAATTTCTTCTTGCTCAAATGAATTTGATGTCAAGGCAACTTCACACCGCCTATCCAACTTAGGCAACGTTTCTCTTCGGTTATGGCTGTCACTAGTAGTCCTAAGTCTGGATCGGTACAAGAGATTCTCCATTGAGACTGATATGACTTTTCCTTTACTGTTACGCCATATTTTGCAGCAAGTATCTAGTTGGTTTTGAATTTCCTTTGGTTTAACTTGGTCCGCTTTAAAGCTGTGTCTCTAGAAATATACTATACATACAAAAATATAAGGAGCGGAGAAAATTCCTTTTATTTGGACGTAATTGCGACCGTTACATACATATGCCCAACGTGTAAACACGTACATAACATATGTCTGGATGGCATTTTGTAAACGCCCAAACTCGATATTTGAGATGATAAATTTTAATCTCTTATTAATAAAAAGAATTCCAAATATCCTATTATAACGTTATAAAGCAATGCTTCACAAGAATTGTTTTGAAAAAAAGTGCCGAACGACCTAAGCATTTTCCCTTTGAGTACAACTAACAAATCCCCCTTTTTTCAGTAAAAGGTTTAAAATTAATGAATTCCCCTTTAAAACATTCCTAATGAAAGTGCATGTTTCCACCAACAGAAAGGCCATCCGTTGCTCTTGGTCAGTGGCGTATGGGAGTTGTTAATACTTTTTTCTATAAATCACCAAATCAATTTAATGTTCACTAAAATATATGCTTGCGAATGAGTATAAGTGTTAAATTTCTAAATTTATATAAAAAATATTAAACATCAACAGTTTTCATGTAAATTTTACTAATTCAATTTTACTAATTAAAAAGGTAGGTTTCAGAAGATAGGACTATCGGGCAACAAGTTTATTATCTCTTTCGTCAAAGATTCTATTAGAAAAATTAAGATCAGCATTCGGAACAAGAAAGCTAGTAATTATACATCTGGTGGAAAAGATATGGTGATCGTTTTTTGGGATGCCAAAAGCATTAGCTTCAAAAGAAAAAAACAATAAATTCAGAGCACCATGCAAGCTAAATTGATGAACTAAACTAAAACATTTGCAAGAAACCTCTCGGCTTAGCCAAGAATTAGTGGTCCTCGCCACGAATCAGTTATTGCCATGACAAAAATTCGTTAGTTACGTTGCGAACTGGTTCCGCATCCACCTTATTCACAAAGTTAACAAAATCGGATTTCCATTTGTTTCCGAACTAGAAAAAACTTCTTGCTGGCAAACATTTTAGGAAAAAAAAATTTAGAATCCATTTTTATTTTTACAATAATCGATTATTCCACTTTTGCCTATACGATTGCTGCGGTTGCTTAGGTTTAACGAGAAAAGTGACTAATCGGTCAATTGACTTTTATACATTATTTTCTTTAATAGGAAATATGCATATAACCCAAACAACTCTGAAATATGTTTTTATATTCTCTACGAAATTAAATGTTTATGACAGTTGCTGTTACCCATTTATTATTGTTTTTATTAACAAAAAAAAAGATTTTCTACTGCAAATTTTCGCGCGAATTTCGAAACTTGTAAAATGTAATCCCATTGGCTGTGTCGTCAAAAGTGTTTTTATGACTCATAATGAGTACATAGAAAATTCCAGTGTTGTAGGGTCATCGAAAAATCAATAAAAATGGCATTTAATGCGTAACTCATTCAATGAAATATCCCTGCACTTAAAGTAGAAAGTTCCCAAAATCTTATTCATGTATATTTAAAGCCGAAATCGGTCCAAGAACCTTGCAATTTTGCAACAAAACTGGCATTTTTGCGAAATTTTGACACACCATTTCTTAATAATATCGAATGGCTAAATTACAATTCTTTGTTTTCATGGAAATCTTCAAAAATTCAAAAATTTTCAAATTTTACATATCCCTGATGCAAATAAACCTATTTATTTATAAATTTAACGAAAAAATAAGCGACTTAACTTAGCGGGAGGTATTCTTAGATTATTAACGGGTAAAATAAACCCAAAAATAGTTACTAAATAAGGAACATAGTGTGGAATAATGTCGGTTAAAAATAGGCTCTATCGGAAAAAATCAAGAAAATCCTGTTTTTACCCCTTAAATACGCTCCTGGATGACCCATTCGGTATTCATTTTAAAGTATGATTATCCCTCTATAACATAGTGTTGAAAAATTGTGGAAAATAGATAGGAAAAAATACAGAGTGATTCAAATGTACCGATGTCGAGGCCAAAAAAGTCAAAGAATCGAAATTTAATCGGCTATTGCTCCCTTCCTATAAGGAATGGAGAAACAAAAAATATGGATATCGTGTATTTCGACAAGCTCTTTCTGATGACGTATATGGGATTTTTAATTTGAACCACTTTGACTCCACAAAAAATTAAAAACCGTAAAATATTTGGTTCAAAAATCGAAATTTCCAGTTTTTCCCAAATTGTATATCCATTTTCCAGTGACTTTAGGTTTAGGTAAATGTATTACAAAAGAAAGTATCAGAGATTTTAAAGTTTCACTTATGAATCCGGTTTTCGATCCGACGATTTGTTTTCGAGTTATTAGATACCAAAGAAGGGTCTGCAAATGGGATTTTTGGACCTGAAAAAATTCAAAAGAATTACTTGCAATTTTCCGATCCTCACCAGTTTCAATAGAGTCTGAAGCTCCGGGTTCTCTAAAAAAGAATGTGGTAGAGGAATTCTTCCTCGACCGAGGTGGTACCACCCCACACATCCTCTTAAAGGGCTGGTGAAATCCCTATGGATGTTTCCAGCTCTGGATGTGTCAGTCGGATTTCCCCAGTAAACCCACGGTACATAGTACTTAGACTTCGATCTTCGCGGGCTCTCAGGAGATAAAAAAAACCTCCGAAAATTTACATCGATTTAATTCACATTTTCGACCTGTACCTGATTTCAACGGAAATCGCGGAAATATCGACTTTGACGTTTAATAGCTCCGAAACGAAACATCCTGTACAACTGAATTTTTTACCGAAGCTGGTTACACTATTCCTCTATCAAGCCAATCGATTGCTCCCCCTCTGACTGTTTCCGAGAGAAACAAACCTGTTCGACTTTAGGTTAAGTTTTACGTTAACATGTAGATGGACACCTATTTTTGCTGATCTCCTGACGTCATTATTCACTGAAGACAAATGGCTGCTTTTTAAATTTAAAAAAATTTTACCGAAAAGTAAATATTTTTTGTATCCAAATTATCCTAGTAATTTTCTTCAAAAGAATTTTTTTGGGTTTGTAATGACTTCCTTAAACGATTTATGCAATATTGAAAATCTAATATGACTTTTAAGAATCTTGCAACTCTACGTATTAAAATCATAATAATATATATTCGTCATAATACTCATTATGTATCTCTCTGACCATCCCTGGGTTACTCATTGTGCTTAAAACGATTTTTCAACAAAAATTTTCCATTTGATGCAGATATTTAAGAGGAAATACCCTTTGCTACACCCCAGATCTCAACGTTAGTTAAAAATAGTCCTGTAATTGAAAAATTCTACCTCGAGCTTTTTTTATTTTGACCTTTTGAATACAGTTGCATTTCTATGAATTTAATTTTAAAACTAATTTGAAAATGTTTCCTTGTTCTGGAAAATGGTGCTATAGTTGCAAGGCGACAAGAAATTGTCTGCCTGTGTTTTAACGCAACGAGAGATTTATATGCATTTTATTTTAAAACCTTTAATTTGCATGCATTTTATTTCAATCCTTTAATTCTAAAACCATAGAATTAAAAACGTTTATTTTGTCAAGAGGAGAATTTATTTTACAGTATGTGCTAAATAAGTATCATACGAGTATAATACTCACTAGCCTGTCAATTAATATAATAAATCGGTCATCCACGCTACCAGCCCACAGTGCATTGAAGTAATGGGAAATCGGGACAAGAATCAGAACCTGGGAACGACTTATTATTTGAATATCATTTATTTACACAATAAATGTATATTATTGGTCTACAATTAGCGCCAAAAATATTTGCTCTAAAATGGATTTTAATAAAAGAAATATATAATTACCTAAACTTGCCACTATCAAGTTCTAAAATAACACTATATAAAAAATAAAAAGAATATACTAAGTAGATGTTTAGAGGCTTAAACCAAAAAAAGGATATATACAGGCGAATGTTAAAAACTTTACTCTGAATCTGAATTGCTTTTATCCCTATCGCTCTTTTCGAGAATATTCGTGATATTTTTAGCTACTAATTGCTTTGTTTCAACCTCGCTGATCAACAAATATTCTAAGGTTATCATCGGCTTCGCTTTTTCGTTTTTTGAATGTGGTTGTTGTGAATGGATCTAATGTTAAAATTAGCTTATTCATTAAATCAACGTTCAATTTTATTTCGCTCGAGATTTCATTCGCGTGTGTGTAAGTCTTTCCTTACGGATTTATTTGTGTATATAGGGCTTGTAAGCAGTCTTCGGTCATTGCACCGATTGGAATATGAAAAAGACCAATAACATCGTAGTCATAAACAAGGATTTTATGAATGGTTACAGGCATATTATACCACCAATACTCTCGAAGATATTGTTCTTTGATTTCCCTAACAAGAGTATTAAATATGGCTAAATTAATATTTGATTTGCAATTTAATAGTCTTAAAACATTATGAAACTTAAAAAGTAATTCCTCATTGAGGCCAGTAATTTAAGTACTTACTTTATATTACTCAAAGAATTTTTGTACCAATATTGCCTTCATTGAAAGTATCATAGCCAGGCTTTGGTTTGTCTAGATTTAGTCCAAGCTGTTTTTTAAACTCACCTTAATGCATTTTTTGGTCTGTTCATTTATTTCTTTAAACTCTGCGGTTGCCCGCCATTTTTGAAAGGGAAGTCGATATGCTATCCAACCTAAGCAACATTCCAAAAAACGAATCCAGCTATGCAGTGTCGATAACCCGTACTGGTATTTTTCTGAATTCTGAATTCGTTACAGTGTTACACACACTGCCGTCAATCATTGTTAGGTGAAATTGAAAATTAATGCCAAACAGTTTTTCCCTAATCATTATACTGACATGTGTAACTTCATTCTTGAAAAACTTATCAAAATTGTTATATTGTTCATTCACTAACGTTGTGTTCTCTTTGCAAAATAAAAATTTTAATAGTCGACAATATAACGATGACGACGATCGCTGATTTTTTAAATTAATTACTATGAATTTTCTAATAACATTAAAGGGACAAAGGCTATGAAAACCATACATTCATCACTAGCACATCCACCTAAAAATGTTTGTTTCTAAGTACTAAGGCCTGAACTGCCATCGATCCCCATTTACAAACAAATGTTAAATTTGCGGATTTTACATTTTCAGTTATATACATAAGAAAAACATTTTACAAATTATAATTTTAATTAATGACAAATAATAATGGGATATTATTTAAACATATTGTAGTATTGAGAAATTATTATTTTTGTATTCTGTAATTTTAATATTAATCAAATCACGACGTTTCTTAGTGGCTATATAGTTTTAAATTTATGAATTTGGTTAAAATTCTATTGCATTTGATATAGATTTTGGTTTGTACATTATGAAGTGCATTTACAAAAATAAATAAAAATTGGTGCTTTTGGTACATGGATGCATTAAAATGTGAATGGAACGATTCGCAAGCATTGGCAGTTTTCTTTAACGCAGCTTAGGCATCAGCCCATATACAGGGTGTTATGAAATTCACTGCATATATTGAAACCGGTAAATGCTGGTATGAATTCAGACTGAATAAGAATATCATCCCTCAAAAAAAATTTTTCAGTAACTGCGCACCACTGGTTGGCCATATAAAAAATTACCATATAAAAAAACAGCGAGAAACGTCAGTTACAGAAAAAAACTTTTGTTTTGACGTCAGTACTCGCTGTGGCGTTACCTATTCTCTGTACAATATTCCTATGTAACAGGTTTGTAAAAATAATATTTCTGTTATCTTTAAAGTAAGAAATCATACTAACTCTTTTAAAACATTCAATTTCAAAAAGTGAAAATACTACAACACAAAAAAAAATCCGGAGAACAGCTGTTCAAACCAAGAGTAACATTTTGTTCAACTAGGCCGACCCGAAATTTTTGGAGGAAAAAGAGTACCTATATAAAAATGTTAGTCCAAAATTAGCTTTAAACAAAAAAATCCTAACACTTAAGCAGGTACTTTTTTTATTTGTCTATTTTTCATCATATTTAACAGAAGATTTGACTTTTATGAACAGGTTTATTTATATCGTCCTTAATTTTTAAGCGAAATTCCTCACAACTTAAATTAATTATAAATTTTACCTTCATAACCTATTCCAGTGTTGAAACAGTCATTCAACTTTTTTCATCTGTCCAATAATTTTTAATTTCGCTACAGTCTTTCACAGTCTATGTTAGTACCAACGTAAAAATACTCAATAAAATTTTTTGATACAAGGAAATTGTATCAAATGCATCATTGTATTTACGCTTGCTTAGCGCACTCATTTTCAACAAAAAAAAATGAAAAATCCACATAATTATAAAAACGAAAAGCGTGACAAATGACAAAGTTTTTTACTACCACGCGATTTGAAACGAATCACAACGAGGCTCCGGCTGGAATTAAAATCAAAACAAGAAACAACCTTTCTCTGTCGGACACGCATTCAAACAATAATAAAGTTTATACGGTGCTATTACTACACAATACATAAGAGCTATTTGGTTAAAACATGAAAGTCCAACAAACACCACGAGATGTTTTGTTGTCTTGTAAATGGTCAACACTATAAGCGCGTACGATAGTGTTTTTATACTAATGATACTGTTAAAGAGCTAAAATTTTTTTTAATAAATAATAGAGAATTATAGATAAAACTTTACGGAAATCCAAAAAAAAAAATCGCCGTTCTCGACATATGTTGAGTCAGTGACTCTTCTGTGACCATCACCAGAAGAGAACGCCGGAAGCCGCGTTGGCCATCAGGTGATAAAAAATACAAGCTTCTGATTGGTCATGGTGAAGTTAGCGTAGCTCAGGTAGCGGCCGCGTTTTTCAAACTCTGCGGGTACTGATAGCGTTTTTATTTAATATTATTAATAAATAATTGAATTTGGTACTAACATTTAATATTAATATTTATTTATTATTGTTACCTTTGTAGTAAAATCTCTTTAAAATACACTTCTTTTAACAATATTTTTGGCTACAACATTTAGCAGTAACAACACGGTACAGGCATTAATGAAAAAAGATCACTCAACTAATAATTAAAATTTACAAAAGTTAAACACAAATATTCCACGCTTTTTTATTACTATCCGCCCTATTAAATACGAAAACTAATGTTTTTGTTACTTTTAGAGGAAAATCTAAACAAACAAACACTAACAAAACAGTAGGTAAGTATAGCCATTAATGTTAAAAACATTCCAGTAGGTAACTAATTAAAACACAATGCTTAAAAGAATCGAAGGTATTTTTTTACTATTAACACTGAAAAACTAAAAAGTAATTTATTTATTAAACAACACAACTCATTGACATTATAGATATGTCATTGACCCTTGCCTAAATAAGTTATTTGACCCCTTACGTAACAAAAGATAGGCAATCCAAAAAAAACTACAAATAGCAATAACACAGGACCACAAATGGGAACCGAAAAAGTCCTTTGGCGAGATTGATATCCTATATGTATTTTGGTGCGCTGATTACGAATCCGAGGTCCATATAACCCCAGCACATCACGTTCAAGGTCATTTGAAGGTCAAATGCATATATTACGGAAAAACAGAAAATCTGACCACGGATTCGGAAAGAGCGGAAAATTTTACGTCCAAATATGTAGTTTTTAGTTTTTCCAACATGACCCTCCAAGGTCATCTGGGGGTGAAATGACTCACCGATAGACCAAATTCTTATTTCCCATATACATCATCACAACTTGAAAGTGACGTGCTGGGATTATATGGACATCGGATTCGTAATCAGCGCGTCAAAAAACCTAAAGATGCCTGACTAAGTTGTACGTAAAAGTCTGTAGTTGTGATGATGTATATGGGAAATAGGAATTTGGTCTATCGGTGAGTCATTTCACCCCCAGATGACCTTGGAGGGTCATGTTGGAAAAACTAAAAACTACATATTTGGACGTAGAATTTCCCGCTCTTTCCGAATCCGTGGTCAGATTTTCTGTTTTTCCGTAATATATGCATTTGACCTTCAAATGACCTTGAACGTGATGTGCTGGGGTTATATGGACCTCTGATTCATAATCAGCGCACCAAAATACATATAGGAAATCAATCTCGCCAAAGGACTTTTTTCGGTTCCCATTTGTGGTCCTGTGTAATTGTTGCATAAGAATACTTTCCTGGCGTATCCGCCAGTTTATAAAATGTCTGGTTTTTGTTGATTTCAAAGTACTCTGCTACATAGGCAACAATACAAACACGCGTTATATTTTAAATTTTTGGGCCAAATCAGCGACAGCTGCTTTTTCAAGACACTAAGACAGGAAGTAACAAGGAGAGATCGAAAAGAAAGCATTCTGAATTTCATTAAGCGCCGTGCGCCATATTTAAGTCCACCTGATCTTCAACAACAGAATGAAAATCATACAATGAATCAATATTCAGCTAAAATTGTCGATTATTACGTGTATAATGGATTTACACCAAGTAAAGGCCGACACCATTCAAAGTATTACGGTAACGTTTGTGCATCTCGAGTTTAGAAAAACTCTTTTTGGAGATCTTTTCAAAAAAATCGGTAAGTTACGATAATTTTCTAAAGAAAAGGACGAATAACAACTTTCTCAATGTGCTGCGTGAAACAAAATAATGTGTTTTTTTGGCAAATGCTCTAATAAAAGAATTTTGGTTATACTTTTAAAATACTATGTAGGTGTGCCAAATTAGTGTTTTTCGTTCTGATTTTTAACTTTTTCTTAGCAGAAAGTTTAAGCTAGTAGGAATAATGCCTATCTCATTAATAACGTAATATAGGGTGTCATAAATATTAGTTAAAACTAAAGCTACTGACAAAAAGGATTGATTTCGTAGTGGCCTTTTCACTATTTTTTCGTTTTTTCTTAGGACAAGGTTTACATTTTTTTAACTTTGTCTTAAAGTACTTAAAAACAGAAAATAAATTCTCCTTAAAGATTTATATGTCTGGCAACGTTTCTGCAAATTCAATTTATTTTTAGTTTTTCGCGCGCAATTTTCCGTCAAGGGCCATGTGTTCGCTCAGCCAGGTGCTACGAATATGGGCGGGCTTTAGGGTATTTTTGAAACTTTTTAAAATGTTGGATTTAAGAAAAAAACGAATTGTTGGTACGTCTGTAGACTACCCCAGGAGTCACATATTCCAATATATGCAGTGAATTTCATAACACCCTGTATAGGGCAGAAATCTGGAATTAGCTGTAAAATAATTTTTGAGAAGGTAATCAGAAAATTTTTCAAGTCTATTGTCTGCTGGCTTAATTTCGTAAAGTTTAAAGAAATTAAATTTGGTTCCAAAAATAATTTTTGCACTTAATACAAAGTTTTGTTTCATTCATACTTAAAAAGTGCACACAGCCTTCATACATTCCAAAAATAAAAAAAACAAAACAGTAATGAAGCCACTTTCCAACCTCAGAATTTGTGTCTTTGGATTCCTGTGTTAAACCTATATTATGAATTTTTCTGTACCATGCTTGGGTTAGGTGAAATTGACAGCCTGTAATTTTGGTATTTGGACAAATTTTTAACACTGCATTATGATACGTACCTCAAAATCCACTACTATTTCTTCCGGTATAAATTCTATGTTTGAATAACCACAGTAATCTTTAATTTTTGGCGTGAGAAACGCATATATACTGATAAAAAATGCAATACAACACAAAATATTGGGGGCCCAAACACTGTTACCTCCGGCAATAAAATAATTAGGGTAGTTTATCATTAATAATTACTCCGGGGTTACGTACACCACCTTTGTGCTGAGTTTGTCATCATAAAAATCTCATTTAAAATACAGTAGAATTAAAATATTATGATGTGCCGAGTGTAATGCCACCCTATGACTTAGGAACCATCAAATTTGTACATGTACATTATATATTTCATTCTTATACTTAAGTTATAACATAGCTATTAAAGTATAAGAATATGTGTAATGTAATATGATAAAATAGTCTAGTTTAATACAGTACCTTGCATAAATTTGGCACTATACTAGTAAACCTTTTGATTTCTGGTTTCCCAGAAAATTATATGTTTGATAAGAGTTTCGGCATGCATAAAATACGTTTCTGGTATAATCAAAATTTAAAATTAATTATAGCAACAACATTCTAAAAGAAAATTTCGGAAACAACCCTAATCAAAAGCTATAGAAAATACAAGGATCTAGGGAACCCGTTCGCTTCTTGATGCAAAGGCTTCGGCGCACGCTATCTTTGAGTGGTTTCCCTTGACAACAGACAGCTTTCCATTTGACTTGTGTTGGTTGTTTGTTTCTTTGTGCTGTGAGCCTGTGAGGTTTAAAATCACACGAATTATAAATATACTAAAAATAATAAATAAAAGCCAACCGAGCTCGGCTCCAAAAGGGGCAGAAATAAAAATTGCATATTAAAGTCAGTTGTGCAGTACGTTCTCGGACAGGTTTGCCCAGTTTTCGGTTTCATCAGTATCTTATTTAATAAAATGTCAGTTGTATGCGGTGTTGATCAAATTTTATACCAACAGGAATCGTGCAGTCACAGTAAAAAACTCAACAATGATAGGTAAACAATTAAAAAAGATACTGATGAAAGCTAAAACCGAGCAAACCTGTCCGAGAACGGTATGTAATAGTAATAGTGTATTGTGCAACTAGTGTTGAAAATAGCACTTTTCACACGCGTTATTTATTTGACATTAAAATATACATTAAGCTTTTTAGAACTGAACGGTTTTCAAAGCAGTCGTAGAAAATCCTTTTGTCTCTTCATTCTTGCTTAACAATCCCAACGCGGTTATACAACCACATAAACACAGAAGTGTTTTGTTGGTTACATATCTATTACTTTACGCGTGCGTGAAGCCTTTGCATCAGGAAGCGAACGGGTTCCCTAAATCCTTGTATAGAAAATGAGCATGATCTGAATAGTTTATGACAAAATTAGGTGTAAATTTCGCAAAATCCGATTAAATCTTGGTTTTTCCAATGGTCTACTTTAATCTTATCCAAACTATGCATCCTACAAAGAAAAATACTCGTTTTAAATATATAATATATATTTTGATGCGTGCAAGAGCTTTTATCAAGAATATCCAAAATTTTCTTAAAAATAGGAAATGAATTTTTTTCCACATGACGCTGGATGCGCTGTACATATAAAGTAATAAATCCACACCACTACGGAATCATTAGTTTTAATTTTTGCAATTATCTTCTGATTCAGTAATTATTTAAATAAAAACCTTGTTTAAAGGGACTAATGTTTTTGTTACTGTTAGAGTAAAATCTTAACAAACACTAAAAAAACAGTAGGTAAGTATAGCCATTAATGTAAAAAATTTCACTATGTAACTAATTAAAACCCAATGCTTAAAAGAATCGAAGGTATTTTTTACTATCAACACTGAAAAACTAAACAGTTATTTATTTATTAAACGACAAAACTCTTGTCATTGACATTATAGGTATTGACCCTTGCCTAAATAAGGTATTTGACCCCTTACGTAAGAAAAGATAGGCAACCCAAAAAAAACTACAAATAGTAATAATTGTTGCATAAGAGTACCTACTTTTGTGGCGCATCCGCCAATTTATAAAATGTATGGTTTTTGTTTATTTCAGAGTACTCTACTATATAGTCAACAATACAAACACTCGTTATATTTTAAATTTTTGCGCCAAATCAGCGCCAGCTACTGCCTCAAGACACTAAGACAGGAAGTGACAAAGAAAGATCGAAAAGGAAGCATTCTGAATGTCATCAAGCTCCGTGCGCCATATTTAAGTTTTTAAAGTCCAATTAACCTTCAACAACAGCATTAAAATCATACAATGAATGTTCTCAATATTTTTTCTTTAGAAGTTAGTTTTAGATAATAATGTAATTTATTGTCACTACCTAGAAAATGGTCTTTGTCGATCCGTTGTTAACTAATATTTTGCTCAGTTTTATCTAGTTTGTGCTTTGATTATAGTGTTTCTTAAATTAGCCTAATAGGGTTAAAAACTAAATTAAATTTAACACTAATTATATTTACGTATTATGGTAAGTCTGTAACAAACATCCGACGAAGCTATAGTGAAGCGAAACGCGTCATGTTATAAAGTATTAAATAAAAGTGGAAATTTGGCTAAAATTTTCTATTATTACATGTATAATGGATTTCCATCAAGTAAAGGCCGACACCATTCAGAATATTATGGTAACATTTGCGGGTGCATCTCGACATTAGAAAACCTCTTTTAGGGGATTTAAAAAAAAAATCGGTGAGTTACGACAATTTTCTAAACAAACAATAACAACTTTCTGAATGTGCTGCGTGAAACAGAATAATGTGTTTTCTTTTGACAAATGCTGTAATAAAAGGATTTTGATTATACTTTTAAAATACTATGTAGTTGTGCTCAATTAGTGCTTTTCACTCTGACTTTTAACTTTTTCTTAGCAGAAAGTTTAAGCTAGTTGGAATAATGCTTATCTCATGAATAACGTAATATAGGGTGTCATAAATATTAGTTAAAACTAAAGCTACTGACAAAAAGGATTGATGTCGCAGTGGCCTTTTTACTATTTTTTTTTTGTTTTTTCTTAGGACAAAGTTTACATTTTTTTAACTTTGTCTTAAAGTACTTAAAAACAGAAAATAAATTCTCCTTAAAGATTTATATGTCTGGCAACGTTTCTGCAAATTCAATTTATTTTTAGTTTTTCGCGCGCAATTTTCCGTCAAGGGCCATGTGGTCGCTCAGCCAGGTGCTACGAATATGGGCGGGCTTTAGGGTATTTTCGAAACTTTTTAAAATGTTGGATTTAAGAAAAAAACGAATTGTTGGTACGTCTGTAGACTACCCCAGGAGTCACCCATTCCAATATATGCAGTGAATTTCATAACACCCTGTATAGGGCAGAAATCTGGAATTAGCTGTAAAATAATTTTTGAGAAGGTAATCAGAAAATTTTTCAAGTCTATTGTCTGCTGGCTTAATTTCGTAAAGTTTAAAGAAATTAAATTTGGTTCCAAAAATAATTTTTGCACTTAATACAAAGTTTTGTTTCATTCATACTTAAAAAGTGCACACAGCCTTCATACATTCCAAAAATAAAAAACCAAAACAGTAATGAAGCCACTTTCCAACCTCAGAATTTGTGTCTTTGGATTCCTGTGTTAAACATATCCTATATTATGAATTTTTCTGTACCATGCTTGGGTTAGGTGAATTTGACAGCCTGTAATTTTGGTATTTGGACAAATTTTTAACACTGCATTATGATACGTGCCTCAAAATCTACTACTATTTCTTCCGGTATAAATTCTATGTTTGAATAACCACAGTAATCTTTAATTTTTGGCGTGAGAAACGCATATATACTGATAAAAAATGCAATACAACACAAAATATTGGGGGCCCAAACACTGTTACCTCCAGCAATAAAATAATTAGGGTAGTTTATAATTAATAATTACTCCGGGGTTACGTACACCACCTTTGTGCTGACTTTGTCATCATAAAAATCTCATTTAAAATACAGTAGAATTAAAATATTATGATGTGCCGAGTGTAATGCCACCCTATGACTTAGGAACCATCAAATTTGTACATGTACATTATATATTTCATTCTTACACTTAAGTTATAACATACCTATTAAAGTATAAGAATATGTGTAATGTAATATGATAAAATAGTCTAGTTTATACAGTACCTTGCATAAAGTTGGCACTATACTAGTAAACCTTTTGATTTCTGGTTTCCCAGAAAATTATATGTTTGATAAGAGCTTCGGCATGCATAAAATACGTTTCTGGTGTAATCAAAATTTAAAATTAATTATAGCAACAACATTCAAAAAGAAAATTTCGGAAACAACCCAAATCAAAAGCTATAGAAAATACAAGGATCTAGGGAACCCGTTCGCTTATTGATGCAAAGGCGCATTCTATCTTTGATTGGCTTCCCTTGACAGCAGACAGTTTGTCATTTGACTTGTGTTGGTTGTTTGTTTGTTTATGCTGTGACTGTGCGAGGTTTAAAACCACACGAATTATAAATATACTAAAAATGATAAATAAAAGTCAACCCAGATCGGCTCCAAAAGGGGCAGAAATACAAAATTGCATAATAAAGTCAGTTGTGCAATACGTTCTCGGACAGGTTTGCTCAGTTTTCGGATTCAGCAGTATCTTATTTAATAAAATGTCAGTTGTATACGGTGTTGATCAAATTTTATACCAACAGGAATCGTGCAGTCACAGTAAAAATCTCAACAATGATAGATAAAAAATTAAAGAAAGATACTGATGAAACCTAAAACTGAGCAAACCTGTCCGAGAACGGTATGTACTCGTAATAGTATATTGTGCAACTAGTGTTGAAAATAGCACTTTTCACACGCGTTATTTATTTCACATTAAAATATACATTATGCTTTTTAGAACTGAACGGTTTGCAAAGCAGTCGTAGAAAATCCTTTTGACTCTTCATTCTTGCTTAACAATCCCAACGCGGTTATACAACCACATAAACATAGAAGTGTTTTGTTGGTTACATATCTATTACTTTACGCGTGCGTGAAGCCTTTGCATCAGGAAGCGAACGGGTTCCCTAAATCCTTGTATAGAAAATGAGCATGATCTGAATAGTTTATGACAAAATTAGGTGTAAATTTCGCAAAATCCGATTAAATCTTGGTTTTTCCAATGGTCTACTTTAATCTTATCCAAACTATGCATCCTACAAAGAAAAATACTCGTTTTAAATATATAATATATATTTTGATGCGTGCAAGAGCTTTTATCAAGAATATCCAAAATTTTCTTAAAAATAGGAAATGAATTTTTTTCCACATGACGCTGGATGCGCTGTACATATAAAGTAATAAATCCACACCACTACGGAATCATTAGTTTTAATTTTTGCAATTATCTTCTGATTCAGTAATTATTTAAATAAAAGCCTTGTTTAAAGGGACTACGCTACTGGTATATCGATTTACAGCAACTAAGCCAGGAATAGTTTAAAACGAGACAGAGCACGCGTGATGTCTTCACGCCTATGACGCTAGTGGCTCTTTCTTGTTTGAGTCTACAAACTACAAAACTGACACGCTCCTTGTTTATAAAATCTTTCACTTCATTATAGCTCAGGTCTTTATCAGAACCTCAGAATTTAAATACAAAAAGGAAAAATATTAACCACTGATTTCAAGATAGTGTGCTTTTTACCGAAGAATAATGAACACCAGCGATCTGGGTAATACTTTTTGTGTTTCCCAGAACGCCTTGCATAAGAAAAACTTGATTTAGAGTACATTTTAAAAACATTATTCTCTAGAAAAATTTACATAATATTTTAATTTAAATTTTTTAAATGAGTTAAAGTAAAATGCATAATGCTTGAGTCATTGAATTGTGAAGAATAAATTAATTACATCAATAACAATTTTACAGTTTCCACTTAAATACATGAATTTGTGTCTATATTTATTATGGTAATGTATACCTACTACATTTATTATGTTACATTTACTAATTAGTACAATTTAAAGCACCTTTATATTATAGCTTTACAAGTTAAAATATTCAAAATTATTTTTCACTGTAATATTTCCGCTTACAACATTTCGAAACGTTTTGATTCATCGGTTGCAATTATTTTACTTTCTGTTTAATTTGGCGAAAGCTCATTCTGGAACTAATCAATTTCATGCGCTGCTCAATGCTGATGTTTGGAGGAGACTCCACATGCAATTCGGATAATTACTTCTACACATGGGCGCACCCAGATTTTGTCTTGGGGGTCTGATTAGTCGGGGGGGGGGGGGGGGGTGATGGCGCTGAGTAATGCAATTCGGTGGATTTCTTCCATTAGTAGTGCACTTTTTTAATTTTTGGATATCTAGGATGATGGTTTGGGGGGCTGCAGCCCCCCGGCCCCTCCCCTGGGTGCGCCACTGCAGTACACACAGTAGGATATCATAATTTCTCTCGCTGGGCCGTTCGAAAAACTTCTCATAACTAGAATAGGGAATATTCAAGGTAGCCACTTTCTGGAAAACCGGGAAAAGTCAGAGAATCTAAGTAGTCAGGGAAATGTCAGGGAATTTTTATTGAAATCAGGAAATTTGTTCATCCACAATATTCAAATTATTTCCTGATGAAAGTCCCATGCTAGCACAGTGAATCGTATTTTACATCCACTGCATTGCTTTTCCCCTACAGTAGGGGAATATAGTATACCCATTGTCTTTTCTTAGTTTCTCTCTTTCTCTTTTCTCAGTGTGTCTTTGTTATCTTGCGCATCGCTTTTACCGTCAGAAAGTGTGCGCAAAAAGATAGAGTGGATAGAAAAAAAAGGATAGTATTATAAACAGAACCGTGTAAATCACGTGTTAATACTTGGAAAGAGACTCTACTTTCCTTTTTTAAATTTGAATAAATAAAATGTTTATACCAAACAAGGTAAAAATTGATGCCATCAAATTGATGCCGTCAAATTGATAGATAATAAAATTCAGTAAATTTTATTTATTATAAATGTAATTACAAAAAAAAAGTACTGTATGGGATAAATTCTTATGTTTCAAGTATTTAATTATTAGATACATATGTTCAATTATTATCAATCTATTATCTCTGCAGTTTGGTCTATTTATATAAGTAGTGTTTTTCGCATTTTTACATTTTTACATAATAATTTATTGAAAAATAAAAATCTGTACTGAAAATTTTCGTACAAATTTTGCAAAACGCGACGCTATTGGTTGTGACGTCACATTACACGTAAATAAAAGTGTTATTATAGGCAACTATACAAACACGCGTGCATATTTCAATATATTTTTCTAAAGCAGCCCTACACGATCATTATTACCGTCAGTATTTCACACAACAGTAATACTGTCCAGTATTATAAAACTATTAAAATATTATAATAATCTGCGATAATTTGCTTCAATTTACTTCATTTGATCATTCTACACGATCAATATTACTGAAAATATTTTTTAATACTGACAGTAATAATTATCGTGTAGGGTCTGCTTTAGAACTAGAAGGTAGTTTTAAATAATAATGTACCAAGGTAGTTTCCAAGGGTACTAAACTACTTTCTTTTTGTTTTGCTGCCTAGAAAAATAATGCTTTTCGTCGATCCGATATTAACTAATATTTTGCTTATTTTTATTTAGTTTGTGCTTTGATAAGTGTTTCTTAGATTAGTCTGATAGGGTTGAAAACTAAATTAAATTTACCACTAATAATATTTACGTATTATGTAACATTTGGGGGTGCAAGAAAGCGATTTATGTAGATACCTACATCTCGACTTTAGAAAAACTCATTTAGAGGATCTCTTCAAAAAAAGTCAGTAAGTTACGATAATTTTATTGGCAAAAGAGCGAATAACAACTTTCTGAACGTGCTGTGTAAAACAGAATAATGTTTTTTTTTTTGACAAATGCTGTAATAAAATAATTTTGGTTATAATTTTAAAATACGGTGTAGTTGTGCTCAGTTAGTATTTTTCGTTTTGATATTTTTAACCTTTTTTATCAGACAGTTTAAGCTAGAATAATTCTCATCTCACTAATAACGTAATATAGGTTAAGTCATAATTCGTTGTGTTGCTCGTTCTGGTTAGGTAAAATTTCAGCCGATTTCATTAAATTAAAATAGGTACCTCTACATATTTTTGGCAAAATGCGTTTGTGGAATTAAAAATAGTTTGGATTATTTAAATCTAATAAAAAAAGTTTGTCAAGTCCCGGCTGGATCATTTGTTTTTTCTTTATAATATTAGAGCTTATCACGCCAGGCTCATTAGAAGCGTCGGATGCGGGGGTGGTTTAGGGTATTTTTTGAAATAAAAAAAGTGTTAAAGTGTTAAAGTTCATAACACCCTGTATAATATATACGTAGTCAAAAATGATGGATTTGTATGATTGTAAGTACACAGTAGTAGTACAAAATTTGATTATGATTGATAGTTACTGTGGAATTATCGCCGTAATTCTTGAGGGGAATTATCACTTATAATCTCCCTAGAGCTTGAATTATTTCCGAAAATTTTTTCGAGGTGCGAATTTTTTGAAAATTTCCCGAGGCGTCAGCCGAGGGAAATTTTCTTATAAAAATTCGCAACAGAGAAAAAATTTTCGGAGATTAATTCAAGCTTGCGGGAGATTCGGTACGAAAATTTTATACCAAAAATTATTTAAAAAAAAAACAAATTTTGACATTCTGGCAAGCGTTTATTTTGCCTTGAGGTTTGGTGTTTTAATATAAGGTGGCTATTTAATTACTTTTTTGACACTTTGACGTTTCAAATCAATCAATCTACGCTTCTGTTGTTATTCTGACATCTGCACGTGACAGCTGTCAAGCCAGGGAAATTATCACTTATTAATTTTTCAACTAGGTCACGTGACCGAAAAAATTTCCGAAAAATTCGGGTTGTTGCCATAGCAACCTGTCAAAAACAAGGCATCTGATTGGCTTAAAACAACTGGTATAAAATCTTCGCTGTAATTTTGCGAAAGACCACACCTCTTACGGGGTTTTTAACACATGAGGGAAATATTCCCACTAATTTTCTTCAAAATAATATTTTTGGGTGTGTATTAACTTGCTTGAACATATGCAATAAAAATACATGCATATTCTCTATTGGAAATAATGTATTTTCCACCGGTTCATATATTCTTTATCCCGTTCTTTCAAACGATACTGACTTAACTCGATAAATGAACTAGATTTTTTATTCTCACTTCCTGTCTTGAGTCTAACTTAGCTCAATTTTTTGCGACCCATTTCCAACAGACGTAAAAAAATACGATTTCATTTTGTACTTTCACAATATATTGGTTTTCGAATAACATTTTATTGGGGAAACAAGAATAATAAATTTTGCATCTGTTATTTAAATTTACCAAGCGTATTTCAAGAATTCAATAAACTCACGTGAATCATTTTTGTGGCCAATAAAAAAAATGTCGGTAGGCTTATAATAAATTAAGAGAGTATGGATGGGTGTATTGACATTATGTGTCTTTTCAAATAACAATTTGCAATAACTTTACACAACTGATTTATTTTTCGTCATTTTTCTCTACAGAGATTATACCGAGACAATCATGAAAATATTTATGTTTCATGGGCTCAAAATCTTTTTATTTATAACAAAAAGCGACTGAAGGATTTAGATACACCATAATTCACTAAAGAAGTTTAGAATTTAGTATTGGTTTATTAAGTTGTTCAATTAGATTTTAACAAGTTTTTACCCTCTCACTGTAAATATGTCGTCATTAAAAAGTTTTATTATTATTTCTGCAATTTGCTTATTTACCAAATTTTTTATTTTGGAACTTGGAATACATACTTGAATAGACATTTCTTTATAAATTTGTCTTCATAGATTGACTCAGTTTGTTAAATCTTGATTGCCAAATTGAAGCGATCTGAGCCATATTGGGTTTGGCTCACACTTTTTTGTTCGTTAATTTTCCTGGAAACGGAATCTGGATGTTCTTATAATTTTTACAGGATTTAAATCCGGAATTCGAACAAACAAGTCTCTGGGTATTACCCAAATCTCTTTCTATATATACAATACATTCTTAAATTGTTAATTTGTACGAAAGTATTTCCAGTTGAATATATACAAAAAATATACATCCACTTAAAGAACGCACCCAGGTCATGGCTGGGGCTGGTGTTGGCCTGTGGTAAGATTTGCATTGTTTACATGACGGTATCAGCCCTATCCGAGGTAATATTTTAGGGCTATAAACGATTTATGGTTTTGTTAAAAAGATATATTATATATACTATGTAAGTTCGTGTTTACAATGTTTGTTTTTCTATTTTTGCTGGAAAAATCTCCGAAAAAGTGCTGGGATAGATGATTACCCAGCTCTTTAAAAGGGATAGGTACATACCCATCCCTTTTACAAGATCTGCAATTATTCTTAGACAGGGGTGCCAAAAACCTCGTTTTGACGTCTCCAAAACCCAGTCTTGTTTCCCGTCACGCAAAACATTCAGCGACACTTATCCCTTCCACAAGAATGGCCAATCTCTACAGGACAAAGAAACGTTTAATCTTGCTGGCATCGCTTTCGAACTTCTTCTCAGCTGACACAAACGCATTACTGCAATAGCCACATCATTTGCTAAAAAGCGTGGTTTTCTCTCTCGAGCCTGAAAATACTTCTCCCCTTCCAACTTATACACTGTTTCCTAAATAAGACCTAACCTAAAATGCCGTTCCAACATCTGGGGAGCAGCATCACCTTTGACCCATAAAATCTTTGTTTATATATCCAAAAGGACGCCATCAATGATCCAGTCCTCACAAGAAAACTCCCTCATATTGTTCATGGCCATGCTATTGGGGACCTATCTCTTTTCTATAGGTTTCCAAGCATTACGCTCGGGATATCCAACCGCTATCTTCAAAAACCTTTGTCAAACAGCTATCTACCCTTATCAACCAACGCAAAATTCCTGGGTATATTAATAATAAGTTTTCATGAAAAAATATTATTGACTACATACCAAAAAATTGAACAGTGCTTATTACGCTGTTTTGCAATTAAAGCATGTACTGGACAGTGTAGCTTT
Source organism: Philopedon plagiatum (assembly GCA_963971165.1). Classification (NCBI taxonomy): domain Eukaryota; kingdom Metazoa; phylum Arthropoda; class Insecta; order Coleoptera; family Curculionidae; genus Philopedon; species Philopedon plagiatum. The sequence continues at coordinate 23,394,479 of OZ020194.1, read as the reverse complement.
ACTCAAGATACTATTCCCTAACATTCGCTATTTGATGATTCATACGATCTCACATCACTTGATATGATTTCTTATTTGTTACTGGCTAAAAAGTTATTTTCACTCCTGAACAAGATAATTTAAGATAGAATTTCGCAACGAAACTTTACTTTACTTGTTATTTTATAGAATCAAGAGGTTTGTTTTGCGCTAAACGCAGTACGCCATTAACTCCCTCATAAAGTTCTCCATTGCAATCACACTTTACGTAAATAATTATTGAAATTTTTGCAAAGATTGATTTTTGTATCTGTACGCCTCCTACAATAAACAAAATTGTTTGGTTTACATGTTTACAATCTAACAAACAAAAAACAACATTGTTCTTACTTTTATAACAGGAATTTAATAGAACATGGGAAGTTTGGGAAGAAAGATAACAGAAGACTTGAAATTTAAACAAAAGATAATAACCATCAGTGTTTGGCTAGCATGGATGGTGGGCGTTTACCTAGTTTATTATTTAATATTGTATTTTTTGTATCGCATCGTATTTCTAATAAAAAAATATATTCCGAAATAGAAAATTCAAAACTTACGAAGTTCTGCTGTCATAAAATGTAACACTATTTTGAAAATATTTTTTTTTTAAATACCGTTATCGAAACACATTTCTTAGAAAACAATTTTTTTAAAATGCTTTATAGAATAAGGTTTACTGATCAAGTTTAATGTATTAATATAATATTGGGGTCATAATGTTGACTGCTTGTCTATACAGTAAAGTTTTTTAACGCGAGCCACAGGATTTTACATGGTAAAACTTCGACCCCATGTTAACCGCATTTATATGTCAGCCATAAAGTTAAAACTTGAAATGGATCAAATCTAAAGTCATAAGTCAATTACCAAAAAAAATTCAGAGGCCTACTTAAAAAATGCATTTTTTCTTTTATTTGATAAAAAGCACTTTTTAACCCTTCGTATTTCCTTGCATTTGTCTTTGTTTAACAGGTAAAGGTGACACTTAGACATTTACTGACGTTTTTAAGTTTATTGTCACAACAAAAATATTTAAACGCTGTGCATTTGCGCTGATAACGAACGAATTGAAATGGTTTTAAACAGCATAAGAGGGTTGTTAGTCTTATCAAGAAGTTGCCGGTCACTTTACTGCAGCGTATCCAGATCGTCCAATACCCAGCAAGATATCAGTGGAACGACTCGACTGCACGAAACATTTTTAACAGGTTGCTGTGTTTCTTCGCATGCAAAGCGAGAAAGATATGCCCCTGTAGTAAATGACGATTTAAAAATGGACCTATGTCTAGCAGTTCAAGAAAATCCATCAGTTGATCTCACGCAGCTCGCTGAAATTTCGAATGGATCTAGAAGCAGCTGCTGCAAGGCACTTAAGCAAGAAAAGTTTAAATCATATAAAGTTCGAAACGTCCAAGAGCTTCTACCGCACGACTATTTTAAACGCATGATATTTCGTGAACATTGGATATATAGAATTACCCCAAATACCCCTAATATTACAAAACCTATTATTTATAGGGACGAAAGTTCTTTTTCTACAAATGAACAGGCGCGGCCCGTGAAATTTTAAAGTTGTAAATCTCTGTTACTACTTATGGGACCCATGTCAAGTTCAGGTTTTTTAATAGTGGGCCTACTAGGAATGTTTTGGTAAAGAAAAAAAAATTGTAATTTGCGAAAAAAGTTGAATATTTGAATTGACCCACCTGGGAAAAAATTAACACGCTTAGGTATTTTATTTATTATTCTGTATAAACAAATTTTACATAATTTTGTCGACAATTCCTAAATTTTAGGAAAAAAAATGTGTTAGTAGAAAGTTATAGTCATCTGATCTTTTTAAACCTAAAATATAATTTAAAAAAAAAATCAAATGACTATAACTTTCTACTAACACATTTTTTCTCCTAAAATTTAAGAATGGTCGACAGCATGGATTTATTATAATAGGATTCGATATCTGTATACTGTGAGCGTATCGAACGTGAAGCCTTATATTTTGTTGTTTGTTTTTGTTTTTGTTATTCTCTTGAGTAAAGCTACACTGTCCAGTACATGCTTTAATTGCAAAACAGCGTAATAAGCACTGTTCAATTTTTTGGTATGTAGTCAATAATATTTTTTCATGAAAACTTATTATTAATATACCCAGGAATTTTGCGTTGGTTGATAAGGGTAGATAGCTGTTTGACAAAGGTTTTTGAAGATAGCGGTTGGTTATCCCGAGCCTAATGCTTGGAAACCTATAGAAAAGAGATAGGTCCCCAATAGCATGGCCATGAACAATATGAGGGAGTTTTCTTGTGAGGACTGGATCATTGATGGCGTCCTTTTGGATATATAAACAAAGATTTTATGGGTCGAAGGTGATGCTGCTCCCCAGATGTTGGAAGTTTACGAACTACGAACATAGACAAGACTACGAATTACTACGTAATTGAATCAAGAATGGTAGTAGAAAGAGATAAAATAGTATTGGAGTGTTGGAGCTCAGGTTGAAAACTCACACCGGTGTGTCACCCGGCGATGATATCGAACGCAGCCCAGAAGTGTTGCTGTCTGGCTGGTTGTTTAGGAACACGGCTGACCTCGGTCTGAACACTCGGTTACACGTACGTCTTTGTCTAATGAACTAGAAAAGAAAAAGTGCGACGTATAGATTTATATAGATTTATAAATGACTCCGAGCGACTTTAAATAAACACCTTTAGAAATAACATAACCTATAAATAATAACAAATTTTTAACTTAAATTTATTATTATTTAGCAGAAAAATAAAATATTTTAGGGCTTTTATTACTTTTAGTAAATCTTGTGATGCTTCTAACGTATTTTTTGTACAAAAATACAAGGTAAAATAAGATGTGGCCAATGTTTACAAATTGTGTTTACAGTGTCGTTTAGAATGGTTTGTTTTGGCTTCAAAGAATGTGAACTCATCCCGTATCCAGTCCTAATAAATCCATGGTCGACAGCATGATGTAAAATTTGTTTAAAAAAATAATACATAAAATACCTAAGCGTGTTAATTTTTTTCCCACGTGAATAATTTTTTTATATTTTCCCTTCCAGTTTTGTTTTGTTTCGTTTTTTAAAACTGTAATAATTTCGTTTTTATTTTATTAATAGATGTTACAATAAAAAAGTTTTAATTACCTTTTATTTTTTTGCTCAGGTTGGGTATGGAGAAAATGTGTTCAAAAAAAGGTATTTTCAAGAAACTCTATTTCTGAAAAATTATTTAAGAAAAAATATTTGCGAAAACCGGCTCTAAAAATTCGTCGTAGATCCGTATTTGTTATAAATAGTGTTGGGATCACTCGAGTGAAAAATCACTCGATCATTCGATTATTGAAATCATCGACATCACTCGATTATTATTAGTTTATAATATATCGAGTTATAAGTTTAAGCGAAAATCGTCGCTCGTATACTTACTTATAGGTACAATTGTCCACCTAACGCCACCGAAGTATAGCGAATACCAACCAAGTTATCACTCAATTCTCGATCGTCGGAACAAAGCCACTCTCATTCTTGTCGGAATCTGTTCATCTTTGTCTTGCTTATTAGAAAATAATTGAAGGTTTCAAGCAAAGGTTGACTCAAAGATCAGAAGCGTCGATGATCATCGAATCAAAACTGAAACAAGTGAAGAATCGCTCGAATATTGCGATGCTTACATCGGAATTCTGAGTGAAAAATCACTGGAGTGATCACTCGATTATTGAAATCACTCGAGTACCGATAACTCGATTATTTAAATTCATCGGTTTTCCCAACACTAGTTATAAATTAGAACTGTATAATATTATATTATCGTCATTCCAAGAGTAAAATTAATTTGTTTAAAAAAAGATTAGTTTAAACTAATCACTAATGTGATGTGTAAACATCACATACGGGTTTTTATTTATTTTTGTAGATATTAGTGGTAAATCGACTTTGTCAAATGCCTGATTCACTATGTATGTATATACATTAGTATTTACACAAGTATCTTTGCTAGAGATTCTGTTCCATTACTAATTGCGTTAACACAGCTGTTTAGCCTTTTACCCTCGCCTAACCTCGCCAGTGTTGTTTAGCTTTATTTACCTCCCACACGTTATTACAATACAAACAAAAATACCCTTTTATATTTGCGGAATGGCTTGCCATATTTGCCATCCTTTGTTTTTGCTTGGGATGCAGGTGGTCACTATAGGTAGATATTATTTTTTTGTGTTACATTAGGAGATACCAGGGTAATATAAGTTGTTATAAAACAAGATATTACGCCGCTATGATTTAGGGTCTACTTGCTTGGGGCACAAATTTATTGATATTTTTGAACAAATCATGCAATTAAGAAATCGGCTTTCATCGATATTTAATTAAACACTAAAACATGTAATAATAAAATAACAGTTATGTACAAGAAAATGAAAACTGAGCTTAAGCTTAAATTAAATTAACTTTATTAAAGAAATTTAATTTATCAGAAAACAATAAACTTAATAAAGTAAAGTAAAATCTAAAAACTGTAAGAGCCAACAACAACGCGATTAGCTCTTCGCAGCAGCGGCAGTTTAAATTATGAATAACGTATACTGATACAAATAATAAGTGACAAGGGACACCATTAATAATAATTATTTCATCGATCAAGAATAATATAAATTATTTCTATTAGGTTAAGTAAACAAGAGAAACTTTATAAAAAAATTGATTAATATGTTAATAGTAAAACTGACCTATCAAAAAATCAATTAGTGGTCAATCAATTAATTAAAAGACTATTCATATTTATTAAATTATGCTACAAATTTGAGTGGAAGATGAAAATAGTAAGTGACAGGTAATAGCAATTAAAAAAAAAGATTTCTTATCAAATTAACCTTTTTTGATTAAATTGATATTTCGACTATCAAGCTTATGTTTTGATTATTCCTTGATATTTCATCAAATTGATAATAAATATACATATTAGGTAATTGGAACATTGTGCAATTAATCAGAATTTGAATTTTCCTTTAATATATTTTATGGGAATAATCGATTTTTTAGTTATTGTTTTCTCTATCCAACAAATAATAAAAAGAAATCGATTAAAATTCCTCCTTGATCATATATTAATTCAAAAATAGACCAACCGATTTAATTGGAATTACCTAAATATTTTTAAATTTGACACTTATAAAATTACCTGAATTTATAAAATATTATCAGCAGCCAATTTTAAAAAAAATTTCCGAAATTATCCTTTTTTTAAATTGAGTTTGATTATTTCAGTTACCTAGTTGATTTTAAATGATAAAATTTTGATTTTATTTTTTTATAGAAAAATATTCTAAACTTTACACATGCTTTCTTTTTGACTTCATATTAAAATATATTGGTCATAGCTGCTTGCTACATGTGCACATATTCATTATACCCTCGTATACTACAGGAAATTCTGCCGATGGCATTTTTTCTCGGAAACCAATAGACCTTCAATTTCACTTCCTTTGTTCAAGTTATATAAATTTACGGATTACTAACTGCATTTTATCTCTTGTTCCAGGTGCACCAAGTCAAAATGAATCACGATACCCCTACTCATACCAAGAGGTAAACACTCGGACATATACATAGTAGAAGACAACAAAACCACGTTTTTAGTCGACTCGGTATAATTTAGTCATCGACGCGTCGTGGTATTAATAACTAGGAAGTGAATAGCTCGGTATATAGGACTCGAGTCGGGTCATCTTGACGGACAAGTTTTTTTTTGTATAAATACGATATATTGTGAATGGTGGGTGATTGTTTTTAAAATCTGGTTGGCATTTGAATGAAATGTATATGCAATTATGAGAGAATATAGATACAGTGGTTATGATGATTAATGTTTAACATTAAACATGATTAAAATTATTTTATGAAGATATTTTTAAACTTATATTTTACGACTTGTTAAAATAACGAATTGCTTTATCAATTAGTTAATTTAGGAGGTATTGGTTAACACTATACTATATTTCAGTTTTCTAATTACACGATAAAAGTTAAATTATCGTTATTTTCAAAAGATATTAGATATATTTTCTGTTGTCATTTATTGCCTTTATATTCCTGCTGACTTTTGATCTTAGTTTTTGAGAAAAAAATATTAATTTTAGAGATCAATGAGTTCTAGTTTTTTTTGTATTTGTTTTACTGATCTGACTTAAACTTTAACTTTATTTCTTATTGTCAAGTAGTGTCAAAAAAAGAAATCCAATTTTAATTCGCCACTTTTTTTTATTTTTACACAAAATTATGTAACAAATACAGTGATCATATTTTAGCTGGTAATGTAATGTAATATTTTAGACTTCTGTTCCAGAGTCTGCTTTTGCATTTTTTACGATGGAACAGAACGGAAGATCAACGGAACTTCTTAAAATTTTAGCGCGTTATATTGCCAGTGAGCAGTGAGCTAGTATTTAGTTGAGTAACGTTAATATGTGATAAGGAATGAAATAGACTACATGGCAAAAAGGCTGCTAAACTTCTCTTTTTAAAACATAAGTTTCCCTTTTAAATTTTTGTTGAAAACTTAGAGGTATGAACTTTTTGTAAAAAATCAATAAATTCTGTTTTTTTAATATTCCGTTCAACTCCTGTTTCTGCTCCGTTTCTATTCCTCTTATACTCTTATATTATATAACATCTGAAATATCCGCTTCTATTTTCGTTACAACACTTAGTATTTTGAAATTCGTATTTATTGCTTTCTTTATTTTAGTTTTTAATTGATCAGCTGATATAAAAAATCGTGACTCCAGTCTTATCAAATCAATTTAATTATAGATATACGGAAATAGTCACTAGTGTTATTGGTTTTTAAGAGATAACAGAAAGACAAGGTATCTATAGAAATATCTATAAGAGAAATATATTGAGAAATCTAATATTTATTGAAACATAGTAACCATAAATTAGAAACATTATGACAGTATTTTTGTTCCATTTTCTACTTCAGATGTTCCATTTTCTACTTCAGATCAGATCCAGTCTCTTCGAAACTAAAATTTACCAGGAATACTGCATCCAAACATTATTTGGGATGTGTTTCCATGCTAGACCGTTTTATTCAATAAAACGTAAGGGAATCGTAACTAATTTTTAAATCGTTTTTGTTTTACAAGGAACATGCATATGGCATGTAAATTGTTTAAAAGAAAACTATTATATTTCAGGCCAATATATTATTTGTGTCTCAGCTAGGAGCATTAAAATTAAGTTTAAACTTCTCTTTATAAACTTAACACTGAAAAATAAAGGAATACCTAGTTGCTTTGTTCTTTAATTTTATGATAATCGTATTTCAGAAAAATTTGTATAGAAAGCACACAAGTAGACTTACTACTGGTTTAAGCTCTGATAGTTAATCAATTAGGTTGTGATATGTTTCTATCCTGCGACTCTTAATAAGTCGTCACTAAAAAGTTATGAGATATTCTATTATTTCTGCGGTTTCCTTTGGTTCAAAATGATTTTTGTCTTGGAATTTCTTGCTAAATTAAGTTTAGTTCCACTATTGCAGGAAATTCATTCTCAAATTGCCCCTTTCTTTATAAATTTGCGAAAACACAAATTCGTAATACAAAACTTAGTTGTCTTATTCTTGCAGTTTTGTTATAGACCGTGAAAGCGGTCTATATACCCCCCCCCCCCCCCCCCCCGTCAGTTGACCTTGGTCCGTATGTTGTGGCAGACTTGGACATCTTCACATTTTCAATTTTTTTCTCGAAAACGGTTAGTGCGGGAGCAACCAAATCTTTTGGGTTAATAGAGGGATAGTGCGTCTAGCTTCGATAGAAAATTCAGTTATACAGGGTGTCGCGTTTCGGAGTTATTAAACGTCAAAGTCGAATTTCCGCGAAATCGTATGGGATCGATTACAGGTCGCAAAAGTTAATTAAACCGATTTATATTTTCGGAGGTTATAGAGGACCGGGAGCTTCAGAACTCTGTTGAAATTGGCGATATTCGGAAAATTTGAAGTCATACTTTTGAATTTTTTTAGGCCGAAAAAGTCACTTGCAGACCCATATTGAGTTCTACATTGCTCAAAACGAAACGTCGGACAGAAAAACGGTGTGACACGTCAAACTTTAGAATCTCAAATATTTTCTTTTTGCAATATATTTACCTATACCTAAAATGTTTGGTAAAATTTCTGAAAAACTGAAAATTACGATTTTTGATGAAATTTTTTGACGGTTTTAAAATTTTTTCGGGGTCAAAATGGATCCATATCAAAATCCCATATACCTGGTCGGAAAGAGGTCGCCGAAATACGTGATTTTCATATTTTTTGGTTTCTTCATTTTTTATAGGAACGGAGCAATTGACGACTAAGTTTTCAAGCAAATCGAATATATTTGTATTAATATATGTGTTTATGTTTGTACGTGTGTATATAGGGTGTCCGAAAATCTTAGTATTTGCAAATATACGTGTCTGGGGAGCGGACGACCTTGAAAAATAGTTTCTACGTGTAGGTGCTTGTATGTATCTAGCGATACGGTTACGAAGAGCGGTGTATTCTGCATCATCAGTCCGAAGGAGTGTGATATCTTCCTTAATACATGGCCTAGAAACACGAAATTTTCAGGGCATGAGAATGATGATATTAGCGACCGTATAGAGCCCCCTCGGGGGGCGATTAGGCGGTCTATCCAACCTAGTTAATTTAACCCCCTGATTGTCAAATTGGACCAGTCTTAGTAGTAAAGAATCTGGCAGTTAATAAATAAGCCAGGGTTTAAATTATTTACTAGCACATTATATCCATAAGAAACAATATTGTATTAAAAAAGTTTTCAAGTAGTAGGTTTACAGAACTTGGGTTCATCCATTTTTGAACATTAATTAACCTTTAAATAATAATTAAGGGATCAATTTGACCCCACGTAATAAATATTGTAAAGTTCACTTCCCACTTCTGTGGTCAAGGGTAAAACAGTTCCTACGTTCATATTAATTTTATAAATAACCTAATACCAACCATTTTTTAGGAACACTTGCTCCATGTAAATCGTTTTGTGGTGACTTGGGTGCTAGTGATCTGTTTTAAATCTTCCTAAATTATCTTCGACAAAGCTTTTAAGTGCCAAAAACAAAGTTTCAGTATTATTAGTGATCTCTAACAGAGGTATCCAGTGATTATAATATAGCTATTTAATAATACTAAAATACTAAAAAGTTAGTCTAACAAAATCAGTGTAGTGTGTTGTTTAAACCCAATAAAAAGGCAATTTTTTAAAGCAAAATGTAAATGTACGGTGCCAAATCATAAGCAAAATTGCTGGTATAATGCCTTCGAAAAGGCAGTACGATCTGGTGCAGAATGATGACTATGATACAAGGATACCTCTCCATCCTGAAGAAGCATTTCATCATGGGATTACATTTCAAGCCAAGGTAACTTTTTTCTACTTTTTTAATGGAAAAAATTTTTTTTTGTTAATCTTAAGTAAAGAAATATAAGTTCTAGTCGTCTTTTAAAAATCCGAATAACATTTTATTGCAGAATTTGCGGAAAATGTGGATCTACTTACGATAATTTGACGAAAATATTTTTTGGACAAACCATTTAAAAAAAAAGTTTGTTCGAACATCTTTTGTGAAAGGAATTTCCTTTAAAGCATTTTTTCAAAAGGCATTATTTTTAAAAACACTGTTCTCGAATAATTATTTTGTTTCGAAACAGGGGTTTTGTTAAAATCAGTCTTTCACAAATACATTATAAAATAACTCAATTATGAAAGGAGGAATTTAGAGTATATAACAAGAAAATGAAAATGTTTGTGGCATAACGGACAATAAAGACAGTGTGTTATTCTCTTGCAATAAAATACGGGGCATCCAAGAACTAATGCAAAACCCCTGACCGGGTAGACAGTAACCTTTCACCCTTATTGGGGATTATCAGACTGACGTAGGCAGGCAGCATCCCCTTGTGGAGATCTAGAGCGAAGCGCAAAAATTTAGTTCCGGTAGCGGGTTGGGTTGGGTTGGCTCGTATTTTTGTTTAATGTGCTGCCTGTATAACAGTTAGCAGCTTTACTTTAGTCAGATCTATTCTTGTCTTTCAGTAGTTCCTATAGATGGCGTTCATGCATATTCTGTACCATTTCTGTTTTAGAAAAAGTATTGACTATGCGAGATTACTATTGAGAGAGCTGCCTGATGATTCATTGGTTTGATCATCCCCAACAAGGGCGAAAGCTTGCGGTCTACCCAGCTCGGGGTTTTCCATTAGTTCTTGGATGCCCCGTACTTTAACGCGAGAGCAAAACATTGTCTTTTTTGTCTGTTATGCCACAAATATTTTTATTTTCAAACTCAATTATAAATCAATGGCTGATTTTAATGTGTTCGGAAATACTATTGAGGGCATCGTGCAGACTGCTTTTTATAAAAACATTTAAATGTACATAGATACTAACATAAACATGTGTTTTTAACGACATAAGAAGTGTAGAAAAAAAAGAATAAAGCCAGAGCAAACCTAAGCAAAACTGACAAAAAAGGCAAATTTGTGCCGGTTTGTTCAGGTTCTCTCAGGATATTTTTCTATATTTCTTATTCTCTAAACCTAAATTCAGTTTTCATAAAACTATGTTTACTAAAAGTCCTGAAAAATGTAATTTTAAAAGTCATGTTTTCTAAAAAAAGTTTTTTTGCGAAAAATTGCGACCCTCGACTTAGTATATTATGGGGAAGCGCTCCGTCCTGTTGCCATATAATACTTCGACCGAGACTTCGACGTTCTTCAAGTGACAATTCGTCGAGAATATCTTCGATTCCATTTTCCAAAAAATTAAGATAGCGTTGGCCAGTTAATGCTCCCCGAAAAAACAATGGTCCTAAAATTTTATTTTGTAATATCCCACACCAAGCGTTGATTGAATTGCGCCCCTGAAAAGCAATATCTTCGACGGTAAAGGGATTTTCATCCGACGAAACATGAAAATTTCGTCTATTAAACATTCCCACAGTTGAGAAAGTTGCTTCGTCTGTCCAAACGATAGTATGAAATAAATTAGGATCTTGCCGCATTCTTTCCTTAATATTTGTGACAAAAGTATTTCTCCTTTCTTTTTGATCGGCACAAAGCATTTAAACTAGCAAAATTTTATATGATCTAGGTATACTTAGAATACCTTCACGTTCTTTAAACTGTTCGATAAGTCAACATTTTATCTCTTCTTCCATATCTGAGATACCGCACAAAATCGGGAATTGATTTTTTTGGATTCTCTTGAAAATATAAAAAAAAATATAAATAAAATCGTTAGGTCCCTTTCTTCATTTCTTTCTGTTCTTCTTTTTCCATAGCCCAGAATTCCTCTTTCTTCTAGTCTTCCATTTGTTTTTATTATGGTGTTTAATGATGGAGTTCCTTGTTCCTCTTTCCTTATATTGTCTTTGAGCCGCTCTCGCGTTATTGTTGTTTTTTAAATATAATTTTTGTAATTTTATTAATAACATTTTGTATCTCTCATTAATAGAATAGCTTATTTTGCATAAAAATAAAATTATAAATTCAGGATGACTAAAGTATAATTGTCAACCTTGACATTAATACTACAACCTTGACTTAAGTACCTACGAAGAAAATTAAAAAAGGTAGCAGGTATTTCGTTCGCAACCTGGATAGTTACGGTTAAAGTATATTTATGCGCGTTTATGCGAAATAATTTTTAATTTGAAATATTTCAAAAATGATTGAAAACCCACATAGGATATGTTATACAAACTATATGTCTAGAACGCCTAGAATCCAAAAATATGATAAAAATCATACCATCCAATTTAAAATAAGTAAGCGGGAAAATCGATGTTTTAAACTATATGTTCTTTATTCGATGCTCAATTGTTCTGCTGATAAGATATATGAATGATCAATAAAAATACCCAAAACTTTCATATTTAACTTTTTTTCCCATCTTTAAAAATAAAAAAGTTATAAGACCAGTTCACTTTTACATATATGGATATCCCTGTACATTGGTATATCATATGAATCTTTAGTTATGTGCTTTAGCTTGTGGTATTTAGGATTGCACATTTTAACTCACAGTAACTGTGTTATTTAAGTATAGCTTATTAGTCTGCAAATATACCACATAACTGAAAGCCTGGCAACAGCCATTCTCAAGAAGTAGGCACGGAACCATACAGTTGGCCTGATTATAATATGTAACTTGGCTGATTGCTCTTAAATGAAAATAATGATATCTCGTCCTTGTTTCTAAATCTGTAGAAAAGGCCCATTGTCCCAGATTTGTCTGTGCAAATATAACTTCACCTAATATGAGTATACAGTAAAGATCATCTAACTGCGAACATAGGAATTTATCTATGGTCGTATTAACTGCGGTGACGCCCGAAAACTATCGAGCTCTGCCCGATCGCTGCAGCAGTAATACTTGCATTCCCACTCCCCGCCACCGCGGTCGAGCCGCCAGCCGCCGTCAATTCGTCAATACATCATCAATACACCATCAATACATCATAACATCATCATAACAAACCTGTTGTATTGACCAATTGACGGCGGCTGGCGGCTCGACGAAATCTGTGGTAGCGGGGAGCGGGAACTCAAGTATTACTGCAGCGATCGGACAGAGCTCGATAGTTTTCGGTCATCACAGCAGTTAATACGACCATAGATAAATTCGTCTTGGAGATTCCTGTATTCGCAGTTAGGTGATCATTTCTGTATACATACATATTATGTATATTATATAGAATTTCATTACCTTTGGTAATTAACCGTATTGCTAAAAATACAGTTCACCCTTCCCTAAAGAAACGATAGATAAGTGGGAAAGCAATGCTAATTATTTTAGGAACAAATTCAATTCAATGGCTTTAATTACGTTTTGAGATATAATAATATAATGTTCAGTCTAATCGTGGTTGTCGTCGTACTTTTGTTCTGCAAAATGTCTGGTTTTGGCCTTTTAAATTGCTTTTAGAAGTTGTGGGTGTTATAACAGGTTTCTGTCTTAAAATAGAAACAAAACAGCGCTTTCGATCGATGGAGATAACTTTTGTAAACAGAAGGCATACATCTTTACATACTGACATAGTTACATCATTTTAAACATGGTTCGCAAGTACTACAAACTAGTTTTAAACAATTTTTTTTTAAATCTGATATTTTTACGACAGTCATATTTTTGCTTGACATTTTAACGATATATTTTCCCCCATAAATCCTTTTGCACTTCCCTTGCGAAGAGGAAGTCATTCACGAAAAAAATCAACTCTCGAGGTTTCTTTTCAGATCTTCACAAAAAGCAAAGTTTTCTAATTTCTGTTGATGTGTCCCTCATTGGGTCAGGCAAAAACTGAAAACTAATTCAGCAAAAAATCAAATTTTGTTTAATATATAAAATTTTACAGCACTATTTCTGATACAAAAAGAACACTAATTGTATTTTGCTTAAGTAGGTTTTTATTATTTATAAAATTAAGTACATCATCATATAGGGTATGCATTTTTAAATATTTTTTATTTTTGCTTTCATTTAAGACTGTAAGTTTTAAAAGAACATTATTATGTACCGAAAGCTTTCATGTACAATTCGGATTTGCCATATAATATAGGGTGAACAGATAAAAAGCTCTGTTACTTTATGCTTTAATTATGGAACATTAGCTTTATAAATATTTTATACGAAGCAGAGGATTTTACATGGATAATTAACACATAAATTGTTACACAAGGTGGGAAATTAAAAAAATATGGGAAATTATTATCCCATTTTTAGTGTGAATATGTCTTGTTGTTGTGTTGTCTCATTTTCCTTATAAATGTAATAGAAAGGGAATGAACACATTAATGGAATCAATTGCTGAATTTAAAAATCCGTTTTGCATACGATCCTTATTTTATATTTTTCAGTGGCAGAATATCTTAAGTATGTAACTGCCGCGTTATAAGTTTGCTATTTGGATAATTTAAGTCGGCTGTTACCACTTGTAACTAACTATTCTGAGTCATATAACAGAAATAATACTTTTATTGAATTTCACAGTGAACTAAAAAGTATTTTCTCTGCGGCATGATAATGTTTAATAGAAAAAATTATAGGTAATTCCGATGCTAAAAATAAAGCATTCTGAAAGCATGAAAATCTGTAATTTTAACTTTTATACTACCTTGTATGTTATATTTAGACAAAGGATTTATTTGCAAGATGGTTGTGTTTCTTGTTTTACTTGGCCTTCTATCACGAAGCTGAACAAGTGACCTTGTAAAAAAGATAAAATAAAATTATGTAATGATTTTTTACCTGCACGAACAAAATTGATGATTCCCCTTGTGATGGTTTTATTAATCCACCCGATACTATGGTTTAGAAACTTGTATTAGTCATTGTATATTTAGTGAATCTAGGTGGTTTTTCCCCATTTTTCCACTTAAAACAAACTAGCAATAACTTAACCAATTAAAAGAATAAAAAACAAACCAATTTTAAGCTGTGCATCTTGAATGGACTCCCGAACAATGGTTACATAATCATTCTGCAGTCATCCTGGTCTCCCCTAGAGCCAACATCAGCTCCCAGTTTTACTGGACTATTCGTGGGTAGGGATGATTATGCAACAAGCCCACGAAAATTCTTGTACATATGTATATAGTATATTGCATGTTGTATAGTATACACATGTAATGACAAGGACCACATGACGTGTAACATATTATTAAGAAAAATAAAGAAATTTGAAAGTGTATTTAGTGACGAAGTAAATATTTCTCTCTATTTAATTTGAATTTAGTTTTATCAGAAAACAAATTTTAAAAATATTTTTTTTACGAAATATGCTATTCTCTTTATTAGGCACGTATATTCAATTTGCATTTAGTTTTATTATTAAGTGACATTTTTTAGAAAAAAATATACCTAGATATTTAATCCTATTTACCTTTGTTTATAAAATTTACAAAATATATTATTTTATACACACACACAACAAACGCAATAAACACAAACACAACAAACAAACACAAACACAAACAAAATGCCTCTTATTTTGCAATTAAACAAAATTCGTTAACAAAATAGAGAATAGCAGAGAAAAGATAAACTAGACAACAGAACTGGCAAAGCCAACACATTTTTGTGAAAGGTTTTCATCATAATTTATTTTGTAATAATAATCTTTAACTGATTTACCTATTAAAGTGGTGTCAGCCTATTTTTACATAAAATGGCATATTCCAAAACAAATGAAATTTACGCAGTTACAACAGCAGATATTCGATCAGTTTTTATTAGAAAGTGATTTAAACAATCTTTACTGCTCTGAGAAATGGTTGTATGTTGTTTGATTGGTGCCTTTAAATTTGTACACTACATGAAAACAAAATTGGAGAAAATCTGTAATGGTAAAGCACAAATGCCAATTATGGTGAGGTACAAACGCACCTTCTCCCCCATGAACTTCACATTTTTAACTGATGCAGGCAACGATCAGTGCTGTTCTATAGTATCCGAGTATATATCTATGGAGGAAATGCACCGAAACATCCACCCGAAGATAATGAAAATTTGTTTGAGTCATCAGGATCTAGTCAGCCCAATATCACTTAACTAGTGTCATACAAAATTTAGAAGGCTGGCGTTGCTATCTGGTGAAACAACTTATTTTTAAGCGTTAATCATAGTTATGCACATCCAAAAAAAAGGAATTTTTTGTTGGTTGGGTCACAAGGTTAGCCACTTCTCTAAAATTTAGATGTCCTTTTCTAAATGGAAATGATAAAAAAGAAACAAAACAAAACAAAAACTGCCAAACTATATTAAGCAGGCCTTCTGTCCGGGATGATGGCCAATAAAAAAGTCACTACTTTTAAAATAAGATTCTATTACAGAATAATATGTTACACGAAAAAGCATTCTTTCTGAGCTAAATTTTACTTTCCCTTAAGCCCAAAATGTATAAAGTTTCATCTAGCCTAGTCCCTTGAGTGTCAGGTTCAGGTCACCACTCTGCCTTTATTTTAATCTCTAGTTTGGATTTAGAGTAATTCTTTTTTAACACTTGTATACAAATTATTATTTTTGGGCGTTTTTTTTGTTTTATGCTAGCTAATTTTAGTATTTGTTTTTAAGTTTTATTGTTTTTGAGGATTTCTTACTTGAGAGATGGGTTTATTTGACTATAGCCCTTTATTTTATATCGATTTGCCTTAATAGCCAAATAAAACCTTTTTTTATATTTGTTATTGAGCCATATTATTTTTTCTTTAATGTAGAGTAGTGAAATAATATGAATCTGTATGAATCAATATGAATAGAGTAGTGAATCAATATGAATCTGCTAGTCTTTCAATTCCTATTCCTAGCTCTGATAACCCTTGCCTCTCGAATATCTACAACTGTTAAATGTGAATCATCTTATTCAGTAACTAAAAATCCTGGCAAGTTATAAGCACAAAATCTTCAAAAACCCAGGTCACAAAAATAAATAAATAACCAGAATAGCTCTCGAGCGGCACGTTGAGCCTCTAACGCTGAGGAACCTTTAGGCAGTGTTGAAGCAAAATTTTATGATATTGCCATAGGCGTACCTAGGAAATAATATGTTTTAATGTTAAATTACTAAACAAAAAAATTTGATTTAGTTAACAATGTGATTAGTGGGTCGTCTTAGGTAGTGCGCAATGCCTTAAGATATACTGGGTATCTAAACTGCTGGCCACTCGAACTTACACATGGAGATTTTTAGGCAAAATTTAAAGTTCAATATTTTCAACAGGAATGCAAATTTTTGAACACGTGTTGCAGATTTTAAGAGCTAGTTTTTTTCGAATTAATCTGCATGACGTATATTTATCGTAGGACCACAGGATTATTATATACGGGGTGATCAATGAAGTCATGCAAAAAATCAAAAAGTTTGTATGAGTGAAATTTCTGCAAAAAATTTTTTAGGTCGTTGCAATATGGTTCATTACTAAGGTAACATCAATATCTCTAGACGTTTTTGTCACTTTTTGGATTAAGGCCCTTAGGTCTTGTACACACTACTAAACATAAAATTTGGGTAGCAAAATTTTTAAAATGCTATAACTTGATATTGGATTGACGGTTCTTGATAATTTTTACGGATTTGGAATCTTTATTTCACGTAGATTTTCTATAATCTCAGCATTTTATTTGGGGGTTGAAATATACAGGTTGAAATTTACACATTATACCGGGTCGATAATAGACAAAAACGTAGGGTGTATTTAAGTTTTTGTAAAAATAAATTCTCACCTCAAGTTGTTTTTGTTTAATGTCCTCATTCATTCAGTTTTATAGAGTTCTTTGTCTATAAATTATTACCAAAGATTAGGTATTTAAAGATAGGACACTTGGCAATTTTCCATTGATATTTGCCGGTTTTTTTAGGGATTGCAGGAACCTTTAAATTAGGTTTAGAATTAGAAATTTTGTAAGAATTGACTTTTGGCCGTTGTTAACCAATCTTGTATATGTATTTTAGAATATAATGTAATAAACTTGTTCTTGTCGCTACGTTCTTGTCTATTATCGACCCGGTATAATGTGTAAATTTCAACCTGTATATTTCAACCCCCAAATAAAATGCTTAGATTATAGAAAATCTACGTGAAATAAGGATTCCAAATCCGTAAAAATCATCAAGAACCGTCAATCCAATGTCAAGTTAGAGCATTTTAAAAATTTTGCTACCTAAATTTTATGTTTAGTAGTGTGTACAAGACCTAAGGGCCTTAATCCAAAAAGTGACAAAAACGTCTAGAGATATTGATGTTACCTTAGTAACGAACCATATTGCAACGACGAAAAAATTTTTTTGAGGACATTTCACTCATACAACCTTTTTGATTTTTTGCATGACTTCATTGATCACCCCGTATATAATAAATCTATGGTCCTACGATAAATACACGTCATGCAGCTTAATCCGAAAAAATCGAGCTCTTAAAATCTGAAAGACGCGTTCAAAAATTTGCATTCCTCTTGAAAATATTGAACTTTAAATTTTGCCTAAAAATCTCTATGTGTAAGTTCGAGTGGCCAGCAGTTTATATCCCATTTTGACGTATTTCACACAAATTGCTCTTTTCACAGAGAAGTTGTTTAAGTACTTACAGTTATATGGGAAATAAGGAAAAATAAGAACTGTGATTTTAAGAGATTAAATTGACAAAAGCGGATGGATTGAAAAATTCACATATTGCGAATTTATGAATATCTAAACATTTTTTAATAAGTACCTTAAAAATTTTGTTTCTAATGAGCTATTCTTTGGAAAATCAGCCGGAAATTTCGGTGTTGCATCTTGTGGCGTTGAAACTGATGCCGAGACAGGAATATGATCTTTTACTATATCTGATAATTTTAATAGAACGTTATCCGCATCAGCTTTATAATTATTTTTATTACCAGAATTGAAAATTCTAACACAAAATAATTTTTTAAATGTTCTTTTGAATTGCATTGGCGTAAGATTTTTGCAGTTTGCATTTTGTTGCTCAACAGGCTAAAAAATTCTTCAAGCAATCTTGATTAGGGCGTCTGGTAAACAAAAACGAAACGTTTTTTGACTTCAGAACAGGCCATAAATTTACAAGTGCATTTATCGAAACAGAAAGACACCAAAATCATATAGAGATCCCTTGCACGAATCAATAAACTCACTGAACTATAGAAAATATCACCAACACACCTGTACCGATCGATACGCACTATTACAGTACGGACGTATCCGAAGATACTAACAACTTGAAACCAAAAACGTCGAAACTCATGAAAGAAAAGCGATGACGTAAGTGCTACAAAATTCCAACCTTCACGTACTCGAAAGCGCCACCGCGGTAGCTGCGTTCATATATCGTCGGCTCCAGAACGCGCTCCGGGAACGTTCGTGCATGCGCTAAGCAGTTGGTTCTTACTACCGATACCACTTCTCTAACACAAATCGACCGCGCGCTCCGAACTCGATACAGTCCCGCCCTACCGTTCTAATGTCAACCGAAAATATACATAAAGCTGTCAGTTAAAGGAAAATTTAACCTGACAAAATTGTAGAATTTAAAAACAACATTTCGAAAAGCGAATGCCGTTCAAATAATACAGAATGTTACAGAGCAAGGGCGGAATCCAGGACACAGCGGGAGTGAAAAACATAAGAACCTCAATCCAATGTCGACAGAAAATGTAAACAAAACACTTTCCGGAAATAAAAAAAGGTAAGCAAAACCAATTAATTAGCATAAATAGATTAAGAGCGATCATCTATACATAGGAAGGAACTTTGAGCAAGGCGAAGAAAACGAAATTCCGAGCCACAACAAAAGAACAACGTTAAATCAGACCACAAGCTGCGAGAGCCAATGAATAAACTGACTTGGATGACATAAAAGGCAGTCAAGTAAGTCAACACTTCTAGGAAACAAGCTGAAGACAAGGCAAGACAAACTTACATGGAGTAACCGTTGCATAAAAATGCAGCAGCTTAACTAAAGGTAGATATTAAACAATTTTAAACAATAGTAGTTAGTAAAACTCACCGCAACAAAATTAAACTGTCACAAGAACCAAAATACTTCCACTCTTTAGATTGCTCTTTAGTCATAGTGATGGACCCACGTTTTGTCTATAGTAACAAGCCGATCCTAAAGTTTGAGAAATCTTTTTAAAACGGCGACAGATTTCCTTCGACGTTGTCAATCGAACGCGCTTCTGATCAAGATTCCAGCATCTCCGAATCCATTTAGCTGAAAGCTTTCTCATGCACAAGTCGCAAAGAACGATGTGGCACACACACGTTCATAGGAAATATGCACTGCTTCTGCTATACATCTGAGCCTAATTAGTCGATCTTCTAAAATCATATCATGGATGAATCAATGTTTTCCGGAGTGGTCACAGAAATTGGTCTTCATCTTTGACATCTGATCTTCCTCTTTTAAATTTTCAACCCAGTTTTTAATAGTGGTGTATGAAGGACACTGATTACCTAAGGTTTCTATCGTATCAGCAAAAATTTGTTTGCCCGTTAACCCTTTCAAAATAAATATTTAATAACTCACCGAAACTCGATTTTTTTTAAATCTAGCTTTTTCTTAGATATTCCGTTTCCAAAAATTCTCAGTTTTATCACCGTTCAACTTATGGATGTCAAACTTTAATAACTTATTTATAAAACATCATAGGTAGTTTTTATCATAGCAACTATATTCCATTTTGTCTATTAGAAACTTCCCAGCCTAACTAGATATCAATACCCTCTCGTATATATGTACATAAAAATTTAGCATCTGATGCAATGCACAAAGTATCACTGCTGCAGCTGTAAAAACTAGAATGATTAGAACGTTTAGCGACCAGTGTAAGACTGTTGATTTAAATGTTAAGGGTCTTATTTTGAATTACGTACAAGCACACATACCGCTGTAAAGGGAGAGGAAGAAATTGCATTTAGGGGGCAGTTGAAGATATGAAAATTTCAGAAAGGAATATTTTCATCTGAAACCGATAAATAGAAGATTTGTTTTATGAAAGTGAAATTTTAACAACCAAATTCTCGGGATAAGGTAAAAGC
Organism: Philopedon plagiatum; assembly: GCA_963971165.1. Classification (NCBI taxonomy): domain Eukaryota; kingdom Metazoa; phylum Arthropoda; class Insecta; order Coleoptera; family Curculionidae; genus Philopedon; species Philopedon plagiatum. The sequence goes on along the minus strand of OZ020194.1, from coordinate 23,373,841 downwards.
TACATATATGGCCCAAGGCGTTATAATTTGTTTCTTATAAGCAGTGGAAAATTACGTTACAGAAAGACTTATCAAGTGAAACTGGGAAACAGCAAAATATATGGATGCCTCAGATATAGTCCCCTTAATAATATTAGACGACTCTCACAATTTTGATACAGAGGTGATTTCTGATGAAGATAATTTAATTGCAAAATTCTTTTTTTTATTTTTAATTCTTGATACCAAAATAATATTTTACTTTCGAATAGTTATTGTTCCTTAAAACAGAGAGCATTTTAAGTAGATTAATTTTTGGATTTGTTTTTAAGTTTTAATGAATGAAGTCCGTTAATTAGGTATAACATATATACATTTTTTCGTATAAGGGCAATATTTCCAAATCAAACTAACAGGTATTCTAATGGTAACAAGTTACCCTGATTATTAGAATCACCTAACTTACGTGCATACAGTAAATAAAAAGATTTAGTCATTTGTTTTTCAACTTGATGTGTTTTCACAACTATACACAATTTTTGTATATGTTTAGAATAAAACGGACAGATTCTCCAACGCTAGACGAGTCTAATTTGACCACCAAAAGCTTTAAACTGATAAGTGTAACAATAAGACCACTAAATAAATAAAAGCCAAACTATGAATTTGTTTTTTGAGTTTTTTTGCTGAATTTATACAGAAAGGAGCAACGTAATTTTCACAATAATAGAACTAAATTCATTTCAGATTTATTTCAAGATGAAAAACATTTGGAACCCAAGCAATTCGGTAACATATTGGAATAACTCATAAGTTTTTAATAATTATTTTTTAACAATGACAGGACAAATGCCTGAGCGAACCCTATCAACTAGATCTTAATTTAAACCAGTACTAATTCTTAAACCGTTGCACAGTGGGCGGAAATCGGGCCGCCAGTGAGACGAAACTTCTACAACAATCTGATTCGACCCAACTTAATTATTTCTACATAAAATCATTTAATTATGTTTATTATTTTCAAAATGTGTCAAAACTATTGATTTTGTGGAAAACAAAAGCTGATTGAATACATAAAATACTAGTGAAATGAAATCATGATATATTAACACGTTTAACAAATTTGCAAAATAAACTAAATCTGCTAATTAAGTACAAAGTTTAATAATAATAACATTTACCGTTAGATTTTAAGAAAACCAACAGTTTATAAACTACAAACGTGAACAAAAACATATACAGAAGCCTATGAGTAGGTAACTAAAACAATAAAAGTTGACAAAAAATTCACTCCACCTAACTCCACCTACTATCCACAGAAAATTTAGGAGATCTGAATAAATATCTTGCTTCAAGAGGATATTCAGTTGAAGATCTATTAGACATCGGACGTATTGACGAAATAACAGGATCCGAACTGATCAGCAATCGCTTGAGTAGGTCGTCGTTGGTGTTTTGTCTCGAGTTTTTTCTGGTGTAGTGCTCCCGATAAAATTTATAATCCTTATTTCTACTCTCCTGAGCATCTTCAGCTAGTTGACCCATTGGCAAAATAAGTACCAGTACACCGTGTATCAGTATTTTGTGGACAGACTGAGGCATTTTATACCAACCATAAAGCTCTACAAAAAGTTTGGCTGTATCACATGTGTAAATCCTAAATTTATCAGTGTCAATTTCAAACTCCGAGGAAATAACCAACAAAATTATATAAAATCGGAAAATAAGTCTCTCATCAACACTCGTTATTTCAGCTGATTTTTTATAGTTTTGGAAAAACCTCCGAGCAGTATTCCCGTCATTCGTAGAACCCGTACCCTGTTTTGGAAGATCTATTAACAGACCCGTTTCTCGCCTAAATTTTTCAATAATGAATGATTTTCTGGCTTGAAGTTCTTGTTTTTCTTTCGCGTCACGAATTTGCCACTTTTGAATGGTTATCCTATAGGAAATATGGATTAAACATTCAAAGAAGCGAATGTGAGCATGTAATGGCGACAAACCATATTTGTAATTGCATTGTTGTGTTTCTAATCTTTGAACATATTCTATATTATTCACATTCGTGGGAGTAACCATACAAATGTTGCAAGTTTGCGTAGAAGTGTCTGTCAGGTTGCTAACTGCCTTTCCATCCAGCATGGTAAGCAAGAGAACATGACTTACTATTATTTCCGTTTGATGAAATGACACAACGGTAGAGTTTAGAGACTGTAGTTGATTTTGCACTTTATCCACTTCTGACTTTGTAGACTCTTTGGTTTCTTTCTTGAACTGAAAGCTTATAGGTCGGCAAAACTTTGTGGAGGAGCATTTTGGATTTTTCCATATAATTTTTGGTGTTTTTTGATGATCCTCTGTTGTCAGTTGCTTTTCTCTAAGTTGAATGGGAACCATTGATACTAGAAGCAAATCCGCGTCGCTTACCATTTCATCAGAGAACCTTTGTTTAAACCTTGCTTGCCCCGAACTTCCATCGATTCCCCATTTATGGACAAATTCCAGATATGTGGGGTTATCAAATGATGCATAGGATTCCAGAACAGTTTTTTGTGTCTCCAGTATTCTTTGCGTGGTATGGTCAAGAAGTAGCTGCAATTTAATCTCTGCAGAAGATTCTGTAATTTGTATATATTCTTTTGGGGGATAACATTTGCCTTTCTCAAATCGAACTATATCGTATGATGGAAGAAGGTTTTTGTGGCCCTTTTCTTTCAGTTTATTTCTGAGAGATATATACTGATGTTTGCTCAAATTTAAATCAATTAACAGTGCAAGAGCTTCTGTAGGCGTGAAACTCTCCGAGATATTTTGAGCATTAGCCGAGTCATTTTTTTTTAGTGTAGCTTGAGCTTCTGGATCTGTTGCCTTCTTTACCAAAAGAGCTGCTTTCCTTTTTCCGGAAATATTTAAGCTCACTCTAGTAGCTGTAGCTAGTACTTCGGTATCTTTTGACGATACCAGATCCTTTATTTTGCGTATTTTGGACCTTTCTGAACACTCAGCAAACGGTTTTTGAGGTCTGCCACTAATATTAGTTTTTGAAAATAATTTTGAGACATCAATTCTTCCTAAAAGCCATGATCTGTGTTTAGAGATTAGGTTTGTGTAGGTTCTGTGACACTCATTCCACCTTTTATTCAAAGATATTAGATTACTTTTCAATATATTTTCTAACTTTTCAGAGCTATCGTTTTTTGTAATATTTAGTTTTTCAGTAATATAGTCTCTAATATACTTCTTCGACGTATTAGAAAAAGGCAGTTGTCTATCATTTTCTCGTAACACATTTACGAGTTCTTGTGTTGTGATGTCTGAAAAGTATTGCTATTTAAGGATAGATGACTATGACTATGAATATTAAAAAAAATATATATGGCATATTATATATTTTTAAGTTCGATCTTTGTTTAAATATTTATTTTCGATATAAAACCGTGGCGCGATTATTAAAGATACCCATCAAATGAAGATGTATACGGTATACCTTATACACTCATGTTTTAGTTTTAAGTGGTTTGGCACATCGCGCCACGATTTTATACCGAAAATAAATATTTAAACAAAGATCCAACTTAAAAATATATAATATACCATTAACGCTATTGTTCATTCTAGATTGTAGTAAAGAGAGATCTGACAAATTATTTTTTACTTTTTTGTGCAATTTTTTAATAAAATCGTTTCACTCAAAAAGATTTTTGTATATTTATTTTATTTTCATCTTTTTAGTTTTAAGCCTATTAATAAAATAATATCCCCAAATTCCAATATGTAGGACAATCGCCTAATAAATAGCAAAGTTAGCCACTTTGGATCGATCATCTTAATTTTTTTTGTAATTTGAGAATAAAAATTATATGTGGTCCTTTTAAAACCCCCAAATTCCAAATTTGAGACAAATCGGTTGATAACTAAGAAAGTGCGCCATTTAGGATCCGCCATTTTGAATTTTTACCAACAAAAAAAGCATGTTAAAAAGTAGTAAGTATTTTACCAATCATAAATCTGAAACCCAACCTGATCATATTTGCTTTGGTTCCAAAGTTATGAATTTACCCCCTTTAGAATCCCCTCACCCACCCCCTACCGCCCAAATTTTTTCATCATATTGTATTGTCACCGGACCTACATTACTGTGCCAAATTTCATTAAAATCGGTCCACGAAAACTCTCTGAAAAATGCACTAAAAGATTTGACAGCCAGCCAGACTAGCTTCACTGCTGTCTGTCTGCAGCGGTGAAGCTAAATAAAGTCGTTAAAAATGGCTCAACGGGCAAGAACGGGCAAGTGATCTTGACATATGTCGAAGAGCAATTTATAACGTTTTATTTAAAGTGAGAATTGGAGATTACTTCACATTACTTTTTTTTTCCACCTCTGTCAATTGGCAAAGTTATTAAAAAAATAAGTGATTCTACATCAGTCCAAAAAGGCAAGAGTGTAAACTAAGAAACCACCATAATAATTAAAATATATGATGCTTTGAAGTTAACTTACTTCTATTATCTTCAGCCATCAAAATATGTTTTATTTAAAAAAAAACTTCACTCAAAAATTAACGTCAAATTTGTTTCGCATTTACATGCAAAATAGACGCTCGCTTAGTTACACAATGTTACCTGATATTTTGACTTGTGTGTCGTATGTTCAAAGCATACTACGTAATTATCTCGAGATGTATCGGGCAGGGTAAAGATTATTAACTTTAATTTAGTGATAAAATGTTGAAAAGTGGCTAAAAAAATTAGGAGGTTTTGTCTCGCCGTACCACCCGCCTCCGCCCAATGTGCGTTGTAGCGAATCTGAACGGAAGCGTTTTACGTTTACATTTTATTTTATGCGGTTAGTCTTAGCTGGAACATATTGTTTTGCTTTTATGCAAAAAATACTGAAATATTTAAAAAGACAGATAAAATTCTGGGATTACTCTCTTACTCCTGGACTGAAGAGGCCCAAGAAGGCTGAAACAGCATTCTGTCAACATGATGGAAGAAGTGTAAATATATAAAATTTCTAAATAATTTTATAATAATTCTAGCATAGTAATTCATATTTTAAAAGATTTAATTTTTCTTGTTATTTGAACACATAACTTTAATTTCTATTACTATGTACGTTTATATTTTCTTAGATATTTATAAAGATTTTTCGCTAAGAAGCAATTAATGTTTAGAATATGTTTTCTTTGTCTTTTTTAATATTTATAAATCCAGTCATTTTTACGTAAAAGCCAAACGATATGTTCTAGCTTAAAATATAAAAATTTTTTAAAGTATAAATCGCCTATTCGGCAACCTCACTTTGTGGATTATTTCTAATTATTACCAGGTTATTACATAGGTAGCCTCAAAAATGTTGTGTGTGCGAAATTACATTAACTTTTTTTAAACTGTAAAATAAATCAGATCAGAAAATTGTATTTCCCTGTATCTCGGAAACGAAGTCTTTTTAGACATATATACATGTTGATATAAACTTTTTTCTTGTTTTAGGATAAACCACAACCAGTAAAATTTAGTCGGTAGAGTTTTGAAACACTCTGTACAATCAACAAACGCAAAGAAAATTATTTGATACAAAAAATGTTCAAAATATTATAGACTCAGCAGCGCCTGCATAAGGTATTATCTTATCCGATGAATGCACTACTAGTAAAATCGCGACGTGGATTGGGGAATCCTTAATTTCGTTTCCCAAACGTAATTCACAAATCTCACAAAAATAGGTACATCTCTGGTATTAGTATCAGCATAGACTAAATCATACCTAGACGAACACTGCCGTGCAACGAAAAGCGGGTCTCCCTTGAGGCATTTGGTGAGTTTACTGATATATGGTTTAAAAATTTGTTTGTCTACCATTATATAAATATGTATGTATACTAAATATCTACATTCTACATGTATATACACATATACACGGTGTCCCATATAAGAATGCACACTACAGGGATCTCGTAAACCAGAAGAGATACAAAGATGATTGAATTAGAGAAAAGTTGCGCTTTGCTGAACCCTTCAAAGTCACGATTCGAAATCTAAAAAAATCCGATTACTTCCGAAGATATTTGGGAAAAACCGAATATTCCCGATTTCGTTTTTATTTTTTCCTGACTCTATTTAAAAAGATATGACAAAATACATTTCACATTCTCATTGCCACTTTTTCTGCTCTACAAGGCGGCGTTCTTAGATTTTCAATACGACGTTTCGTTTCTTCGCAACCATTATCAACTTCATTTTTTAAATAGTCGAAAAATTTGGTTTTATTCCTAAAAAATTCTAATTTTAATTCTAAATCCCACGACATATCGCTTCTTACATTTATCCGACGTTTCGGACGAAAAAATCATCATCAATATTATTTGATGATTATTACGAAGGAACGAAACGTCGGATCAAAAATCTAATTACGTTATCATGTAGAGGAGAAAAAATTACATGGGAATGTGGATTTTATTTTGACCCGTCTTCTTTTGTGAAATCAGAAAAAAATTAATTGCCAAAATTTATATTTAAAATTTGAAGAATTCGTATATTTTTTTCTGATTTTACTGTAAGAGATAGATTAAAATAAATTTTACATTTTTATTGTCGTTTTTCTCCTCTACAACATGACGTCATTCAATTTTCGATTCTACGTTTTGGCTTTTCTCGACCATTATCAATTTTTTTTTAAATAATCCGAAAATTTTATTTTAGCACAGTTAAATTGCCCTTGTTATTCTGAAGTCAACGACGTATCACATTAAGAATATGTGCGTATTTTTAGGCTTTAACTATTATTAGTGCAAGTAAGCAAAATGTTATCATCAAATAATAATTAATTGCGAGTTATTCCGGTTACAGCGTATGTAGATGTAGAACAACTTAGAGCTGAGGTTCAAGCCGCTATTGCAAGGATAACTCCAATGATGCTAGAAAACGTAATGAATGAAATTGTTTACCTTGCTACGTTTGTTTAGAGAATGAGGGAGGACTTTTTGAACATATGATTAAAGAAGATTGTTTCAATGAACTTTTTGTAGCGTAAAAATAAAATATTTTGTTTTTTGATAATAACATTTTGCTTACTTGCACGTATGTGATACGTCGGTGAATTCAGAATAACAAGGGTAATTTAACTGTGCTAAAATAAAATTTTCGGATTATTTTAAAAAAAAGTTGATAATGGTCGAGAAAAGCCAAAACGTAGAATCAAAAATTGAATGACGTCATGTTGAAGAGGAGAAAAACGACAATAAAAATGTAAAATTTGTTTTAATCTATCTCTTACAGTAAAATGAAAAAAAATCTACGAATTCTTGAAATTTTAAAAATAAATTTTGGCAATTAATTTTTTTCTGATTTCACAAAAGAAGACAGGTCAAAATAAAATCCACATTCCCATGTAATTTTTTCTCCTCTACATGATAACGTAATTCGATTTTTGATCCGACGTTTCGTTCCTTCGTAATAATCATCAAATAATATTGATGATGATTTTTTCGTCCGAAACGTCGTATAAATGTAAGAAGCGATATGTCGTGGGATTTAGAATTAAAATTAGATTTTTTTAGGAATAAAACAAAAAGTTTCGACTATTTAAAAAAATTAAGTTGATGATGGTTGCGAAGAAACGAAACGTCGTATTGAAAATCTAAGAACGCCGGCTGGTAGAGCAGAAAAAGTGGCAATGAGAATGTGAAATTTACTTTGTCATATCTTTTTAAATAGAGTCAGGAAAAAATAAAAACGAAATCGGGAAACTTCGGTTTTTCACAAATATCTTCGGAAGTAATCGGATTTTTCTAGATTTCGAATCGTGACTTTGAAGGGTGCAACAAAGCGCAACTTTTCTCTAATTTAATCATCTTTGTATCTCTTCTGGTTTACGAGATCCCTGTAGTGTGCATTCTTATATGGGACACCGTGTATAATGGTGGACAAACAAACTTTTAAACCGTAAACCAGTAAACCCGCCAAATGTCTAAAGGGAGACCGACTTTTCGGTGTATTCGAGTGCCTATCTATATTCTTTATAGTCTCTGGTATCAGTAACAGCCCCAGGCACTGTAAAATCATATTTATAATTTATTCCTATTAGATAACCTCGGTTGCCGCAGAATGTAAAAGATCAAACAGTTCGCAGTACCCGCAATTAACAATCTCCTGCAACATACCTATTTTAGTATTCATGGAATTAACTCTCACCTTCGTTAAGTACGTGACAATCCTATGTTTAATAAAATGTTTCTTTAAACACAAATATATAAAGGTGTGTGGATTAGCAATGTCTAATTTAGGTTCCTAAGAGGGATAATCAAACAACTATTTTTGTTTTAATATTTGCTCAGTTATTTGTTATAAAAGCCAATAATTTTCCGTTGTACTCGTACAGGGTGAGTTTCTTAAAGTGATACAAGGCGATATCTGGAAAACGGTTTAAAATATTTTTATGAAATTTTGACGAGATAATAGGGAGATGGAAGGACATATTTAAACATATTTTTGTCATTTATGCCCTCTCTCTATTTTAAGGGGTGGGGGTAACTTGTAATTTTAAATAGTATGATGTACTATTGTTTATAAAACTCGAATCTACGTAAAAAAACTACGTATGTGTATATTTTCTTTGATTTGTTCTTTCGGTTAGCGTTATAAAATAAAAAAAAATTGAGTCGGTGAGTTAGAAAACCCGACAAGTCCAAAATTTGTCATTTTAAGTGACGATAGCCATTTTGTGTAAAATATATTCCCTCGTCGATTGGGCTCGTTACTGAGTCAGTGCCTATTTTTGGTTATAGGGGGCCCTAGGCCCGTTACGCAACCCGGGGCCCCTCACAACTTCAAAAAGTGTTTTTTCTTTAATAAGTTTCGCAACACTAATTTATTATGCTTTAGTGACATCATAAAGAAAATAAATTAGAAACTACAAATGCAATAATAAATTATTAACAGTCTAGAAAACAGTAAACAGTCTTAAAATAGGTATAGAAACTTCATAAACTCCTTTTTTGCTTATACAAAACGTAATTAAATAGAACAAAACATAAAATAAAAAAATCGGTCAAGTGCAAGCTATACTTGCACAATTAGTGTTCCGTGCCATCAGCCCCCCACCTAAATTACACTCGTGACTCGTGTATTTCATAGTTGTGTTATTAATAGTAATGCACCGACGTTTCGCCTGAGCCAAATTTAAATTTTGAAAAACGTAACAGGACAAAAGTTGTTCCTCACATCGTGAGAAATATTTTTTGTCGAAAAACTTTTTCTCTAAAACCAGTGGTTATAAGGAAATAAACAAATAAATTGTTTATAACAAGTGATCACGTTAGAATTTGTCAATCCTGATAATTTTTGGCTCAATTTACACCTAATTCTCAATGTTCATGAGTTTGGATGAGTTTTAATAAGTCGAATTCAAATTTTTCAAAGCATTTATGAGTGGACTAGCGCTTGTGTTTTATCACCTATGTGTAAAAACATAACTGATAACATAACATAACATGATAACTGATTTTCACTGCTAGGCAATAATCAACCCTACAGGCAACACAACATCCTACTACGCCTATACAGTTGTTCAGCCCATAAATTAACACAACTAGAAAAAAGGAAGCGACGTTGCAAACCATCACTATCGCCACTATGCAATGGGAATAAATTACTTATGGAATGGATTTCCCTGTATTTCACTTCTATACCATAGGAATATAAGATACTGCTTCTAACTGTAACACTTATAACTAAAAACAGACGAAGTTTCTGGCTTTAGTGATGTAAGGATAAGTATCCAAAAATCCGTTGGATATGAATATTAAAAGAATCCGGATTATCCGTAACCGGCCGAGAACTTCAATACTGATTCTGAATCAAAATAAATTCGCATCGGCTGGTTACTAATGCAAAGTGCAAAGAGAAAACGGAATCGGAATCGACTGTAAGCGAACAACAGTGTCTGCCATTTGGCATATTTGATCTTATGCTTTCTCTTTCTAATGACCTTTCCTAAAAAAAGATAGCATAGTTATCAGGGTAACGAGTATCATCTGGGATGAGACCCATTGGTTAAACTAGGCCCGCTTCATCCGAACCGAATTCAAACTAGAACGAACGACGGTGCCTGCCTATCCCTAACCTTCGACTGCGAATGATATGGATACTGCATCGACCTACCTAGCCCTGTATCCGGATAGAAAATGATTTAGTGTTGCATGCATACGTATACATGATCTGTAACCGCTTTCGCGCGGGTCAAGAAATGGATACATATTCGGATAATGGATACGGATATTAGCTGATTCCGATTCCGTATGATTCGGATATCTAAAGAATACGGATATTTACAACACTATCTGGCTTTATTACGTATCCTATACTTTAAGTTAGACCCTAAACGATTTCTTACTTAAAGTTTATCAAAATGATCGTTTTCACATTTGTTTGCTGTAATTTCGCCACGACATTTTCAGTTACGATTTCATTATTAGTATAGTTTGGAAAATCTGCAGCAAGCAATATAGTGGCTATTAAATATTATGTCACAACGATGGACACCTATTAACAGAAATTTTCTTTCTCTACCATTTATAATTGCGAAACCCGATAAAACTAGACAATGCTGTCTTTTAAATCATTGTTTTATTGGTTTTTATCTAAACCCGTTAACAGTAAATCCTTTCAGTTGCTGGGTTATCTGTTGTCTATCGATTAATATTGGTCATAAAAACTTTTTATTTCATTTCTTTGTAATAGTTTTTGTTTTAGTTAGTCGATGCAACGATAATCAATTTGATCTGCAGTTTTTTATATCGTGATGTTTCTTTCTTTTATTGAGTTATAAAAATACTGGATCTAGAGAACGTTAGTAAGCCTTTTGTCTTCAGCCCTTAAACAATTTTTGAAGGATTCGAGCAATTTCTCTCCCAGATTTGTAGTTATTCTTAAAATATACCACGGGATTCCCTAGAAAAAGTTTAAGAACTTGATTTAATTTGGATATTCTTAAATTAAGGTTTTAACAAGTTTTGGTTCTATCATTGTTAATAAGTCGTCATGAAAAACACATGAGTAATTCTAAGATTTTTGTTTTATTTGTTTGTTTCCGAATTATTTTTATCTCGGAACTTGTCGCTAAATTGAGTTTAGTTGTAGTGTGGACATCCAAACTTAAATTCCCCTTTTCTCTATAAATTTGCGAGATATCTCAGTGATAAATTCATATTGTAAAATTCAAAAAAGCTTATAGTACATGACTTAGTTACCTTGTTCTCACACTTCTCAATTGAAACCTTTGTTGTCAAATTAGTCCGATCTTAGCAAAAGTGATTCGTGCCAAAAACATTTGACTGAAGGCGCATTATACAACAGTTAATGCAGTTTTAAACCTATTCGAGTGGGACAAACCGTATAGACATTAGAAATAATCAACTTAATGGTTCGACGATTGGGTAAAATAAAAGTTTCTTTTTCTTATTTGGGACAGCCCAAGTAGACTTCAAGCCTAAATGCTAACGTACCGTGAGCATCTGAACAGAAGGGAAATGTAAATTAATATAGGATTGAAGGTTCATACGTGATGCACTTCTTATTAATCTGTTAGGAACTGTGATAGCACTTATTTCTTCTAAGTAGTGATGTAAAAGTCCGGTTTTTTATCACCGGAAAGAAAACATGTTTAAAAAAACCATTCTATGTTTTTTTTTCAAGAAGTCATCTTAAAAAAGACCCCAGAAAGCGATGCGGGTGCATCTATCCTGTTAGCCGACTCGCGATTGGCGATACTCCAGTATGCAATGCAACCGGGTGATCTGCTTTGAGTTTGTTATAAGTAGTGTTTATATTATAATTTATCCTAGACGAATCAAGACTTTTTAATAGTACGTAATTCATTTTCCATTTTTCTTTAAATTTACATTTTTACTACTTCAATAGGATGGGCAATAGTACACGATAACTTTTTCATTATTAGTTATTGTTCCTATTTTTAGTAATATTTATTACTATTACTAGTCTTATGCGTTTTAGCTGTTCTTGTGTTCCTGTTCGTAAATAAGTGCTTTAAGTTCGGTTTTTTAAATATATTTTCATTTTTTATTGACAAATATTGACGTATTTATTGCATATTATTTACTTTATTGTTAAAAATTTAATAACAAATGGATTTTCAATTATTTTCCTCTAAAACCTTGCATATTTGTGAGTTTGTAAAAAAACGCTATTTTGAAAAAACCAAACTCTATGTTTTTTTTTTCACAAAAAAACACGGTTCTTGAAAAACAAAACATTAACATTTTTTTAAAAATTTACATCACTACCTCTAAGCAAGATCCGTGGAAACATGTTTCCATGGATTTATTAAGAAAGGATTCGATGTCCGTATACTGTCTGCGTATCGAACGTGAAGCCTTAAATTTGTTGTTTGTTATTCTCTTGGGGAAACACGGAACAGTTTACAAACGAAGGAAATACGTAACTGAATCAAGAATGGTAGTAGAAAGAGATAAAATAGCATTGGAGTGTTGGAGCTCAGAAGTGTTGCTGTCTGTGCTGGTTGCTTAGGAAAACGACTGAACCTCGGTCTGAACACTCGGTTACACGCACGTCTTTGTCTAATGAACTAGAAAAGAGAAAGTGCGACTTATAGATTTATAAATGACTCGGAGCGACTTTAAATAAACACCTTTAGAAATAACATAACCTATAAATAATAAATCCTTTTTAACTTAAATTTATTGTTATTTAGCAGAAAAATAAAATATTTTAGGGCTTTTATTACTTTTAGTAAATCTTGTGATGCTTCTAACGTATTTTTTGTTCAAAAATACAAGGTAAAATAAGATGTGGCCAATGTTTACAAATTGTGTTTACAGTGTCGTTTAGAATGGTTTGTTTTGGCTTCAAAGAATGTTAAATCATCCCGCATCCATTCTTAATAAATCCATGCATGTTTCTGTAGAAAACAGCTCGGCGATGAGCGAGAGAAGGGAGTTTTCTTGTGAGGTCTGGGTCATTGTTGAGTCGAATGCCTCCCTTTTAGATAGAATTCCAGGTGTGGACACAGGAACAAAAAACATTGTAGCAGCTGACGTGTGACTCAGTTTTACGTAGTTTTTCCAGGACGTTCTGAAAACGAGGACCATGCAAGTATAAAAAATCGCAAACTTCAGAGACATTTCTTGATTAATATTTCAACTTTTGAGTGGGACAGGCACAGGACTGACGTTTTACTGTTAAGTTCTTATAGAAAGAAGTTTTAAGGAAAGCATAATAATCTTTCTTAAGTACATCTTACCCATTTTAGTATCCAAATCCTTTAAAATTTTTATTTATTTTAGGATTTATTTTCATTTTATTTTCTGAGCAATAAAAGGTGATGTCTCACATGTCACATGTGGGTCGTCCATTTAGAAAATAAATATTTAGGGGGCGTTATTTTGAACCATTCTTATCACAAATGTGTTCGAAGCCGTTGCTATCAACTAAAATTTCCTTTTTGTAGGTACTATCACTGGCAAAAAGATATAAAACGAAATAAAGCTGTCTGGTAAATCATTGTTTTATTCGCTGTTATCTGAGCCTATTAAGAGCAAATCGTGTTCAGCTTCTGGGTCATATATTCTCTGAGGATTGTTCTTGCTCATATAAGCATTATTTTATTATTTTTTATATAAGTTTATTGTTTAAGTAATCCATGTTTATCGTCGATTAAATTCCTTGTGTTTATGCTAGTGCTATATTTTGTTTTTAACTTTTCGATTAATAAATAACCAGTTTTAGGTTAATCTCAACCTATACCATTGGGTCTTAAAATTTATCTGGGCCTACTAGTAATACATTTTGAATACTCTTGTTGATTTACTAGTATTGTACTTATAGGTAGTACTGTACGCCTAGGTAGCTACTCAGTTATAATTCGGGCGTGTCACTTTTGGTTCACTTCCATTATCGTGTTGCCGAGCTATCGGGTGTCTAGGCAAATAAAATGAACCAAAACAGGTCAACGCAAAGCGAAGTACATATTGTTTGGACACGAATATAAATTAGTTTATGTCATAAATGCAGAAAACCAGCTTTCTCCACAGATTTGATAGACGTCGATTATTCGTGGGTATAATTCCTTCTTCCCAAGTTAATGCAGCTTTTTCTACAAATTTTCAATGTTTCTGTTCATTCGTCGTTACGATAACATACTTTTAATAAGCAGGTTTAAGCGGCAGCGTATTGTACTGTTTTTATTAGTAGCCTATTCTGTAGCATCAGCTTTCCCTATGCCTTGTCGGTAAGCGTGACTGAATACAAACAGATTTTCGCATTTACATATAATACAGGTAAGAATAAAACTAACGTGTTTGTTCCCTATTTCAGCATTGTTTTACATTAATTATACATGTCATTTTCCCTGAGGTAGATGAATGAGAAAAGCGATGTCTCCTTTTTCCGATAATATACTGTGCACTAACGACTTCACAACTCTTAAGTTTACGAGAGCATCCCTCGGTACTACTCGGTATTCCGATTTCGAAAATAGGGGCCTTGAAGTGCTGAAGTGCCCAGGAAGAGACCCATTTCAGTCAGTTTCGGTATGCTCTGGAATGAAATAGAGTCGTATTAAGCGCCTTTCAAAATAGCACTATTGTTTTAGCGCTGTAATATAATAGCGCCCTATGAAATTGCGCTGTATAAAAATAGCATTGTAACGAAATAGCGTCAGTAATAAAAAAGTGCCTGTAAGAAAACAGCACCTAATGAAATGGCGTTAATAACAGAATGGCGTAGATGAAAATAACGCCACTAACAAAATAGCATTAGTAACACTTTAACGCCAGTAACAAAATAGCGCCCATATTTACCTGTTTACAATTAGGATACGCTCGAGCAAACACGAGAAATCTTGAGCAAGCTATTCACTAGCAAATAATATTGAAGAATATCTACAACTGATTTCCTATAATTTAACATTGTAGATTACTTTTATGTTGACTGTAATATTAACTTATTTCCTTTTTGTTCACAGTATGAAGAAATAAAGTTAAGTTTTTTTTAATTAAAAAAAGTATTTTTGTTTTTCGCGAAACGCAGCGTCGTAGAAATTCCGTTGAAAAGAGAGCCAATTTGTTACGCGCAATTTTGTAACTGACGCTATTTTCTTGCGCGATATATTGATACTGACACTATTTTATTACGCGCTATTTTGTTACTAACGCTGTTTTATTACCGGCGATTATTAAGCGCTATTTCATGGCAACGTTTTTCTACACAGCGCAATTTCATAGGGGGTATTATATTACAGCACTAAAACAATATAAGCCATTTCATACGGCGCTAATTCATAAGACGCTATTTCATTCCGGAGCCGTTTCGGTAAGCATACTACTCCCATGTAGAGTGTTTTGTGATAGAATCTTGTGTATTTATCAACTTGGGACGAATAAGTACCTAAAATTAGTGTTAACTGATTCAATTATAATTTTAAAACTGTAACCAGAATTTAGATTAAAGATTGTGTATAATAAAAATATTTGAAGTAAAACAATAAACAAACAATATGTTTAGTGAAACCGTAAATGGACCATAACTTTAGGCAACCAGCATCCCTGCTTGAGGGTACTGAAATGCGCGCAGCGCGGAGAAAGAGATAGACTGAAGTTCTAAAACAAGTGAAGCGTCAAGTCATGCAGTAGAGAATCAGACACGAGAGGGTGAGTTACCTTCCATGTTTTAAAAAATCAAAGACGAAAATTTAAGAGACACGACAAGGGACATGAACATTTGGTCCTTCGAGCCGGATCTATAGAATTTAATGAGAAAGGTGGTCAAAAAACGGTTTGTAATTTTGTAACAAATATCACGAACAATAAGTATTTAGTAGTAGTTATCATTTTAGTGCCTTGAGGTTGATTTAAGGCTGGTTAACAATCGTAATGATATTGTTGATAACACATAAGCGACATTAGTTCAGATGTTTATAAACATAATCACAGATATCGATAAGTGGGATTTTTTTGACAGTAGGCATAATCTATGGTGGTGCTCACTCCATCACTCATGATTATCTATGGAATTTAAGAATGTCAGAAGGATGCGTTCTATGTGTTGTGATCAAGCAGCATAGAAATATTTAACTGGAGATATGCCATTCTTTGCAAAGCTGAAGTGAAAAGGACCAGCTGGTTTAGTACCTTTTTCTGTTAGGAAATTAGGAATATTCGTCAAAAATTGTATGGTAATTCGCTTACGCTTTTCCCCTCAAACACACATTGAGGTACGCAATTTTAGTACTTGTTAAAATAATCCAGTTCATATTTGATTCTCCCTCGTATATCCTTCTCGTAAAATCTGCCTATATTTTGATAGAAATAACAATAATAGATATAGACTTCTGATGTTGATCGGTTATTAATCCGTTACCAATTTCAGAAGGCGAACTTATTTCATTGACAATATTATGATTATGGTTGTAATAAAGTAATAACAAAGATACGTCTGGAAAATAAGTTTTATATTTGGATTGCCAATTGAACAATTTATTGCATAATTGGTTTTTATCCAAGTATCGTTTTAATTTCGGGCAATCTTTCTTTTGTAGTTAACGTTTATTACAGAAATTTTATTTTATGTTGTTCTAATGGAATATTTTATCTCGATACTGATTTATTGGTTTTATTTTGAGGACAATGGAAGGTTTAAAAGTGATAGAAAAGTCAGTAAGGGATATCTCAAAGCAACAGTAAGATATCTAAGAAAGTATCCATTCAATTAATACCGCTCTTTAAAAAAACACTCACTGTTATTCAAGTGGGATGGAAGCATTGGAAAAAAGTCTTCTGCTTATTGTCACCTTAGGATCAGTGCAAGGAAGATGGAAAGGGTTTTACATATCAGCTCAACATGCAATAATGTATAAGGGATACATATGACATGACCAATAAAGAAACTGCATGAAACGAGGTAGGTAAATTGGATGTGCATGGCAACAAGAAGAGGTAGGCTCAGGAGTGAAAAAATAACCAATAAAAGAAATAATCAATGTTTTGAAAAAATCTGAGAACATGAAGGAAAGAAGGCTATAGCGGTACAAGCATCTGATAAGAAGAGGTAATAATTATATCACCAGAAGAGTGAGGGTAATGGACGTGTACTGACGAAGAAATATAGACATGTCGTGGATAAAGTTAACAATGATATAAACAAACAGGTTTCGCAGGAGAAGAAGCTCATAACTGAGCTTTGCGAAAACGATTAAGTAAAAACGTTGACCCCATATTAGAAAAAAAGGAGTCGACTAAGAAGGACATTAATTTCGAAAACATGATTATGAAGCTGTTAAATAAATTACTGTTTTCATTTATCGAATATAATTAAGAGTAAATAGTTTCACTGTCGCATCTAGGACATCGATTGTTTGTCGATAATTGTTGGTCACATCATAAAATTTATCATTTCCTTGTCATAGTTTATTGTTAAGCACTGATTTAGTCGGTGAGCAATTTCTTCTGAATAGTTAAGTTGGTTTTGATTTGTGTTTGACAATATAGCAAAATAGCAATTACTAGCGAATAGGGGTGCTTGCAGATTTCAGATATTTATATACGAGTATGTATTATTTTATTGTAGATGTAAATCAAAGAGGTACGTAAACTTGGACATGATTGCAGAAACAAGGTATAGAATTTTATTTTGAAATATTATTTATATATATATATATATATATATATATATATATATATATATATATATATATATATATATATATATATATATATATATATATAAGAAAGGAAATCTTGGCTACGCGGACAAAACCAGTAAGTTGCGTTCTTGCATTAAAGTACGGGGAGTCCAAGACCTGATGGATAACCCCGGGCCGGTAGACATTTAGCTTTCGTCCTTATTAGGGGGTTATCCATCAGGTCTTGGACTCCCCGTACTTTAATGCAAGAACGCAACTTACTGGTTTTGTCCGATTAGCCAAGATTTCCTTTCTCATATTTTGTCGGACGCTAAACCCCTTTTTCTTATATATATATATATATATATATATATATATATATATATATATATATATATATATATATATATATATATATATATATATATATATATATATATATAGTGGACTAATTTTGTTATGGCGGTATGTAAAAGCTAATTCAACTGCAGAATTTTTTAATAAAATGGTGCAATTTTTGAAGTTAATTTTACTTTATGGTGCCACTTTCACCAAAAGTTTATGAGAGACCCCTATGACAGTATTTTTAAAATCAATGACCATTATATAGCGGCCTCTCAATTTACTTAAAAGAGGGTTGAATAATATTTCGTCATTATTTATCTCATTGATTTTGCTTTTTCTATATCATTTTGGAGGATTATTCGATCGGATCGAGAGGCTGCGATGTACCTGTACAGTCATTTAGTTATAATGATTCCACAATCTTGTCGGGAATATCAATGTTGTTTGATAATCTACATGACAATGTAATTTCCGAAAATTACCAAGAAGACTCGCTAATACCTCTTGGAAATGTTTGTATTATTTCACGCAGAACACTAATAATAATATTTGAATAAGAAAATTTGCGATTTTGTTAATTTAATTTCAATGAAGTCTTTAAACCCCAATCAGACCCAAGTAAATTGTCATTTGGTCAGTAACTCGAATTGTCAATTTCGGAGTTGAAATTTGTTATTGCCTTTAAAAAATAAATTTAATCTTTTTTCAGATAATGAACTTATAATAAACACAAAGATATACAAATTATTTTATTTATTAACTTTTGGTTGCTCACAGGACTACGTAAGGTTTCCTGTATTGTTGTTTGCTTGGTTTGATTGTTGCAGTAAGACAACTGCAGCGTCAAGGAAATAGAACCACCTCCGATATTACCATTGAAATTCAGAACGTGGCGTCCTCTTCAGCCGATTTGCTAACTACTATAACGGGGCATGTTTTCGTTTCGCCTTTGTCTTCATTATCGTATTATTTGGCATCTTTGTCGATTTTGTCGTCATGTGAGCCCTTCTTCTCCGTTAAAAATCAGTTGATTACAGCAACCGGATTCCCCGGACATGTCCGGGTTTGAGGGGCGTCCGGGGACGTCCGGGCGAGTTTTGATAACTGGTCCGGCTAGGTCCCATACCCACTGTGCAATAGAATATAATATTTATGATATACCACTACTTACAGAGGGAACATAATAGACGGCGCTCGGACCAGCGCATCCAGTATATTCTGAATTAATTAAAATATGCCAGTTTTGTTATGCGCTAACAGCACACAAAGCAAATGTCGAAAGGATATTATTCTCTCTAAGCGCTGCTCAATGGATCAAATAGCGAAACAGACTGCAACTTGAGACCATAAGACATATGATTTTTACAAAGTTGAACTTAAATTACATTTGTTTGCAATTTTATGATTTTTTGTTACAGCCAGAGCAGTTACAACTCTTAACAAAAGTCCATTTAAAAATTAAAAATTTGTAGATCTGGCATTTACGGTGACATATTTATTAATTTTTACCTTTCTTGAGAGTTTATTTTTTGTATTAAAAAGATTTTTAGTTTTTTTTTTAGTTTGTGTAGCGAATATGTAAGTATAGGTATATATATATATATATATATATATATATATATATATATATATATATATATATATATATATATATATATATATATATATATATATATATATATATATACAGGGTGTTTCATAATTGAATGCTGATCCTTAAGGGTGATAATCCTTGGATGATTTTAAGAAAAATTCTTTATTTCTATATATCTATATATATATATATATATATATATATATATATATATATATATATATATATATATATATATATATATATATATATATATATAAAAAGGTGAAGAAAATATTGGGGAAACTGTCTGTATGGTAGTGCTCGACACGTGTTTCGTGCTTATTAGCACTCATCAGTCGCACATAACCAAGTTATTAGATGGGAAACTTGGAAGTTGAAAAAACACAAAGAGTTCACAGACCAGGGACCTGCTAGCACATTTGCGGTTGTTTTTTGTCAGGAGACCCAGGGATTTCCGGGCAACACCCAACATCACCACGGAGGCTGCAATAGCACCTGCGTGAAACCTCTACCCCAAGGGATATAACAATATAAAGAAATAAAGAAATATCGACAGGACTATTTATAAAAAAAGGTGAAGAAAATATTGGGGAAACTGTCTGTATGGTAGTGCTCGACACGTGTTTCGTGCTTATTAGCACTCATCAGTCGCACATAACTCTTTGTGTTTTTTCAACTTCCAAGTTTCCCATCTAATAACTTGGTTATGTGCGACTGATGAGTGCTAATAAGCACGAAACACGTGTCGAGCACTACCATACAGACAGTTTCCCCAATATTTTCTTCACCTTTTTTTATAAATAGTCCTGTCGATATTTCTTTATTTCTTTATATTGTTATATATATATATATATATATATATATATATATATATATATATATATATATATATATATATATATATATATATATATATATATATACCTATATATATATATATATATATATATATATATATATATATATATATATATATATATATATATATATATAGGGTTGCACGAAATGTCCAAAAATCCAGGAAATTGTATTCTTGAGAAAAGTTGATGCGTGTTCCGAAACCTCTAAATATGATGACAGTTTTTGTAACATTTGGATACTAAGGTGAATTGAAAAGAAAGTTTAAATCGCTGAAGAATAAACTACCTCTATTTCTAAAAATTGATGCATGGAAACTTTATATAGAAAAAATGTTTAGAACCTCAGCAAAATCCAAAATACAATATATCCAAGTTGTGACACACCTTCACAGGAAATGTGCACTGCTATTGGTTTGAGCCCAATTCGTCGATCTACTAAAATCATATCATGGACAGAATCAATGTTTTCCGAAGTGGCCACAGAAATTAGTCTTCCAGAGCGGTGCTCATCTTTGACATCTAATCTTCTTGTTTTAAATACCGCAGCCCAGTTTTTAATAGTGGCGCATGAAGGACACTGATCACCTAATGTTTCTATCATATCAGCAAAAAAATCCTTGTCCGATAACCCTTTCAAAAACAAATAATAACTGACCGGAACTCGATTTTTTCAAAATCTAGCCTTTTCTTTGGCATGCCGTTTTCAAAAATTCAAAGTTTTATCACCGTCCAACTTATGCATGTCAAACTTTAAGAACTTATTTATAAAACATCATAGTTTTAACCATAGCAACAATATTCAATGTTTTCTACTAGAAACTTTCAAACTAGACATCAATACCCACGCATATGTCTCTGTCCCGCTTAGAACATCAAGAATGTTATGCTCAGAATTATTTCAACAGATTTTAAACTAATTTTGGTATACAGCCCACTATTGTACCACTTTGACATCGACGTATCTTTGTTTTCCTCAGCGAAATGCCATCGAAATTTCCTTTCCCTCCACAGTATTTCCTGTCTAATTTTTGCACAAAAATTTAATATAATCTTATGGGGAGTAATGCAGAAAAAGCTTAAAATCTGTTTCTTTTTTTCATAAATAAATGCTTTAATTTTATTCAATAGATACCCGTGTTATAATCTTATTCGTTGGGAACACTTTACATCAGGAGTATCATTTCAGATTTTCAGATTGAGCTGGACATTTTTAGAGGACATTTTTTATACATTGTATCTTTAATTATTAAATTAATTTAATAATTAAATAAGTCTTTTAAATACATTAACCAATTTGCAGGGGGGGCAAAATGGGCCACCCTTCCCCCTCCCCCATTCCCTACTAAATTAGGCGCACCTTACTATGATATGCTTGTTCATTTTCTAATGAAATATTTTTAAACTTTTGAGCTAAATATTTAATAACTTGGCGCCCCAATACCGGCGTGAACCCCCCCCCCCTCCCGCGTCCTACACTGTTGCCAACTTGACATGTAATAAAATATTGCCATTTTTTTGCAATAAAATAATTAAGTTGCGATATTAATACCTAAAACTGTATAAAAAGCATTAGGTAAGCATGCGACGAATTTGTACCATCGTTAATATCAAATAATTTCTAATTTTGAATGGTCTGTACCAAACATCCGATGAAATTATAGTGTAACGAAACGCGTCATGTTATAAAGTATTAAATAAAAGTGAAAATTTGGCTAAAATTGTCTATCATTATACATGTGTAAATAATTTCTACTTATGCAATGGCATATATTATTATTTTAAAATACTCGGATACTCGTATTATTTTTCTCGTTTATTTCCACGTTAGGATTACTACTAATTTTAAGTAAATACTTTTATTATCAAATTTTTGTGTCGGGATTTCCAAAGAAAATTATGCTGACATCTAAATTTTCCAATCGATTAGATCACAAATATCTTGCACATCGAGTGATCCAAAGTTGCTAGCAATTGCACTATGCATTCCTAATACTAATACGTTTGTGAAATGACTTACAGGTTCTGATAGAATTATTATCCAGACGCTTACCCTGGATATAAGGAAATCGATAAGCTTTTCAGTTATATTTTAGAGGAAATAGAAATCTGAATGTAATGTACTTCGTGGATTTTTGTGATGCGTATATGGATTTTTTATTAAATTTATTCAGTAGATCTTTTTCAAATTTTAAACTTCGTAGCTCGAGAACATTACATAAAGAAAGAATGTTGCATAATTATAATAGAGCTAGCCATATCAAACCTATGACATTTTATATAAATGAGTATTTGCGAGATTTTGTGTGCCAGGTCCCTTTGACTATGGGACTAGACTTCTCTGTCACTCACAAAAGGTTGTCATTACGCCAAAAGTATCGTATTTAATGGTTTGAAATCTACTGGAAGTAAAAACAAAGAAACTGTACAATACTTACAGTGCTACTCGCAAAACTTAGTTAGCCATGAAACACAAATCCTAGCCTAGTATTTGGTGTTTTACACTGATGATGTTTCTCGATAAATTTTTAATAAAAATAACAGAATTACGTAAAAATTTGTTACCATTGTTAATAACAGATCTTTATTTAATACTTTCCCGATCAAAAAAAAACGGACATGAAAAATATTAGGTAAGTTTAATGACCAATAACTTTTAAAAACTAAGGTCGATTGGTTAAATTTTAGACAGATTAAAGATATATTCATTGGGTTTGCTCGATGTATTCCAGTTTTCGTAAAATCATTTTGATATTATACAAGGGGGAACAAAACTAAAGTTTTTAGACCTAACTTTTAAACACCATGTGGAGACATTGGGCAGTGGGATAATTTTCTGATGTGTCTAATTTTTAAACCCTATCTGTTCGCAACGTTATCTTTTTTTGAGCTATTTCGATATGTGTTTTCTCAAAGGAAGTATAAACTTTTAAAGAAGACCTTTCGATTTGTCTCCTATACGTTATTTACGTAAAACAATACTGATAATATGTTGCGTAGCAACCGTAAACTTTTCGCATATTTAAGTGTCATTATACTGGCATTTCTTTCTAAAAATGCACTGAATGATGGTGGTCGTAATGTAAGATATATTCATATTGCTGATGTATTTGGCAAATACCGCAAAGAGCACTGTTCAAGATGCCAGACTGGTGAGTATGGGCGTCGGCGTCGTCCAGGATCAGGTAGACCACGAATGACAAGCCCGTGCGATGATCGTTTCATTACTTTCAACGCCCTAAGAGACCGTGGTTTACCATCAACGATTATGCCAGATGGGATTGCAAATGTTCGTGCTACAAGAGTTTTTGCTATAATAGTCCGCTGCAGATTACAGAAAGCCGAGCTGAAGTCAAGAAGGTCAGCTTGTCCAGCTTTGCTTCGACTTCACCGTACTCAACGATTAAATTTTCCTCACGAGCACGTAAATTTGGGAGCAGAACAGTGGTCGTCGGACGAATCGCGCTATTGTTTGCGTTCTCCAGATGGGCGCGAACGACGTGGGAGAAGACCGGGTGAGCGATTTTCACAATGTTACATATCCCTTAAAGTACTATCGTGGTGTGTGTGGGAGTTACATTAAATGCCCGTACGGATCTAGTCCTAATTGAAAATGGTGCTATGACAGCTGATCGCTATATAAGGAAATATTTAGCAGATCACGTTGTACCGCTCGCTTCATTTATTGGCGCGAACTGGATGCTGATGCATGACAATGCCAGACCTCATATTGCTATGGTAGTCAGCGAATATCTAAATAATTTAAATATTGTAAGATTAAACTGGCCTCCCCGTAGCCCCGACTTAAATTCAATCGAGCATGTTAGGGAGACGCATCCAAGTCGGAAATCCGAACCCAGATCTTCGGACAACCGTTCTTGAAAAATCGGAAAATATTCCCCAAGAAGCAGTTGACAGTTATGTCCAAAGCAGGCCACGTCGTATGGCAGACGTAATTAGAGCACGAGCAGGCAACACAAGATATTAGTTAAAATGGTTAAAGAGTAATGTGTTATTTAGAGTTTTTTAAGCTAGACTATAGAAAATCATGTTCATATTAATTGTACTTTTAATAAATGTGTTCTATATAATTACAAAGCTTCCTTTTCAATTTGTATATCTTCTTGGACTAGTGATATGACTTTAAAACAAGACAAGCCAGTAAATTGCCCAATTTCTTCACAGGAAAAAGTTATGGCTAAAAACGTAGTTTCTGTTTCTACTCTTATATTTACAAAATGATGAGTATTTTGTGAAAACTGGAATACAGCTAGGGTACTTTATGAATCGTTTTTCAAGTTGCCCAAAATTGTATTGAAATCGGTCCAAGAGTTAAAGGGTTGAAGTTGATTAAACCAAACCCATATTTTGTATTTGATTGGGAGTGTAGTTAAGTTTAATTATTTCAGAATTGTTTAGAAAATACGTATGACCTGAGTGAATATAAAATCGCTGTTATTTGGCCACGTTCTGGCAACAAAAGGTTGTGTAGCACATCTGTATATAATTTTGTTGTTTTGTGAAAAAATGTCCAAAAACTTAAAGCAAATAGCTGGTCCCTTTCTACTGGCAACTTCGCTTAAATTAAAGCGTTTAGAAACCGACGCACTTACATCAATCAAAAAGTTGTTCCATTTAACTGGAATGTGTACGAACCAATAATTTCTGCTCCCAAGTTTGAAACGCTAACATACTATTAATAAGGCTGCCGAGACAGGTAAATCATTTACAAGTCAGCATTCAAACATGACATAAATTTGATGAAGTAGTGTTATGTTAGGCTGGAAATGACATTTAAAACTAATTTCCCACTAGTATATAATATAACGACAGCATTGCCATAGCTGCAAAAGGCTTAATTCGGTCCTAAATCCAATAATAAATTTAAAATACTTTTAACATATGGAACTTTAAAACCAATTTGATATTCTGAGTTTTGATTATTTCATTCTTTTACCTACAGATGGTATCTAAATCGCAAATAAAATTCCTTGTGAAGGACGTCAAACAACAAAACTACCTTTTCGATGACTTGGTGGAAATACTCTCCCGCTTTGTTTCTCTAACTTTACTATTATTATGATTTATTTAAAAGTAAGGACACTATTGTATCCCATTTATATTAGGAAGTATATATGTACATATATACGTTACATTTTAACTGAGATTTAACACTGTAAAGGCACTTTACAATAACTAATTTTTCTATAAATGATAGTTTTACTGTTGTACTTGCAAGGCAGGAAAGAATACTAATTGCAACCAGCTGGGCAATAATTGGTGGCTCAAAATAAGAACGTGGCGTCCTCTTCAGCCTATTTGCCAATTACTATAACGGATAATGTTTTCGTTTCGTCCTTGTCTTCATTATCGTGTTATTTGGCATCCTTGTCAATTGTGTCGTCTAATGTGCCCTGCTTTCCCGTGTTATTTAACTTCTAGGTGCTAGGTAAAAAAATAGGGCGTAGGAAATGCCTGAATGAAATTGAAATCGTAAGGGATAAAACATGAATTTGACGACTTGCACAGCGGCTGAATGTGAGTCGTTCCGCTGTATCCAGAGAATGGACCAGGTACTTAATTTATGGTATTGCCAGAAGTCCCTATCCTCAACGTTAAAGAGTCACGACAAACCGAGAAGATCGCCAATTTATCTTCGTGGGCAATTGGAGAACGCACATAGGCGACCTTCAACTTTGGTGGTCGAGCCACTGCGTTCGATCACTGAAGTTAAGCGACGCTCGGCACGGTTATTACTTGGATGGGTGATCGCCAGGGAATGCCATGTCTCGCACTAAACAAGGAAGGTGGCAGAGAATTTCGTCCAGGGAGGCACCACCGCACACACCTGCTGGTAAAATCCATACGGATGATTCCAGCTCTGGATGTGTGAGGCGGACACTTCAGTACACCCACGGTACAATAGAATACTTAGGTTTAGACCTTCGTGGGCTGTCTAAATAAACTGAATAAAGTATAAATGAGCACACATAAAACAACGCTGCAGTATCACCTGTTCAACTGCTTTCACTACCCCAGCATCAGATCGAAGGGTTGTAGGATGACGCGTTATGAGGATCTATGTAATTGGCCAATTTTAACTCCATAACTGAAATACCTGACAAACGAATAGTGCTTGCATCCATCGGCATTAAATAGTCGTCGGCATACACCAGCCGACGTTACAGATGTTTTCAAAATCAGCGCTTTAGCCTTGTTTTCAGTGGGTGTTGGTCAACACCGCAAACTTAGATTTTTTATAGCAGATAGCTGAGGTTGGGTTTGAAAATGCTAAAAAACAATATACTGGGGACGAGATGATGATGATGATTAGTGATTATTCCTCTTAAAGGTTGGAACTCAGGTGATAGACTTTATTATAATAGATATTCCCATTTTTATTGCTACATTTGCAACTACCATAGAAACATCAAAGAAATGCATACATATTATGTAAGCAAATAGAATGCATAGTAGATTTACATATACGTGTACATATTCATTATGCACCTATGAATATTATTTTCCATGTTTTACGACTACGTAATAGGGATAAGTTGTGAGATCATAAGATTTTGCAAAGTTGATTCAGTTGCACTTTCAAGCAAACAGCAGACGCGAGATTGCATCGACCTTCGCGTTCTTAACCAGTTAATGAACATTTCTTGTTGCTTGTTTTAGTAATAATAATTAGATATAATGCTTAATAGCCGTAAGCAAAATACAGGAATAGCTACCAAATAAGAGTTATTTTTTTATGTGGTATCAAAGCCTGCTTTATGCAATATCTAGTTACTTTCTATTAAGATTAAGTGGTGAGATTTAGAAAATTACCGACGAAATTCACTATTACTAAGACTAATCTTGTTTGGCAAGCAAGGGTTTAAATTAACAACTGTAAGAATAAAATATTAACGAGGATATTAATTATACTACTTCTTTAACTAAATTTATTTGGGCAACAAGTTTCAGGATCATTTGAAAATCAAGCAAATCGCGGAAATAAGATCTCCAACGCTGGACCAGTCCAATTTTACAACCAAATGTTTTAGATTGACAAGTGTAAGAAATAAGATAAATAAGTTTTATACTATGAATTTGGCTAAGTTTTTTTCGCAAATTTATAATTAAAAGAGCGATTTGTTACGTACTTTTCACAACAGTAGAACTAAATTCCAAGATAAAAATCATTTGGAAATCAAGCAAATCGCTTAAATATTAGCGTAACCTATAAGTTTTGAATGATAACTTATTAGCAATAACCGGACAAGAACCTGTCAAAACCTAAATTATTATAAACCAGAAGACCTTAATTTAGACCAGTACTAAATCTTAAACCTTTTTAGAGAATATCAGGCAGAGAAATAAAACAATAGCTTCGTTTAAATTATAGATAACTGTATTGTTTGACTTTGACGCAATATACTGAATATATAAATATTAAAAAAGATAAAAATGTATGTTGTTATTATTCAATCTCTATTATGCGTTTAGATTTCCTTAGATATTTTTAAGGTTTTTTTTTTGCTAAGAAGCAATTACGACCAGATTCTCCAACGCTAGATCGGTCTAATTTAACAACCAAAATTTTAGACTGACAAGTGTAAGAATAAGGCAACTAAGTTTTATACTATAAACTTATTTCGTAGTTTTTTTCGCAAATTTATAAAGAAAAGGATAATTTTAGAACGTACTTTCCATAATAATAGAACTAAACTCATTCTAACAACACATTCCAAGATAAAAATCATTGGATAACCAAGCAAATCTCTGAAATATTAGGCTAACTGACTAACCAGTTTTTAGTGACGACTTGGTAACAATGACGGGACAAAAATCTGTCAAAACCTAAGTGATCCGCTAGAGACCTTAATTCAAACCAGTACTAAATCGTACCTTTTTAGTGAATCTGAACATTTATGTTGAAAGTATTATGTAGGAACAGATATATGTAGTTATTCGAATAGTAACAACAGATAATTTTTCCTTTGTCTTTTCTAATATTTATATACTGAGTAACTTTTGCGTAAAAGCCAAACAATATGTTCTAGCTAAGACTGTCCGCCAAAAATAAAATGTAAACGTAAAAACAAATATGTAACTATGTTACACAGAATCCGGCTTTAGCTTCCACAGGTCTCTGAGCATTTCTGTACTGCATCATAAAGAAATGAATGAACAATTTCTTTTTGAACCTCTTCGGTCGGGGTCCAATGAGGTTCATAGGCGCCGGTATTGAAAAATTGCGTGGGGGCTCATTTTAAAATGGAGGTGGATATAGGGGAATAAAACCTAAAACTACAGCTTACGTGGGGAAGTCCCCAAGTCAAGGTTTGGCCACACTGTTGCCTCTGTTAACTCCGCGGTGGTAGCCTTCGTAAATAATTATTATATTTAATTTATGATACTTATTATATTGTCATAACTTTTGAAGACATACTTATTTTACTCTTATGTAAAAAATACCAATACTTTTTGCTAAAAGGTAAAAAAGGCCCAGGGCTCTGCCCCCGCATTGACAGGATCCGCGGGGGCTCAAGCCCCGAAGCCCGAACGGTTCCGGCGCCTATGGTGACGTTAGTTAGCACACGAAGTCTAATTAAGTGGCAATATAGGTATTTGATTGTTGATGTATTGTTTCCCGCGTCAGTGCTGAAAATACTTTCAGCACTAGTGCGAAAAAGTTCAATTTTCAACACGCATATAAGTGCGGAAAGTAGCTACTTTCCGCACGATCGTAGAAAAAATTGTTATTATGGCTGGTGTAAATTCGAGTGTTAATGAATTTTCTTGATTGCTGCACGATGATTAACGAAGTAAAAGCTTAAATACATTTGTTTAAGAAATATTAACTACTATGTGCCCAAATATCTTATATCTCCAAATAATGTTTTTCTTTTTATTTATCTTATGATATACTTTGACAGTGGTAAATCATAATCTTAACATTTGTCTTCAAACTTTCGTTAGGATATAATATTATACCATAAGAATAATTGAATAGCAAAATATGCTTACTTGAATATTTGGGTAATATCATTTAATTATATTTACGTAAAATGTTTAAATATCTTTGCACTGCTTTCTTTTGCCTTGGCTGTTCTTGGCACAAAAGGAGAAAATAGTGCTCGGGGAACTTGCAGTGGTATTTTTTCATATAGGCACAGTACAGTACTTAAAGGGTAAGTTTAAAGAAATTTCATATAAATTACACTGTAATAAAAAAAAACTAACTCTACGCAAACAACAAGTATTTTCTAACTAAATCACAGATGAATGATTCGAGTTGTGTGGTGAGGATAGGCAACTAAATATACACTCGAGGCCGTCCTTAAATATATTCTTTTTGCTCTTTATTTCTTGCCGCAGATAACTGGCTAATTGTTATAAACAGTACGATTCATTACATGGCTCGTGAAGATTTCAAGCAAAAAAGATAAAATCGATTCGGGTTACCATATTCAAAAATACAATTTCCTGACAAACCTAATGAAAAATCCGGACATTCCAAAAAAATCCGGACAAATATTAAAACTGAAGCTATTAAATAATGACTTAACTTTTTATTTTAAAAAATACATACTGTCAAAAACTAGAAACACAAGCAGTTTCTCAAATGAAAATTCCCTGAATTAGACGTAATAAAGTACGCAAAAATTGAGAATCAGTTCTCTAAATCACCTGAAAATTCCTTATACAATAAGGATTTGAACAAATAATGGTAAAACAGCTATTCTCCGGGCTATATGCCCCTCCGAGCGCTGGATTACACACCAAAATTTGTCGTACTTGCCTCTCTTGTAAATTTAACTCGCTTAAAAATACGCAGATATCGGCAAAACACAAGTACCATTCCGGCTAAAATATCTAAAGAGAATCTTTCTTTTAATTTAGTTCTAAAACCGGCTCTTTGTCGCGGAACTTCAAAAGCCTTAGTTTCCTTAGCAAACTTCTTATCTTTTGGATTTATTGCTTTTACGTTTTAAAATATATGTATAAAAAGTCAGCAAATATGGCCGCAGACTTCAAACCCCCCTGTCTCTTCACTTCGTTGTACCAAAGTATCGGATCAACCCTTTCACCAATAAGATAACATCTGCTTACATATGATTCGTAAGCGTCATATCAAAGTGACCTGCAATTGGTCAGATCCGTTCAAACCGATCCCTGAAGGGATTGTACATTTCATTCCAAATCAGTTCTCGTCGGGAAGACGAGTTCAGTTGACTAGACAACTGAAAGAAAGCCTGTTGTGCCCCGGGCACAAAAATAAAAGTCCGTCAAGTGCGTGGCCAGTTATCACACAAATTCGGTGTGTAACAGTGCGGGAAAAACTCCCCCTTTTTCTCAGGCAAAGTCCTGTATTACAGTTCAGTAATTCACACAAATTCGGTGTGTAACAGTGCTGGAAAAACTCCCTTTTTCTCTTAGGCATAGTCCTATAATTCTGTGCGGGAAAAACTCCCCCTTTTTCTCTTAGGCATAGTCCTACAATTCAGTTTTATGAAATGAAATACAGGCATAGTCCTGTATTTCATTTTATAAAACAAGAAAAATCAGTATAAATGCATAACAATAACATCTCGTAATAACAGAATATCAACAGCACACGTCATTCCTTTACTAGTGTAATGATTAATATTTGTGCATACCTTTAACCAAGAAATGAAATAAATCCACATTGTTTAGTAAAATAGATGTCTTTTACTTCCAACAAGTCGCAGCTGCAAGAGATTGCGCACCAGATGAAAAATGAACCAGCAACCTATCGGAAATAGTTTACAGTAAAGTGGAGGTAGGGTTTAAATACAGCCGTATCCATCCAACTAGGTTGCCTTACAATAACTTGCAAAATATTTTATTTCTATGCGATAAACATAGCTTTACAAATAATTTAGCTGTCTTTAAATTTATTGGTACGGATTACATATTTATGCAATAGGTAGAAATTATATTATGCAACCAAAATCAAAATTTAAATAAACGGCTGATAACAACAAATGAACAATAAATAAAAATTTATTATGTAGTGACGCTTTCCTTCCAAAGGTCGTTTTCTCCAGTCATTATAAAATTATGCCTTATAATTTATAATATAATGCAGAACTAGAAGGTCTTACTCGAATTGTATTTTGTGCAATTATGTTGCAATTACGCCATTCAGCAATCATCAGATTTCATTGAATGAATGTAAGATCGGCAAACTTTACATTTATATCGCAGATAACGATTAGATTAACATCAACGGCCAGATTCTCCACTGCTAGACCGGTCTAAATTGACGACCAAAAGTTTTAAACTGACAAGTGTAAGAATACGACAACTAAGTTTCATACTGTGAATTTGTTTCCGCAAATTTATAAAGAAAAGGGCAATTTTAGTACTTTTTCTCTACAATAATAAAAAACAAATTCATCTTAACTAAAGATAAAAATGGACAACTTGTATAATGTACCGAACGAAGAACGAACGCTCACCTAACTCACCGGAGTTGCACGAAGCGAGCCGAACGGGTTAGAGATGACTCGTGACAATTATTCGGGAGAGCACGTAGTCAGATTATTAGTGGTTATAATTTTTTTCGCAACACTAGGAAAATAATGGCAAGAAGTCCATCACCTGCACTAAGTAAACAACTTTATAACGGTTAGTATAGTTCTTAGCTACAAGCCCTTATTTACGGTAAATAAAAGATTTTCTGACCCTAAGTAAAAAGTTACCTATGACAATTGGAAAACTGTTAGCACACAGTTTAATTGTCCGGTTTCTCTCAGTGTACCATTGCCGGTGGCTAGGTTTGATATACGTATATGAACGCCTTCAATATTATGCGGCTATATGCACCAAGAATTTATCTTAATAATCAGATAATATTTTGGGGTATTATCTATGTTCTGGACTCATTTGCCATACTGTACGAACTTAAATAAAAACCCATATGGTTCGAATTCCGAACTTAAATAGCAAATCTAATACACTTATTAGATTGGCTCTGGTTGTAATAAAATATTATTACCACCAACCATTATCGGAGCATAAAACGTCCATTTATTATACTACAGGAAACAAAACTGGAATATATATTATCTTGTAATCGAACCGCACTTCTATATTCCGTGAACTTTTTTTATCTCGTTTCAGTCGTTTTGCAATAAATTACAATAACACAAAGCGGCAGCTGCTGACCGATTCCCAGGAATTCAAAACTGGGTGGTGCCCATTTACTTCAAAATAAAATCTGTTTTGACATACGGTCTAGCCAAATGGGATTTTATGCTTGCTGCTTATGGAATCTTAAAAAACGTGTTTGAGTACAGTTTACGAGGTATTTACGGAAATTGCTTTAAAATACGTATGTAATATGTGTAGTTTATAGTATATATCCATTTATTTCCTAATTAAATTATAAAGGTTACATAAAGCTCGTCATGGTTGTTTAATAATATCATTGCTCTTTTAGGTAAGAACGTGTTGTGTAAACTTTTATTGTAATATCCGGTAGCAGCTAAATCCCAATGGCCTTATTCTCCAACGCTAGTCCGGTCTAATCTGGCATCCAAAAGTTTTAAACTGGCCAGGGTAAGAATGGAACAACTAAGATTTATAGTATGAATTTGTTTCAGAGTTTTTTTTGGCAAATTTATAAAGAAAATAACAGATTTAGTACGTATTTTCAATATTAATAGTACTAATTTCATTCTAGCGACCCGTTCCAAGATGAAAATTATTTGGAAACCAAGCTCATCGCTTATCAGGATAATTTGTAAGTTTTTAATGACGACTTATCAACAA
This sequence comes from Philopedon plagiatum, assembly GCA_963971165.1. Taxonomy (NCBI): domain Eukaryota; kingdom Metazoa; phylum Arthropoda; class Insecta; order Coleoptera; family Curculionidae; genus Philopedon; species Philopedon plagiatum. The sequence goes on along the minus strand of OZ020194.1, from coordinate 23,340,612 downwards.
CGACAGGACCAAAACTTATCAAAACACAAGTAATCAAGTTGAAGATCTTAATTTAAACCAGTACTAAATCTAAAACCTTCTTAGTGAATCTGAACGAAAATGTTCTAGAATGAGCCAATAGCCTCTACAACTTCAGCGCCATTTGATACTCCACCAGCTGTCAATTAGTATTCTTCTTTTACTTGGTACACCTACTGATTAACGTTCTCGGCAAAAACATGTTAGACAGCATTTCTTCAACTCATTCTCTTCTTTGTTTCGTTCAATTTAATATTTCAGTTAATTTAATCTGCTTTATATATCGTTAAATATCAATATTGCGTTTCCGAACATTCTTCTTATTACGGAAAAAGCACTATCATATTGAATTGGATCCCAATTCACTCAATAACACACTCTATTCCGTATTGCACAATATAAATTTGTTTTCTGTCAATGATTAGCTTGTCATTGTTAACTAACAGGTTATAAGATTGCTAGAAATATAGGGATTTATTGGTTTTTGATAAATCCTTTAAATATAACATTTAGTGAATGTAAATAATTATATTATTATTATTATATAATAAATATTCTACATCCAGTACAATCTCTATCATTGGTTTCAGTAGTTATGTATTTGTAAGAATATGCTCCTCATTTTGTATAAGAAGCTCATAATATTATGAGCTTCAGAGTCCGATTCTCAAACCGCCTACTTGTTATTTATTAAGTACTGTGATTTTCGTTTAAAAAATGGCTGAGATGAGAGTTTATCAAAAGTTTGAGAAGTATGATACCTATGTTAGTTTGCTATGATATTGAATCGAATGAAAATTCGCATAATGCGGTCGAACTATATTTTAACAGGTAGTACTATTTCATATCCATTATAAATTTATCTTTGACTTTTTTTCTATATTCATTCTAGCCAGACAGAAGGCAAACTTTTCCCAATATATTTTCTAGAATTAAAAAAATTTAATTAATTATGATGCGTTTATGCAGTCAAGAAAAAAATCCTATAAGGCAAATCGAGAAATCGACGAGGTTAACGTTTTAGGCTGTGTAGAAGCAACCCGTTCTACTTTGTGTAGGGCTATTGAGAAAGAAGTGGAGTGAATAAGGCTCCAATACAAACTATATTTTACAAATATAATTTTGGACCATATAAAGTAAAAATCGAAAATCTTTTTGTTTTGATTTCTACATAATTGCATTATCTTTAAAATGAATTCATAAACCATCGTATTTGAACGTACCATTTAAGAGATAGGTACCAAAGAGTGACGAATAACTCATTTTTTAATATTTTTTTAGGATTATTAAAGCAATTTAAAAGTTTTAAATATTTTCACTAAGATATTATTTCCAGGACTTGAAAGAAGTTTATAAGCCTTAAAAAATTTTGATACTACTCTTTTTCATAAAATAAAGCCGCTTAACCTAAAAAAATTGGTAAAATCAAGTTTTTTTTTCAAACTATTAATCAAGGATTTACATTTTGGGCTTAAATTACTTAGGCCACCCCACTTTTACACAATCTGAACAAAAAAATGGAAGTGGGAAGACCTTTGGGTTAAACTTCGTCAAGGCACACCGTGTTGCCTTGCATCATGTTAATTTTTTTATTTTTAAACAAGTCTTCAAATCCTTGCGCACTTTTCTTGCTCCTTTATAATATTTCCATTAAAACATCATCATCATCACATCATCTCTTAAACAGCCAACTCTAATCCGGAGTTGTTTTTTATTTGTGAAACTCACATTCGGACTAGCTTTGCCTCCTTTTTGCACTTTTTGAACTTACGCATAGGTCAGTCTTCAAACTGATATATTGAGGTAACTATGGTGGACTGAAGTCCATTTATTAACCCCGTTCTATCTAGATCTTTATTTATTATATAGTAATAATATGGAATTGAATTGAAATAACACCAATACAAAAACACAAGATGTTATGCTATTACCTATTAGCATAGCTTCAGTTTACTGTGATGTGGTGATAGATGATAAAAAAACGTTGTATCTGCAAATAACGAAAACTGCTTCATCTGTAAACTAACATTTAAAACGCAACAAAATTATACTAAGTACTTTTAACTTTTATTACAAAAGCTAACAACAAAACAAACACTTAAAGGTTACCTACATGTAATAATTATTGTTGTAGTAACGGGCTTGACTAGAATACTAAACATTGTGTTGCAATCTTAGAAATGCATTTTGTTGCAAATATAAAAATGAACAAATTTACAACGTATTTTAAAGAGTTGTGTGGATTTCGGTTAATTAGAGCATTTGGGGCATTTCTACGAAAAGAAAACGTAAGGAAAATATTAATTGAGTATTACGACACTGTATACTACTGTATACTACTATACTGTAATAATAAAAGTCGCTGCGGTTAGAAGTAGCAAAAATAAATCCTACAAAGAAATTTTTCCTCGTAGAATGCTAATAACTTTTAACTATAAATAGGTTGCTTGACGTTAATCTATTTTCAAACGTATGAATGAAAGTCTACTTGTCAGGGGTACATATAAATATGCAAAAATTGAGAATAAATTCTCTAACCACCTGAAAATTCCTTATACAATAAGGATTTCAACAAATAATGGTAAAACAGCTATTCTCCGGGCTATATGCCCCTCCGAGCGCTGAATTACATACCAAAATTTGCCGTATTTTCTTCTAACACAGTTAGATAATAAAACACTTGTTTTGAATGCAAGAAACTACTAGGAAGAAGGAAGCTTTTTCTTTAGTTAGGATGTCGTCACCTGCAGACCGGTTTCGAACTCGTTGGTTCTCATCAGTACAGGATAGACGAACATACTAACCTTCCGAAAAAGTAATCCCTTAAAGCTACAACTGTCGTACTGCATAAGCAGTGAGACACAGGCAGCGCCATCCATTAGCAGTTTCGAGCATTCAGAGTAGAGTTTACCGTAAGGTAAAATTTTTTTCAAACGTATGAATGAAAGTCTACTTGTCAGGGGTACACATGCATGTTAATCTATTTATTTTGTAGTATTTGATCTATCTAAAACCTAATCGAAACGTAAGGTTTTGTGACATTTAGAGGCCTTATTTATTTGTTAATTGGCTAATTATTTATTTAGTTACCTTTGAAAACGCGGATGGAAATTAGGTCACAAAACATCAAAAAAAATTGTCAAGTTAGGTTTTAGACTGAACAAATACTGTAAAATAAAGATATAGATTGGGGTTAGGCAATAAATTATTAAGTCACTGGTAAATTACGAGGAACAACTTCTTTACAAAATTCGTTGTATTTCCTGTGACTTTAAATTGCGGTGACGTTTAATGTTTCACTGATTTTTTCGTTAACAGAAAACTAGTAATCCAAATAATGGATCTTCTCAGATCTTTGCTGTTTTTTTTTAAAATATTAAGTAATACAGATTTGCTTGCATTGAAACTTGACATGACACAATTCGTTCTTTAAATTACCTTCATAATCCCTTTCGTTAAAATGTCTAGGACAGATTCTAGCATTTTTCATATTAAACTTATCTTCTCGTTTGCACAGACGCTTCCAAACACTTTGTTTTTCTTTGTCTTTGGGGGAGCTAAAATATCGGGCATAAAGCCCTTGCATTGATTGTCCACATCACAAACATACACAACACACCTCATTTTCACTTTTAAACTCTTAGAAGCGATATAAAAACACCAAAAAATAACTTTAAAACACAACGCGATCTTAACAAAGACGTAAACTTCCAATAATTTAAAAACCTGCAAATTATATACATAAATCACATAACAGGCTGGAGTATATTTAATTCCTATTAATTTTAAAATACTTTCTGGAAACTGTAAGAGGAAAATTAATAATTTTATTTATTTTAGAAATCCTGGTATTACTGATGATGTGTCAAAGAACGAAACGCGTCAAGAAATATTCCCGTTGATAAAATAATCTTTATTAATAAGCGTATAATTTCAAATCTTAAGTACGATAATATTATTTTTCAATTTTTTACATTGGAGTTTAAGCAATGCAATGTTTAGAAGGTTTCAGCTTTTAATATAAAACCTGTAGCTAAAACAAACGTTAGAAAAACAGCTCTGTAGATGCAATAGAGCAAAAAGAGATTTGTAAATTAATCCATAAATCTGAATTATTTCGATTGTAAATCAACATTTTTGCAAAAAAATTTATATGCATAGGACATAAAAATCAGTTAAATACTTAAAAACGGCCTTCTCCGACGTTAGACGGGTCTAATTTGACAACCAAAAGTTTCAAACTGACAATTAAGTTTTATACTATAAATTTATTCTCAGTTTTCCCCAAATTCACAAAGATAAGGGCAATTTTAGTACCTACTTTCCACAATAATAAAACTTAATTCATTTTAGCAACACGTTGCGAGAGGAAAGAAAATCATTTGGACACCAAGCAAATCGCTGAGATATTAAAATAAGTTCTTAATGACGACTTATTAATGATGACAAGACAAAAAGCTGCCAAAACCTAATTGATCAACCATGTAGAAGGTCTTAATTGAAAGCTTTACCTACTAAACCTTAAATCTTTTTAGTAAATCTGCACGTTTATAAACTTTATTATTTTTATTTTTATTTGAAAATAGTCTGTTTGGCGGAATATCTTTTTGTTATAGTTCTGTTGGTGCTTTGTTGGAAGATACTAATGAAATACAAGAAAAATAGATTAAACTATGTAAGGGTAAAATTTAATTAATTAAAGAAGATAAAAAGTATTTTCACTTAGGCTTTTTTATATCAAATTTTCCACCCAAATTGTTTTATTGCTGTCGTAAATCAAAATTTTATTCATTAAATACTTACTTGTGCAAAAGTTTCCACACGTCTCTTTATAGGACATAAAATATCAAATTAAATACTAATCCCCGAATTGTAGGAGACAACTAATTTTCGTATTGTAATAAAATTTTAGGCTTTCGTTTAGTACTAATCAGCTAACATCCCTATTATTTTGTTGTGTTTTACAATATTGTTGCTTAGTTATTTGCTGTACAATATCAGTGACGTTCCGGGATGGACCCACAAAAAAACACATAATATTCATTAAGGGGTTATTTTATATACAGTCAGGAGGCCTAAAAAAGCGTTTTTTCAAGAATTTTTCCTGAGAAGACTTTTAAATTTATTAATGTAAAAATTTGTACACATATTATGGTAACTTTTAGCTGTATTTCAAGATTGTTGTATTTGTAAAAATAATAATTTTGAAAGCTGCTATAGCTGATCTCCAGAAGTTCCCCTCAAAAAAAGGCATCTTGCGGTGACAATGATATCTCTGGACTGGATCATCTAATATGAAAAAACTAAACGAATTTCGTTAAAGTAATGTACAATCTTCTAATTAACAGAAGGAATAAGCAAAATAAAATTTTTTGACAAAATGGCGGCTTCTCAAAAAAAAACTATTTTTGACCAAAATTTTGGCCTTAAAGTGTTCTAAAAAATATATTTATCGGTGAGAAAAAACCTTTCGTTAATTAGTAAAAAATATATTTAAGAAGCTTGTGTTAAAATTTGAGACTGATCGGTTCAGCCGTTTCCGACAAATCTTCGTCACCGACTTTAAAAACACAGTTTTGAGAAAAACGCGTTTAAAGTTTCAAAAGCACTTTACATAGCGTACAATCGCTCTGACACGTCTTTACAAATATGCGTGTAACTTCGAAAATAATCGCCGGATTACCTTGAAATTTTCTGTGTGTGTACTTGAATATATGTACATTGCGAAAATTAAATTAAAAAAAATGGATTTTTTGAGAATTCTAACTGTATATAACCCCTGAAAGAAATAAACAGACAGATTCTCCAACGCTAGTTTACTTACTTACTTTAAAACATATTTATTCATTAAAAATAGGTTACATGTCACCACTACTGGTCTGGTCTAATTTGACAACCAAAAGTTTTAAACTGACAAGTGTAAAAATAAGACAACTAAGTTTTATACCATGAATTTATTTCTGAGCTTCTTCGCAAATTTATAAAGAAACTGGCAACGTTAGTACATACTTACGACAATAATAGAATTAAATTCATTCTAGTAGCACGTTCGAAGATGAAAATCCTTTGGAAACCAAGCAAATCGCTGAAATATCATAATAATTCATAAGTTTTTAAGGACGACTTATTAACAATGACAGGACAAAAACCTGTCAAAACATAACTGATCAACTATAAGATCTTAATTTAAACCAGTATTAAATCTTAAACATTCTTAGTGAATCTGAACAAAGATTTTATTTTGTACTTTCTTTTAATAACGTGCCCCGCAAGGGCTGATACGTTTATTGAATTTTTGCATTTTTAGAGGACAAACTACAAAAACAAAGGACAAAATAAAATCCTGATTCCTTCAATGAACTATACAGGGTGAGTTTTTTAAAGTGTTAGAAGGCGATATCGCGAGAACGGTTTAAAATATTTTCATGAAATTATGGCGAGTTAATAGGGAAATGGGGGGACATATTTAAACATATTTTTGGTATTTACCCCCTGTCTCTATTTTGAGGGATGGGGGTAACTTTGGAATGTTAAACGGGATGATGTACTTTTGTTTATAAAATTAAAATCTGCGTAAAAAACTACGTATGTGCACAATAATTTTTTGATTTGCTCTTTCGTTTAATGTAATTAAAAAAATTATCATTTAATTTCAAGTTATTTATCGTCTGTTATATTATTACATATAAAATTTATCGTTGGTTGGTCTTCTGATAAAAGTGGTTTAAGGAAGAATTGATTGGCTAGTCATATCGTTAAACAAGAATGCATTTAAAACCTAAATGACAGCAATGTTAAAATATATTTACTCAAAATAAGAGATGTTTGGCCAGTAGTACATTGATCCATGTACTGCCGGCACCCGGTCGCAAGTATGCCTTTGCCTGGGTCGCTGCATGAGTCTTTGTTTGTACTGGATATGGGCGTTTGTTCTCTGGAAAGAAGCAGAATAAAGGATTTTAATTTTGAGTAATTAATACTTTAAGCACGTGTTGTAAGTATTAATATATAAAATGTTTAAAATGGTTGAGGTTGAACTACGCCCGGCACTGTTAGTACTTGGATGACCGCTAACTTTGAATTTTCAGATTAAACAATATGACTTTTTGCGCCCGCCGCGCCGGTTTTGTTTGTTTTTCAATTTAATATGCCTTTCGCGGGACTGAGACGAATCACATCGTCTGGTAAAACTGGTTTAGCAGTTTTGCGTTTGGACCAGGCGTGGCCCGTGAAATTTTAAAGTTGTTCATCTCTGTTGCTACTTATGGGAAACATGCCAAGTTCAGGTTTTGTAATGGTGAGCATACTAGGAATATTTTGGTAAAGAAAAAAAATAATTTGTAATTTGCGAAAAAAAGTTGAATTTTTGAATTGACCCACCTGGGAAAAAAATTAACACATTTAGGTATTTTATTTATTATTTTTTCTAAACAAATTTTACATCATTTTGTCGACAATTCTTAAATTTTAAGAGAAAAAAATGTGTTAGTAGAAAGTTAGTCATTTGAATTTTTTTAAACCTAAAATATAATTTTAAAAAAATCAAATGACTATAACTTTCTACTAACAGTACTAACACATTTTGTTCTCTTAAAATTTAAGAACTGTCGACAAAATGGTGTAAAATTTGTTTACAAAAAATAATTAATAAAATACCTAAGCGTGTTAATTTTGTTCCCAGGTGGGTCAATTCGAAAATTCAACTTTTTCTCGCAAATTACAAAATATTTTTTTTTCTTTATCAAAACATTCCTAGCAGGCTCACCATTAAAAAACCTGAACTTGGCATTGGTCCCATAAGTAGCAACAGAGATTACAACTTTAAAATTTCACGGGCCGCGTCTTTTTTGGACTATAGAAGGGCACATATAGGTACATAGACTGCAGTGGCGGTTGGTGAAATTTCAAAGTTGGATATCTCTGTTCATACTTACAGGACCCGTACCAAATTTAGGGGTTTTAATAGTGAGCCCACTGGGACTGTTTTGGTAAAGAAAAAGAAAACATTTTGTAATTTGCGAAAAAAAGTTAAATTTTTGGTGCGGCCCACCCAAGAAAAAAATGAACACGTCTAGGTAGGTATTTGCTTTCTTTTTTTTCTAAACAAATTTTACATCATTTTGTCGACAGGTTTTAAATTTTGAGAGAAAAAAATGTGTTAGGAGAAAGTTATAGTCATTTGAATTTTTCTTTAAATTATATTTTAGGCTTAAAAAAATTCACATGACTATAACTTTCTACTAACACATTGTTTTCTCTCAAAATTTAAAAACTGTCGACAAAATGATGTAAAATTTGTTTGGAAAAAAAAGAAAGCAAATACCTAGACGTGCTCATTTTTTTCTTGGGTGGGCCGCACCAAAAATTTAACTTTTTTTCGCAAATTCCAAAATGTTTTTTTTTCTTTACCAAAACATTCCCAGTGGGCTCACTATTAAAACCCCTAAATTTGGTACGGGTCCTGTAAGTATGAACAGAGATACACAACTTTGAAATTTCACCAACCGCCACTATAGACTGTTAAAAACAAAACATTCCTCTCCCAGGTTCGGCAGTCGAGTGAAAATAAGTTGAATTTTCAGAGAACCACGTTATATTTTACCGAACTTATAATTTTCTTTCAAGCACAGACAAAACAAGATTTTCGTTTTTTTATATTAAGTTAATCGATTCTTCCCACTTGCGGTAACTCTTTGCAACATACAATTTTCAAGTAATTCAATGTTTGCCCTTTGATTAATTAGCAAACTATGCAAATAAGTGTTCCAGCATCCTGATCCTAGATTACGGAATGATTTATAATTATTATACGTATATACAGTGTAGTGAAAAAGAAACCACAAATTTAATTAAAGCAAATCAAAATGAAGAAAATGTCATTTATAGGTAGATGGTAGGGTAGTTAGATAGATAGATAGATAGATAGATAGATAGATAGATAGATAGGTAGGTAGATGTATGTAGGTAACGGCTCGCGTCAAATTAAACATGCAATAAATGATCGTCCACGGTGATCATTTTAAAATAAACTACGTGAAGAAGTTCCCGGCTAAAGGGCTTTTTAGAATGATGTTTTAAATTCGGACACAAAGATGTTTTAAATTCGGCCAACAAAATATTACCCGCCTTGGCGTTCCGCAATTTGATAAAAATAAGTTGAATTTTTAGAGAACCACAGTTATATTTGACTGAATTTATAATTTACTTTGATTAAATTAAGATTTTCGTTTTCTTATTTTTAGTTAGTGGATTCTTGACCTTCTCATTTGCGGTAACTCATTGCAATATGCCATTTTCAAGTAATTCAGTTTTTGTCCTTTGATAATTATTAAATTACCGGTTGAAGTTTTAAAAAAAAAGGGACATGTTATGATATGAACATTAATGTAAATAACGTATTACCAGTTTTACCTTGAATAGTGTATAAGTTGTTGAGTTGTCATTAGATATAAAAAGTCAATCTTAAAATAAAAGACTTCATTTTATAAATACGTATAATTCATTATACGTATTTATACATTTTAAAAAGATTTTTCACAAAATTATTCAAAATAATTTATGGTTTTTGCAAATTGAAATTAAAACTGTAAAAAAATCTTATACTTTGGTAGGAATTTATCATTCTCCAAATTATTCTCATGCAGATTTTTTAAATTTTTTTGTAGAATGGTATGAAAGTTGTGGGATTTTAATTAAAAATGATATATTAATTTTGGGTGATTTTAATATAAACTGGAATAGTAACGACTTTTACACAAATAAATTAAAAAATATACTAAACGATAGTGGTTTATATCAACTAGTCAATGAAATAACACATTTAACAGCAAATAGTGCAACTATTATTGACCTGGTAATTTCAAATAAAAAAGAATACATTACACGTAGTATTATAAGCCATATTATTTCTGATCATTGTATTATTGAAACTGTTATTTCAAAAAATTGTTTCAATAAAAAAAACATTATTGTTCGTCAGAAAATAAATGATACTCAGAGTTTTAAAAATAATTTAAGTAGTTTAAAATATAATTATGATGAACCAAGTATTAATAAAAAATGTGAATTTTTTATAAACAATATTAAAGAAGTTTTAGATAATTTTTCTCCAAAAAAAGAAATTAAATTTCATACGAAACCTAAATTTCATTTTAGTGAAGAAATTGTAAATTTAATTAAATACAGAAATGCGTGTTATGAAAAATTTAGTTTTACCAAACTTGACAACGACTGGAATGAATACAAAAGATATAGAAATATTATAGTTTCAAGAATTAGGATAGAAAAAAAAAAATTTTTTAATAACAAAGTGGATGAGTGTAAACATGATTCAAAAAAGATGTGGAAAACTTTGAAATCTTTTATATTAAAAAATAAGGAGGAGGAATATAAGGAAATAAGTTTTAATGGAATCGTTAAAAATTCAAACATTGAGATTGCAGAAAATTTTAATAATTTTTTTATAAAAAGCATAAATGAAATTATCCAGTCTATAAAAAATTATAAAGACAAATTTGATTATAAGGACAGTAATATGAAATTTGAAAAATTTAGTTTATTGAATATACATGATTTAAAACAGATAATATTTAGTTTTTCAAACAAATCCAGTTCAGATGATATATCAATAAGTTTTTTAAAAAATAATTTTAATGAAATATCAGCACCACTTTTAGATATAATAAACTCTAGTTTAAAATTAGGTATTGTACCAGAAATATTAAAAGTAACTACAATTACACCAATAAGAAAAGTTAAAAATACATACAGACCAGAAGAATTTAGACCAATCAATACTCTAGTAGCAGTTGAAAAAATTTTGGAAAGGGCAGTTTATTATCAAATATTAAGTTATATAGAAGAAAATAAATTATTATCAATATTTCAATCAGGATTCAGAAAAAAATATAGTTGTGAAAGTGCTGTACAGTATGTTCTAAATGACTGGAAATTATCTGTTGATAAGGGTAATATGGTGGCTATTATTTTTTTGGACTTAAAACGAGCGTTTGAAACTATTGATAGAGAAAAATTATTAGAAAAGTTAAAAAAATATGGCTTATGTGGAGAAGTATATACATGGTTTAAAGATTACTTAATAAATAGGTGGCAGGTAGTAAAATGTAATGAATATGTTTCAAAAAAAAAAGAAATTAATGTTGGTGTGCCTCAGGGTAGTATACTTGGTCCTTTACTTTTTATAATTTATATAAATGATTTGATTAATATTTTGGGAGATTTTAAATTCCATTTTTTTGCAGACGACACAGTAATTTACTTGTCTGATAAGGATTTTGATTTGATGACACAGAAAATGAATATAAAATTAAATAATATATATAAATGGATGAGTGTAAATAAGCTTAAAATTAATATTGATAAAACTAAATGTTTATTATTAGGTTCTGAAAAACAATATAATGAATTTAAGACAAAAAATTTGGATTTCAAAATAAATGATGAAATTGTTGAAGTTGTAAATAAAGTTAAATACTTAGGAGTAATTATTGATAAAAATTTAAAGTTTAATGATCATGTAGATTATGTTTGTAAAAAAATATCAAAAAAATTGGGAGTTTTAAGTAGATTGAGAGAGTATTTAAGTATTTATAGTAGGAAGTTAGTATTTAATTCAATTGTTCTACCTCATTTTATTTTCTGTAGTTCAATTTTATATATGTGTTCACAACAGAATAAAAATAGATTACAAGTACTACAGAATAGAGCCATGAGAATAATACTGGGGTGTGATAAATACACTAAAATAACCGATATGTTAACAAGTTTAAAATGGATGAATATAGAGAACTTTTTACTTTACCGCACTCTTATTTTTATTCATAAAATAAATTTAAATTTATCAGCACCTTATTATAACAATTTTTTGACTAAATTTGATGAAATTCATGAATACAATACAAGGGGAAAAAATAATTTCATTTTGGGACATAGGAATTTAAAACAAACCCAAAATTCTATTTTTTTTAAAGGTATTTTAGAGTATAATAAATTAAGTAATGAAATTAAAGAGAGCAGTTTAAAATCATTTATTAAAAAATTAAAAACGAAAATTTTAAGCAATTTAAGCCTTATTCGATAAAATTCAAAATGGATTGAAATTACCTATCTGCAAAACAAAAGCAAGAAAGAAGAATTATAGAATAAATTAGATGTTATATTTTAAAATTATATTGAATAGCTTTGTTGTAGCTAATAAACTTTGTTATTATTATTATTATTAATTATGCAAATAAGTGCTCCTGCATCATTAAACTAGATTACTTAATAATTTATAATTATTATACGCCTATACAGTGGAGTTAAAAAGAAACTGCAAGTTTAACTAAAGCAAATTATAATGAGGAGAATGGCATTTATCTTTAGATGTAGGGAACGGCTCACGTCAGTTTAACCACGCAGTAGATGATCCTTGTCCACAGTGATCGTTTCAAAACAAAGTAGTAAATAAGTTCCCGGCTAGAGGGCTTTTTAGAATGATGTTTTAAATTCGGACAAAATTATGTTTTAAATTTGGCTAACAAAACATTACCCGCCTTGCAGCGCCGGCTCAAGGGGGGGGGCTAGGGGAGCTATCAGACCCGGGCGGTGGGCTAAAGGGGGCGGCGAGTGGAGTAAAAATTGTAAAGATGAAAAACAATAACAGTTGTACAAAAAAATTGAAACAACTGCCACAGAAAACAGTTGACATTTTCTGGGGTGAAATCTTTTATGCCTATTTTTTTTTGAAATTCCTTGAGCTTTTCTCAAAGACAAATTGGGATGACGTTTGAAGAAATTTCTAAGCCATTTTTTGCCGGCAGCTGATACGCCAGTCTACGAATGTCTACGAGTCCTAGACCGTAATATCTTTTGTCCATTTCCAAACAGTACCGTACCAAGTCTTCTTCCATTTTAGGCGATAAAACGGTTTTCGACCCATTTGTAGTTTACATTGTCCTTCTAAGGGTTGCTCACGTTTGACATATAATTCAAGGGTTATTTTTGAAACGTCGAAGCTCTGACGTCTTTAAATACCCCATTTCCTTACTTTTAACTGCTTCAATGGCTGCGTCTTCATATCCTCTGTATTCCATTTGTTATGTGGGAGTCCTTTTTTAGGCATTTTACTGACATTTCTTTTTCCTATAGATAAAAAGTTTTAGAACCGTACATTTAGTTGGATTCCTAGTTTTGGATATCCAATTTTAGGACACCTTTCTATCAAGAATTAGGCAACTTTTATGATTAAGGTTATGTGATTAAAATAACAAAAATCTTGACAGACATTTTTCTTTCAAACACTTCGGCTTATTCTACAAAACTATTCTAGTACATGCATGCGAATTTTCACTTTCCTACGCTAACTACTTACCTTTTTATAACAATTTTTAGTCACAGAAACAAAAAAACTCTGTCACAAGTAAACACATAATAGATAGTATGGCGCCACCCAGGGGCGCATTCAGGGGGGGGGGGCTCCCCGCCAGCTGTCTGAAGAAAAATATTTTTGTTTCGATTTTATGACGAACTTTGGGCGCGGCCCCGAAAAATTTTCGCCTGCGACGCTTTTCCACCTTCCCACTTTCCATTTAGTGGCTGACCCAACAAAACAAAATCTTGAACGCGCCACTGGCACTACCTAGAAGTGAACACTGAATAGCCAAACTGCGTGCTCTATTCTATGTGAAAGACCTTTCGTTTTGTGGATTCAATTATAAAAAACTATTAACAAGTTTTGAGCTGATGTAGGATTCAAAATTTAGGCAATTATCCAATATTAGGCGACTCTCCTCTACATCTTTGTATTTTTACGTTCGTTTTATTCACATGGATAATACTTAGTGGAAATAAAAATTGGAAAATCTTATGGGCGGGGAGGCGGTCAGCTTTGAATAACCCCGAGCAGTAAACAGCGAAGCCGACACTGCCGCCTTGGCGTTCTGCAGTTGGATTAAAAAGGTACTTATATTATTTTTAGAGAACCATAGTTATATTTTTACTAAACTTATAATTTACTTTAATTGACGCAAGATTTTCGTTTTCTGGTTTTTACTTCTTCTTCTTGATCTTTTCCGACTTACGGTAAATCCTTGCAATATGCCATTTTCAAGTAATTTACTTTTTGTGCTTTGATAATTATTAAATTATCCAAAGAAGTGTTCCTGCATCATTAAACTAGATTACGGAATAATTTATAATTATTATACGTGTATACGTACTAAAACAGAAACTACAAGTTTAATTAAAGCAAATTACAATGAGGGAAATGCCATTTATCTTTAGATATAGGTAATGGCTCACATCAGTTTACACACGCAATAAACTATCTTCGTGCACGGTGATCGTTTTAGAACAAACTAGTGAATAAGTTCCCGGTAAAAGGGATTTTTAAAATGATGTCTCAAATTCGAACGGATGGAAATTTGACATGTGCAAAAACAACAAGAGTCTAGGGGATGGGTGCAACTTTTTATCCCGGGCTTCCGCATGCGCAGAGGAAGGAACAATAGTGGATTTTTTTTGCACCGATCCCTCTTTGCTTGCGTGGAAAGAGACTGGTCAGGGCCCCTAACCAGGTGCTAACCCTGTTCCGACCTTAGGGTGCCCTCCGATCCACCGTTCGCTAGATTTTCTGGACCCACAACAAACAAAACATAATTTTTAGGTTAAGGTACGTAGACACGATACATTTTTTGCTCGGGACCTTTAAAAAAAGATAAAACAAAATTTTTATCGAGGAAGGAGTGCTAATCCGTTTCCAATACACCTTTTAGAGCCGATTTCCTAATTTTTTATAAAATTTTAAATGACAAAAATTAGAAAAAAGATGCGGCCGAGCACGGATTCGATCCAACACCTCTCGGTCAATAACCGGATTAAAATACTTTACCACTGGACTACGTGGCTCATGCTAGGAAATCGCTAAACTTATTAACAAGTATATCATTTATATTTTTGAGGTTATTAGATACGCATGCGGAAACCCGGGATAAAAAGTTGCACCCATCCCCTAGACCCTTTACAAAAACATAGCTACTGCATTAAAGTTAAACCGCCGAACGGATGGAGCAATAAAACTGCATGATCGACGCGTAACACGGGATGCCGGGTTTCATAGATAATGGTAGGCTAAACAGCGTTTTCTAGGAGGTGATAAATTTAAAACATTGGCATCAGGTGCGTAAAGTGCGTCAGCGCACGTGGTCTGCATCTGTTCACTACTTCTGTTCGGCAATCCGAGTATAGTAGTTGTAGGTGTTTACTAGGTTTGGAGGTCTTTTAACAACTATTAAGCCGGGCCAGGACGGAAAGTCAGTTTTATCCATTAATTTAAAACCAGTGCTGGCTAAAGGAGTTCTTTTATTTTGCTGAATATTCATGATCCCATATAAAATAAAATCCTTCATTATCTCCTAAAATAGCAATTAACTTTAATATGAAAGCCAACAAAAATATTCAGTTCTTAATAATATTTCCGAGATAAACGAAACCGCTAAACTTTCAAGGCTCTTTGGTAACGTTGATAAAACCGAGAACTTTTTAGTCTGTAACGTTTATACTTTGGAAAAGTTTTATCCAGATAACTTTGCAGATGCTTTACTTTAATTTATTTCTTATATTATGTTTAATGTTACTGCATTCCCTTTTTTGTTATTTCTGCTGTTGCACGCATAATTTTACCAACTTAAAATTATAATAATAATTATAAATTATAATAAATATGACATTAGCATTTGGTTTGTATACCTATGTTACGGCCAGCGACGACGGTGTCTTACCAAATGAAGACACGGTAAAGTTGGTGGATACCATGTTGATAAACCAAAACGTAAACCCCATCACAAGACCCAATCACACCACCACCCATCACATTATTAACCTCATAAAAACTTGGTTACAACACTACTATTTTACGAATATTTTATGCAGACTTAAAATAATCGAGTATAACTACTAGGGGAAAAAAGTAGCAAGAATACAACTATTTTTATAGAAAAAGTAGTTAACTACGTAGTTAACTAATTTTGTAGTTAACTACTGCCCAGCTCTGCATATACCACTAACTAACATCGCTTCTCCTTTCGCTGTCCTTTAACTCCTTGGTATAACCATATTTTATATTTCATAATCTCTTAAGACTTAAATTCTTCTCTTTAAAAAAGTATTATATCAAGTCTTTTTTAATTCTTTTCAAGAGATTTCAATGGAAACGTAATTTTTTTTTAATGATTTATTTAAAAGTACTTTTTGCGTAAAAGTTTTCCATATTTTGTTTAACACAACATTTGCGTTAAACAAAAACCAGTCTTGCTCCCTGTCAGGTAAAAAATCCCGCAACACTTACCCCATCCACATAAAATTCCAAGCCCTACAGAACAATGAAACGTCCGACCTTGTTTGCATCGCTTTGGAACATGATGTCAACTGGCACAAACACATTACTTCAATAGCCATATCATCAGCTAAAAAGCTTGGTTTTCTCTTTCGAGCAAGAGAATACTTCTCCCCTTCCAACTTACGCACACACTATGTTTCCCAAATAAGACCTAACCTAGAGTACTCTTCCCACATCTAGGGAGCGGCATCTCCTTCGACACTTAACAACCTCTATTTAATACTAATTCATATTCTATTTAAAAGAGAGCCATTCGACTCATCAAAGCTCCAGTCCTCACAAGAAAACTTCCTTCTCTCGCCCATGGCCGCGCTGTTGGGGATTTATCCCTTTTCTGCCGATACTTTCACGGATTTTGCTCTGAAGAACTAGCCGCTGTAATTCGCCCTTATTGACTATTCATAGACAAACAGAAAACCAAGAGGCGCACTACGTATGTATCCCTTTACTGTCCAGCTACAAAAACCTAGAAGATCCCACTTCTCTCGCTCATTCATACCTAGGGTGGAGATTATGAAAAAGATTATGAAACCTGCCTTCCTTTCCCCTCCCAACCTCCAATCACTTAAATCCCGTTTTCAATAGATTACATTTCCCTTCTCTTCAAACCCCCACGGTACGTTAGTTCGCAGGCCGAGACTTAGGCTTAAAGTCTACGTCTACCAATTTCTTTTATATATGTAAATTTTGATGAATATCTGACAAACAATTCCGTTTTTAAATATTGCCTTAAATATACTTAATATAAGTCCTTGGTTTTGATTTTTTTCAAAAGGCAAATTGGCATTTTTTAAAAAGCAAAGAATTGTTTTTTTGTTGTCCTCAACTTGATATACCTTTTAAAATCTAACGTATGTATATATTACCCCCACTAACGTCATTTTCTCTTTCGCTGTCTTTTAACTCGTTGGTACCTATATCCATCTTTTATGTTTTAGATTCTCTAAAGACTTAAATTTTTCTGTTTAAAATAGTACTATATCACCTCTTTTTTAATTCGTTTCAAGAAATTTCATATAATTAACATAATCTTGGAAACATCAATTTTTTCTGTTTTTTAATGATTTATTTGAACATACTCTTTTTTGCGTAAGCCTTTTCCGTATTTTCTTTAACTCAATCTTTGAGTTAACCTGAGAAAATATTTTTAGAATTTCTTTTATAAATACGTAAATTGTAATGAATACCTAACAAACGATTCCGCTCTTAAATAGCCTTGAAAAAGACTTCATGTAAATCGAAACGGAAAAAATGATTTATCTGAACATACCCTTTTTTTGCATGAACCTTTTCCGTATTTTGTTTAACGCAACCTTTAAGTTAACCTGCGAAAATATTTTTTTCTTTTATAAATATGTACATAAGTTACTGATACGATATTTTAGATATTTTTTAACCTTTATAAGTTTTCTTTTTTAAAAAGGCTTCTTGTTTATTTGACCTGAATGCTAAAGACCGTGGAAAATTGGAAAATATGTAAAAAATAAATATGCCGTTTTATATGTTTTACGCAAAGCGGCTTTTCAAATATGCTCTATAAAAGCTAATGTTGAACTTGTTTTACTCGTAACGCATCACAACGCCTTAAATGTTCATACCATTGTTAAAAATTTAGCTTTTGGGATAAAGTGGGCATCAGTTGAAATATTTCGATAAAAAATGCACGGCCAGCTTCTCCAATCTAGTCCGGTCTAATTTCACAACAAAAGTTTTAAACTAACAAGCGTAAGAATAAGACAACTAAGTTTTATACTATACATTTATTTCTGTCCTTCTACGCAGATTTGTAAAGAAAAGGGCAGTTTTAGTGCGTACTTTCGAAATAATATAACTAAATTCATCACATCAACTCGTTCCACGATGCAAATCATTTGGAAATCAAGCAAATCGCTGAAATATCGGTATAATTCATAAGTTTTTAATGACATATACATATAACATATGTATATACATATAACGTTATATTACTATACTTATTATTAGTCGGAAAATTCGGACCCAATCAAACCCAATCAAAGTCATCATCAGCTTTAATTTATTTAGTAGCTAGGTCAATTAATTAAAACCAGTTAATTGACTTGCTTATTTTAATTTTCTCAAAAAATTAAATCAAAACTTCAATGTGTATGGGTGAATTTTTTAATTCATGGCTATGTAAAGCGTATTAAGTAACTTCATTTTTATAAATTACATCCAGCCCAATACCGTTTTGTCTATAAACAGTATTTAAATTCGATTAAGTGAACCAGACGCATTGGCTAGCACGCCTCAGAAGGTCAAGAAAAAGAGAAGCTAAATGACAAATATCAAACGTCATTTGTCTTGGCAATGACAGTAGGGTGCGATCTTCGGACGTTCGAAAACGGTTGCTTAGGAAAAACGCCTATACACTCGACTAAAAGTATGTCTTTGCCTAATGAAGTAGAAAAGAAAAAGTGCGACGTAGATTTATAAATGACTCGGAACGACTTTAAATAAGCCTTTACAAATAATGTTTTTAGGAACTTTCTAACCTAAATTTATTATTATTTAGCACTATTTAGCAGAAAATAAAATATTTTACGGCTTGAGATGCTTCTAATGTACCTATTGTTTATACAAGAATACAAGGTAAAATAAGATGTGGCCAATGTTGACAAATAATTGTGTCGCTTAGAATGGTTTGTTGTGGCTTCAAAGAATGTTAACTATCCATTCTTTATTCATCCAAGGTACTTAGGCTTAAGGTCACGTGGGCTGTCTGAGACAAAAAAGTTTAAATCAGTCAAGCTAACACTGTTTAGTACATTATAAACTGCTAAATTTTAAAATTTCATTAATATTAAAATTTAATCTTTCTCTTTTCAAATTACCTGTAATCTAAGTTTTCGATTATAATCTAGGTTTATGATTTTCATAATCGTATAATAAAAGGAATCAAATTATCCGGTATTTTTAATTAAAATTATTATCCCATCGCTATATTGTGTTACCATAAACCACCCTGCTTAGTTGCCACCTACACCTTTTCTTTGTACAAAAACTGAAAACCTCGCATATCTAGCCAGAAAATACAAAGAACAAGAAAGAAGGCCCGTTTTGATAAGAACGCGCCGCATATAAAAGAAATTGGTCCAATTCGATTTAGGGTTCTTATGTTGTAAAAAGCGAATTTTTGTTAGATAGCGGTTCTAAAGCCAAAAACGCTGCAAAACATGTTAATATTTTATTTTTGGAAGAATTTTGTAACCGAAAATCTAGCTCTGGTGAACGCAGATGGACTGCACTTGTTTGTAAATATAAATCGAAATGTCAAAAATGTGATAAATCTCAGCATTTGCAAGAACAACTGTCTATACCAAACATTTGAGTGAAACTCCTGCAAATTTAGTCTTTAATAAGATTATTTTTATGTGTACATCAGGGGCGGCCCGTGAGGTTTTTTACAGGTGGGTCAAAATTTTGTGGGAAACTAGTGATATCACCAAGCAAAATACACTTTTTTAATTAAGAAAGGCTTTTTAATAATGTGCCAAGAAATTATTTACCTACAAATAAACACTGCAAAAATCATAAAATAGGTACCTACTGCAGAATATTGAACATTTCTACTCTTGAAGTTTATGACTTTTAGTATCACTTTTCTGTTTATGGCTTTTTTCTATGTCTTTTAATACTCTAAATTAGTAGATTTTAGCGGCTTCTGTTGTTAGCATCTCCTCAATAGATGTCGCGCCTTGTACTAAAAACGCAGAATACAAACAGAACAAAATTCTGAGCTAAAAGTATGATTATTCGTAAAATAAAATTAGGAACGCTGCCGAAACTCCGTTTTCTTTCATAAATACAATGCTGGCAACTAGACATAGTAATACGATATTTGTCTACGCACGTGCAGGTTGTAAGCAATATGAGATTGCCAACAATTTTAAAAATATTTTATCGAGGAACAACTTGTTGCCAATACACCTTTTAGAGCCGATCTAATTTTTTAAATAACAAAAAATTTTAAAAAGTTCTTACCCCAATGCAGATTCGAACCCGCGGTCGTCTGATCAACTCGCTGAGATTGTACCCCTAGACTACGCTGGTTATGTAAGGAAATCGGTCCGATACCGTTAACTTTGATGCCTAGCGCTGGCCTGGCAGAAATCGTATTTATAATTTTTTATGTTTAACCACTAAATTAATATTATTAATACGATGCAAATACAATGCGTATATTAGGTACCTAATTAGTTTTTCTTTTTCCAAACCAAATGTTTTGAAATAGTATATTTTAGGTGGCGGTTTGAGAGTATTTGCATAGTGGGAGTGGCCAGATATTATTGGTGGGCCGTCGACCAATTGTGTCTCTTTTTAACATCCTAAAGCGCGTATGTCTGTTTCTCTCTTACTTTTAATGGATTTATATCGTCCATATAAACCTATAATATAAATTTAAAATATGACCCAGCCCGGAGCAAGCTTGGATATCCTTTGACGATGGCTTGGCTTGATTCTTTCTTGGGGAGTTTTCGCATGGAACTTTGAAACAAAAGATTCTTTTTTGGTTTTAAAAAATAAATTATTAGGTAGATCACTGAACATTTTAGGTGGGTCATTGACCAAATGACCTTATGGACGGGCAGCGCCTGGTGTACATCCAGACAAAGAATACTTAAATAAAAATATTAATCGTGTATATGTTACGCTGAATTTGCGTAATTGCTGAATTCATGTAATCAGCAAATTTTTGCCCAATTCGTGAAATAAGCAGCAGGGTTGCAGATTTCATGTAATAGGTAATAATTATTTAACTTGAGTTTGTCTATTTCAAGGAATAGGCACACAGTTGCTTTAATATTTTAAGCTTATGTAGTATTTCAAACATCTTGTTAGCAAAATAAAAAGATGTAATCTTTCTACAAATCACATATTTTAAGGTAAACTAACTTTTTTTATAAGAAAGCAGGGCAAGCTGAAGTACATAATTAGTTGTTTTGTAAACATTTGCACCTCTTTGATGTGCACATTTTAATTTTAGTACAATAATTAAATTTTTTATACTCTTGTTATTAGTTATTTATTATTTGTTCTGCTGCGTAAATAGTTTAAATATTTAATTTCATAACAATATTTAGGTTTTTTCTGAAGTTAAGCTGTAAAAATGGACGAAACCGGTAAATGTAGTCAGGTTTGTTCAGGTTTATCAGGTTTGTCAACAAATTATATCTTAATCTAATCTTAAATTATACCACTGTTGACTGGTTTTGTTCATTTGTTTGCGGTTTTAAATTATTTTAAGCTCTTTAAATGCAAAATTTCGTGTTTGTTCAAATATTTTCAATAAACTTTAAAATGCTTCAGGCCTTGGCTTTATTTCTTATTCTGGATATCGAGCCACTCTACTAACCCAAAATTATTAGTAGCTAAACACTAATCAATAACTGACATTGAAATTTAAAGTTTTAACCAGTTGGTCAAATATCTTTTATTAATGACATGTCACAGCCTGCTTATTAAAACCTTATTCCTCAATTATTTAAAAATCTTGTAAAAAAATTGCATCTATGCCATCTATGCTTAATTTGCTCAAAAAGTTTTGCTCAGAAGGGTAACTTGTATGGTATTTTTCGAAGCTCCTTAAGTTGCCTTTAACATGGGAAAATAATATACAGGGTGTCCCATTTAAAAAAGTTGAATCAGAAGTCAATATTGAAAAGTAGAACACCTTGTAAAATGGTAAATAATTTTAAGCCAATTGTTGGTCACTGTTTATCTTTACGATATGGTACATTTTCTGGCACATTTAGTTTTTCAATATCCGATTCAGGTTTTCATAAATCGACACCGAAGCATTTTTTCAATATTAATCGCTTTTCATTCTGCAAGTATAAGTTTTAGACCCAACAAACCTTATATTAAAATCTTAGTAAACACCAGCCGTATCGATTAAGACTTTCAAATAAAGGGTGTCTCATTTAAAAAAACATAGGTTTGGTTCGCCACCCACTTTTGCGACAATCCTGTATAACGAAGGTATTTCTAAAAAAAACCTATATAGCGATCCATCATATACTTACCAATTTATTTTTCCAAAATTCCTTGCCGTTTACGTGCCATCGTCCACCCCATCTTGGTTGCACCACCCGGTATATTATATTATTATATAATATTCTAATACAAAAACAACAAAATCTAGAAATCTATTTTCCGCTTTGAAAGATTAGTAATCCTAGAAGAAGTATAGTGCACCATTACTCGCACGGAATGCTCATTCCTCACTCATATGATTTGCAGCACTCGTGTCCACCCCATCTTGGTTGCACCACCCTGTATTTTATATTATTATATAATATTCTAATACAAAAATAACAAAATCTAGAAATCTATTTTCCGCTTTGAAAGATTAGTAATCCTAGAAGAAGTATAGTGCACCATTACTCGCACGGAATGCTCATTCCTCACTCATATGATTTGTAGCACTCGTGTTGCAAATTTTCACACTCGTGGGAAATGAATAGCATTTCGTGCTCGTGGTTCTTTCAGTTTCTTAACGGAAAAGGTAAGATCTCTTTGGTAAATTTAAAAATAAGATGATTTTTGCCAAACGGCATAAAAAGCCGAAAAGCCTGATAAGAACGCGTGTATAAAATAAATTGGACCAATTTGATCCGAGCTTTGAGATAGAGATTGACGAGTAAAACAAATTTTAGGTGAGACAGCGTAACAAAGGGCTTTTTATATTAAATTGCCGTATAGCAAAAGCCAAGCTGTAATAAATCAGCAGCAAAAAAAAACTATTATTTTAAATCGGTCTTTTTTCATCTATAAAATTTGTCGCAAATTTTATGCTGGATAAAATTATCTCTAGACAGTTTTTTTAGTTGTTGCCTGTTTGGGGGAGAGAGCTTTTATCAAATACTTGTAAAGAATCAATACTTAAGAGCCTTGAATCTGAGCAATAGTAGCCCGGTCCATGTCCCCCCTTTTTAGTTTAGTTTTTAATGAACGCCGCTGTACAAAAGTCATTGCTTTGGCTGAGACAGGCTCTACATAATCCGATTAGCTAAGTTAATGTGAACAATAGCCTTGATTTAGAAACAAGGACGAGATATTATTATTTACATTTTAGAGCAATCAGGGATTTCCAAAAGTTATCTATAATCTGACAAGTTATATGGTCCCCCATCTACTTCTTGAGAATGGTTGTTGCCAGGCTTTGAGTTAACATGGCATATTATTTGCAGATTAATAAACTATACTAAAATAACGCAATAAGGAATATGCACATATTTTTTTATTGCATAAGTCGTTTAAGAAAGAGATTACGAACTAGGCCAAGCAACAGGGCAAAATATTAGCGATTTTTTGACATTAATCTTATTAGAAAACCGCCTATGCCATCATCTGAAAGACGATCCGTAGATGATTCCTGTTATATTTCCAACTCTGAAATTTTTTCCTTTAATTTGTTATAAACATTTATAAGCAAAAAAACGCGATTTTTTTAGTTTTTTGCTTATAAAATGGAGAGTAATGAAGCAATCTTAATGGTGTAAATGGACGATTTGTAGAGAATAAAAATACGAACAAAATGAAGGGTCGAACGTCCCGATAGAATAAGCAGCAACGGAAAAAATCCTGAAAAACCGGAAAATTAAGAGTGTTTTTTTTTTAATTCGCGAATCGGCCATTTTTAAACGTAGAGGGCTCAAACTTTGGGAAAAAGTAGTAATTTATAGCTACTTTATGTGTGCAAAACCCCGACGCTGTCCGACAATTAGTTTTGCCACAATCGTCATTTAAATTTTTCAACACACTATTTTGCAACAGGTCTGGATGCTCTATGGATCGTCCGATTTAAATTATTGAAACGGATTTGAAAAGTACAAGTTTAATTGAACAATATGTATATAATAGTTTTTCCATAAAATGCTACGAAACCGGTTGAAAATGCACGTAAAGATGCGTGAAAATGGCTTAGCGCGCGAAAGATGTCGCGTAGTAGGCCAAGCAACAGAGCAAAATATTAGCGACTTTTTGACATTAATACTATTAGAAAACCGCCTGTGCCATCAGCTGAAAGACGATCCGTGGATGATTTCTGTTATATTTCCAACTCTGAAATTTTTTCCATTCATTTGTTATAAACATTTTTAAGCAAAAAAACGCGATTTTTTTAGGTTTTTGCTTATAAAATGAAAAGTAATGAAGCAATCTTAATGGTGTAAATAGACGATTTGTAGAGAATAGAAATACGAACAAAATTAGAGGTCGCACGTCCCGATAGGATAAGTAGCAACGGAGAAAATCCGGAAAAACCGGAAAATTAAGAGTTTTTTTTTTAATTCATAAATCGGTCATTGTTATACTTAGAGGGCCCAAACTTTGGGAAAAAGTAGTAATTTATAGCTACTTTATGTGTGCAAAAGCCCGACGCTGTCCGACGATTAGTTTTGCCACATCATTTTAATTTTTCAACACACTATTTTGCAACAGGTCTGGATGCTCTACGGATCGTCCGATTTTAATTATTGAAACGGATTTGAAAAGTACAAGCTTAATTGAACAAAATGTATATTTTCGAATTTCCATAAAATGCTACGAAACCGGTTGAAAATGCACGTAAAGATGCGTGAAAATGGCCCAGCGCGCGAATATTGGCGCCCTTTCGCTCGGCTGCTCTCCCGCTACGCGACATCTTCCGCGCGCTCGGCCATTTTCAGGCATCTTTACGTGCATTTTCAACCGGTTTTGTAGCATTTTATGGAAAAATTAAGATATACATATTGTTCAATTAAACTTGTACTTTTCAAATCCGTTTCGATAATTAAAATCAGACGATCCATAGAGCATCCAGACCTGTTGCAAAATAGTGTGTTGAAAAATTAAAATGACGATTGTGGCAAAACTAATCGTCGGACAGCGTCGGGGTTTTGCACACATAAAGTAGCTATAAATTTCTACTTTTCCCAGAGTTTGAGCCCTCTACGTTTAAAAATTGCCGATTTATGAATTAAAAAAAAACTCTTAATTTTCCGGTTTTTCCGGATTTTCTCCGTTGTCACTTAACCTATCGGGACGTTCGACCTCTCATTTTGTTCGTATTTTTATTCTCTACAAATCGTCTATTTACACCATTAAGATTGCTTCATTACTTTTCATTTTATAAGCAAAAAACCAAAAAAAATCGCGTTTTTTTGCTTAAAAATGTTTATAACAAATTAATTGAAAAAATTTCAGAGTTGGATTTATAACAGGAATCGTCCACGGATCGTCCTTTAGACGATGGCACAGGCGGTTTTCTAATAGTATTAATGTCACGACAAATCGTTCTATTGCTTGGCCTATAGCGGGAGAGCAGCGGAGCGAAGTGGAGCCAATATTCGCACGCTCGGCCATTTTCACGCATTTTTACGTGCATTTTCAACCGGTTTCGTAGCATTTTATAGAAAAATTAAAATACACATATTGTTCAATTAAACCTGTACTTTTCAAATCCGTTTCAATAATTAAAATCGGACGATCCATAGAGCATCCAGACCTGTTGCAAAATAGTGTGCTGAAAAATTAAAATGACGATTGTGTCAAAACTAATCGTCGGACAGCGTCGGGATTTTGCACACATAAAGTAGCTATAAATTACTACTTTTTCCCAAAGTTTGAGCCCTCTAGTTAAAAAAATGGCCGATTTATGAATTTAAAAAGAAAACTCTTAATTTTCCGGTTTTTCCGGATGTTCTCCGTTGCTGCTTGTCCTATCGCGACGTTCGACCTCTCCTTTTGTTCGTATTTTTATTCTCTACAAATCGTCCATACACCATTAAGATTGCTTCATTACTTTCCATTTTATAAGCAAAAAACTAAAAAAAATGCTTTTTTTGGCTTAAAAATGTTTATAACAAATTAAAGGAAAAAATTTCAGAGTTGGAAATATAACAGGAATCATCTACGGATCGTCTTTCAGATGATGGCATAGGCGGTTTTCTAATAAGATTAATGTCACGACCAATCGCTCTATGCTAGGCCTAAACCCAAAAAAATAGTGGTGAAGAAAATTACTAGGATAATTTAGCTACAAAAATTGTTTCCTTTTCGGTATAATTTATTACAATTTAAAGAGCAGCCATTTGTCCCCAGTGAATAATGACGTCAGGAGATCAGCAAAAATAAGTGTCAATCTACATGTTAACGTAAGGCGTAACCTAAAGTCGAACAGGTTGGTTTTTCTCGGAAACAGTCAGAGGGAAAGCAATCGCATTTTTTGGATTGATAGAGGAATAGTGCAACTAGCTTCGGTAAAAAATTCAGTTATACAGGATGTTTCATTTCGGTGCTATTAAACGTCAAAGTCGAAATTTCCGCGATTTCCGTTGAAATCGGGTACAGGTCGCAAAAGTGAATTAAATCGATGTAAATTTTCGGAGGATGTAAATGACTTGAAGCTTCAGAACTCTATTGAAGCTGCTGAGGATCAGAAAATGGAAAGTAATTCATTTGAAGTCGAGAAATGCCATTTGCAAGACCGCTCTTTGGTACCTAGTAACTCGAAAACAAAACGTTGCATCGAAGAAAAACTGATGCATAACGAAAACTTTTACCTAAACCTAAAATCACTGGAAATTTCGATTTTTGACCCAAACGTTTCACGGTTTTTAATTTTTTGTGGGGTCAAAATGGTTCAAATTGAAATCCCGTATAAGTCATCGAAAAGAGATCGTCGAAATATATCCATATTTTTTAGTTTCTTCGTTCTTTGTAGGAAGGGAGCTATCGCCGAATTAATTTCGATTAATTTTTTACTTTTTTTGCCCTCGACATCGATACTTTGAATCTCTGTATTTTTTCCTCTCCAATTTTTTCCCAATTTCTCAACACTGTCTTATAAAGGGGTAATCACACCTTAATATGAATACCAAATTGGTCATCTAGGAGCGCATTGAAAGGGGTAAAAACCGAATATTCTTGATTTTTTCCGACAAATCCTAGTTTTAATCGACATTATGCCACACTATTTTCCCTATTTAGTGATTCTTTTTAGGTTTATTTTATTCGTTAATTATCTAAGAATACCTCCCACTAATTTAAATCGCTTATTTTTT
This sequence comes from Philopedon plagiatum, assembly GCA_963971165.1. Taxonomy (NCBI): domain Eukaryota; kingdom Metazoa; phylum Arthropoda; class Insecta; order Coleoptera; family Curculionidae; genus Philopedon; species Philopedon plagiatum. Next base: position 23,313,132 of record OZ020194.1, on the reverse strand, counting down.
CGTTAAAGTTATAAATAAATAGGTTTATTTGCATCGAGGATTGAAAACTTGAAAATTTTTGAATTTTCGAATCTTATAAATATAAATCAGCAAATTTATTAAAAAAATATGAATACTATGTTACGGTGGTACGGAGCTCTCTATGCGAACTCGAACTTGACCGTTTTTTATTTCACAGAATTAAGGCAACAACCATGAATTGAATTATTTTTGTCAAATACCGTATACGTACGTACTTATGTCTGCATTGACGCCTCTGGGAATAGACCAACCATACCAGCCTTACTTATCAGTTATATATCCTATACGCACTGACTTATTTCCGCCATCCCCGCCTCTTGTTATTTGTTTAAGGGTTATCCTTGCCCTAGTTATTGAGAATTTTTGCGTTCTGTGAGAAATTCCCAATATTGTGTGTGGTACGGAACCCTCCTTGCGCGAGTCGAACTCGCCCTTGACATGTTTTTTTCATTTCACGCAACCACGGCAACGCCCATGATTTGCATTATTTGTGTGAAATATCGTATAATAAGTATGTACTTATTTTCGGCATCGACGCCTCTGGTAACAGACCAACAGGGACTGCCTTACTTATTATGTTAGAACTTGTTCAAAATGACCACCATAAACTTCTTGGCAGTAATAAAGTCCATTTTGGAACTCTGCCATGAAGTAACACCTGCCATTCTCGAAAATACCTTTAAAATGAGGTACCACGTACACGGAATAGGGTTGTATGTACAATTTTTGACCTCAACTCTCTAGCGTCACCCCTCAAGGGGGTTAAAAAATGTTAAATTACATAAAAAGTAGATTTATTAACCAATAAAATAAAATTAAAAGTTGGTGGCTCCATCTTTATTAATAGTAAAAATATTTGCCCATACTAAAACTTCTCAGGCATCCTGTATGTTATATTACTTTAACCGAAGTCTTTTCGTATTTCACATTTTCAAATTACACAATGTGAGTAAATAAATATTTGTATTTTATTTTCAAATCGGATCCCAATTTTATTTCCAACTAGGGTAGAGACAGACGTCCCTGGAATAATTATGTTCACAGCACAGTGCTTTGGTTATGAGTAGAGTTTAACAAATGGGGGTAATTCCAGAGACGGCTTCTAACCTAGTTGGAAATAAAATTAGGATTCGATTTGAATAGAAAATACAAATATTTATTTACCCACATTGTGTTATTTGAAAGTGCGAGATACGAAAATATCATACAGGGTGTCTGAAAAGTCTTAGCATGGGCAAATATCTTTACTATTAATAAAGATAGCAACACCAAATTTTAGTTGTACCTTATTGGTTAGTAAATCTACTTTTTTACGTAATTTGACTCTTTCAACCCCCTTGGGGGGTTACGCTAGCGAGTTGAGGTCCAAAATTTTGGATGCAAACCTATGCCGTGTGGCCTCTTCGTTTAAAAGTCTTCAAAAAAGAAACATTGTTTTAGTATTTTAGTATTTATTTATTATTGTAATTCATGTTTAAATGGCAAGCCTATAAAAATTATAACTCGTAAATCGTATAATCGGGCGGGGCACAAGTCGACCATTAGTCGGCCACTTGTGCCAAACAGTACAAGTCGGCGCTGCTATTTTTTGTTTGGTAGGGCACTTTGTTCTAACTTTTTTCCAACTTTACTTCTTCATTTGTCGTTTTTATATGTTTTGTTTTTTGACAACTGCGCAGTAGACCAAAATGCGTACCACGCGCAAACCGAGCGTACTAGACATGCGCACGGAATTTCAGGAGTTGGACTTTGGTGTCTACATTTGAACCCATTCATTTTTCAGAATATATCTCCAGTAGTTAAGGTACCACTACGTATTTAACTTTATAACTTTGTTCCCAAGTTTTTTTCGACTTTATTTTTCATTTTTTGCCATGTGCGCAGTAGACCAAAATGCGTACCACGCGCAAACCGAGCGTGCTAGACATGCGCACGGAATTTCAGGAGATGGACTTTGGTGTCTACATTTGAACCCATTCACTTTTAAGAATATATCTCCAGTAGTTAAGGTACCACTGCGAATTTAGACAACAAAGTACATCCCCTGAAATTTCGTGCGAATGTCTAGCCCTCTTGGCTTGCGCGTGGTACGCATTTTGATCAACTTTTTCCCCAAGTTTTTTTCGACTGTATTTTTCGTTATTTGCCACCGCGCAGATAGCAAAAAAAGAAAAATAAAATCGAAAAAACTTGGGAAAAACGTTATAAAGTTAAATACGCAGTGGTACCTTAACTACTGGAGATAGAGTCTTAAAAGTGAATGGGTTCAAATGTAGACACCAAAGTCCATCTCCTGAAATTCCGTGCGCATGTCTAGCACGCTCGGTTTGCGCGTGGTACGCATTTTGGTCTACTGCGCACATGGCACAAAATGAAAAATTAAGTCGAAAAAAACTTGGGAAAAAGTTATAAAGTTAAAGACGTAGTGGTACCTTAACTACTGGAGATATATTCTGAAAAGTGAATGGGTTCAACTGTAGACACCAAAGTCCATCTCCTGAAAGTCCGTGCGCATGTCCAGCACGCTCGGTTTGCGCGTGGTACGTATTTTGGTCTACTGCGCAGATGTCAAAAAACAAAACATATAACAACGACAAATGAAGAAGTAAAGTTGGAGAAAAGTTAGAAAAAAGTGCCCCACAAAACAAAAAATAGCAGCGCCGACTTGTGCTGTATGGCACAAGAGGTCGACTAATGGTCGACTTTTGCCCCGACCGATTATACGATTTACGAGTTATAATTTTTATAGGCTTGCCATTTAAAAATGAATTACAATAATAAATAAATACTAAAATACTAAAACAATGTTTCTTTTTTGAAGATTTTTAAACGAAGAGGCCACACGGCATAGGTTTGCATTCAAAATTTTCGACCTCAACTCCCTAGCGTAACCCCCCAAGGGGGTTGAAAAAGTCAAATTACATAAAAACGTAGATTTATCAACCAATAAGGTACAACTAAAATTTGGTGTCGCTATCTTTATTAATAGTAAAGATATTTGCCCATGCTAAGACTTTTCAGACACCCTGTATGATATTTTCGTATCTCGCACTTTCAAATAACACAATGTGGGTAAATAAATATTTGTATTTTATTTTCAAATCGAATCCTAATTTTATTTCCAACTAGGTTAGAAGCCGTCTCTGGAATTACCGCCATTTGTCAAACTTTAGTTCTGAGTAGGGTTCGTAAAGACGCTGTCTGATCATGGGCGGCGCGACAGTAAATAAACTGTATTTAAAAGTAAGGGATAATTTACATAAAACTAAAAAACACCCAGTAAATTTGTGTACGGTGGTTACTACTCAATCTTTTATGGATTCGCCAGTACAGCTCTGAAATCTTTTACTGGCTATTAAATTGGGACATTACGGTCCTCGTGGAATAAATGTTCAAACTACAACATTGCTCACGGAGTTTTTCTTTAAATCCATTGATTGGTCGATGGTCAGCCACAATTTTTTACTGTTTACTTCACGCCCAATTGCATTTCCCATTCGTTCGCTCGCGTAAACCTGGTAAATAATTTCGCAATGTTGCTTCGCATGGCAATTTCCAGTCGGGATTATATTCTGCCCAAAAATTACTAGACGTTTTTATCTGGACTGTGTCAAAAGGCATATTACAAGTACGCATCATAAGTATAAAATCTAGTATAAATTTGACATAGGGGATTTGGCACCTTTTTAATATCTATGATTTGGACTATTATCATGTTTTTGGCACCGTGATCGTTTTCAACATGATAAGTCCCTATTGCACACTAAACATACTGTATAGCCTCAAGTAATGTGCTTTTGCTCTCATATTTCTTTTCCTAAATTTGCCATCCCATGTCCCGTTGTAAAATATTATTTGCATTTTACGACTACTGGTTTTGGATTATTAACCAGGTAAAAAGTGCTGTAAAACTTTGTTAATTCATTTTCCCGTTACGTTCCCATTTACGATAATTACTTATAATGGGCTCTCAACGTGGCTGTTTAAAAGCTGCCCCGTCAGAAAATTTAATTTTTGGAGCCTGATAGAAATAGCTTTCAATTTTTAATGACGGTATTGTACTTGTTTTCATTAAAAATTGAAAATTAAACATTTTTTTTTATTAAAAAAGTTCTTTAACAACTCTATTGGTGCCAAAGTAAAGTTAAAAATGAATTAACGACCGCTTTATTTTATAATTTTATCTTTAAAATCTGTCTTATTATCCTGCTAACCTGCTAGCTCACTACGTGGGCGATTACCGTAAAATTATTTTTCATGCAATACTGCTTATTTTCGTCAGCTCTCTATTTTTTAAGTTTTATTATTTTATTACATTATACATAACGTAATTTTATTACACGCCTCTAAAAAAAGTAGATTAATTAATTAAAAGACAGCCATTTGAATTTACGAGGTTTGAAAAATAGCACACGCATGCCTGGACGAAATCATGGAGTACTTAGTTTTTATAGGTTGCGATCAGGCGCTGCCCGTGAAATTTTAAAGTTGTATATCTCTGTTGCTACTCATGGGACTAGGGTTTCCAATTTTCGGGATCGGGATCCCGTTTCGAAATCCCGGGATTAGAACCCATAATCCTGGGATCCCGGGATTAACTTTGAGAATGAGAAATTTAATCTACAGAAATAATAAAAATGCAGCTACAGCAAAAGCAAATTAAAACAGTGTTTTATTAAAAAAATACAAAGAAAATAAAAAACATAGTAAGCATTCAAGTTTAGTAAGTAAAAAAGAAACATTGCTTGAAGCAAAATAAAGAAACTATAGACAAACACTCAAACAAAATTTATAAATTTAAATATTTACGTTCTGCTTAGTGTAAATAAAATATGATCTTAAAAACACTAAAGTATCTAGAGTTTTATCATCTAAGCGCGATCTAAGTTTGGTAGCAAATGTGACTGTCGAAGAAAAGGCTCTGTCTGATTCCACGCTTGTGGGTCGGACTGTCATTAAATATTTGTAGAACCGTTGAAGATATAAACCTCTCAATCCACCATTTTCATAAAGTGACATTTCTTTCTTTATCACATTAAGACGACTTTTTTGATTTTCTGGTCTTGACAAAATAGGTTTAGTAGTCAGAGAACCTATGAACCTTGAAGTTTCTGCTTTAAGATTAAAGTTTCGATCGGTTTCTTTGCTATTTCAGATAGGGGCATCATATCTTCATCATATTCGGAGTCTACAATATTTTTTTCTAATATATCCGACCCATTTTTGACAAACTGAGCAATTGCTTCAGAATTGGGTTGCTCAAAAAAATCAGTTTCATGAAGTGTGCTAGGATTTTGAGCAGATTTAAATTTTAAATTTGAGCATTTAAATTTTTCCAGATTTCCGGGTTTGATCCCGGATAAATTAATCCCGGGATTTTCGGGACAGACATACACGGGATCCCGGGATTTAGGGATCCCGGGATCCCGGATTGGAAACCCTACTTGGGACCCATGCCAAGTTCAGGTTTTTTAATAGTAAGCCTACTAGGAATGTTTTGGTAAATAAAAAAAATATTTCGTAATTTGCGAAACAAAGTTGAATTCCTGAATTGACCCACCCGGCAAAAAAAAATTAATACGCTTAGGTATTTTATTTATTATTTTTTCTAAACAAATTTTACGTCATCTTGTCGACAATACTTAAATTTTAAGAGAACGAAATCTGTTAGTAGAAAGTTATAGTCATTTGATTTTTTTTTAATTATATTTTAGGTTTAAAAAAATTCAAATGACTATAATTTTCTACCAACACTTTTTTTTCTTTAAAATTTAAGAATTGTCGACAAAATGATATAAAATTTGTTTGGAAATAATAATAAATAAGCGTGTTAATTTTTTTGCCAGGTGGGTCAATTCAAGAATTACCTTTTTTTCACAAATTGCAAAATAATTTTTTTCTTTAACAAAACATTCCTAGTAGGCTCACTATTAAAAAACCTGAACTTGGCATGATGGCTCCCATGTGTAGCAACAGAGATATACAACTTTAAAATTTCACGCTCCGCGCCTGCTTGCTATAAGAGAAAATGTGGTTGCAGCAGTCGCTAACTTTATATATTATAGTGCAAAAAATTTTTAGATTGCTTGGAATACAAGAGAACTCCCTTCTCTCGCTTCTCGCCGCGCTGTTGGGGATCTATCCCTTTTCTACCGATTATTCCACGGATTTTGCTGAGAAGAAATATCGGCTATCATGCCCCTCTTGACTGTTCCTAGCAGAGCATCCCACTTCTCTCGCTCATTCATACCCAGGGTCTCTAGATTACGGAACAAATTGCCTGCACATGTTTTCTCTTCCCCTCCCAATCTCCAATTCTGTAATATTAGTCCAAATGGACAGAAGGTCTAATAAGTAAATTAAAAAAATGCTAGAATATTGGTAAGTTAAGATGACAAACCGTTCTGTTTCAAGAACAGGTTTAGATATTTGGTCCATTATGAAATAGTGTACATTTCTTAGAACCCTAAACAATACAGAAGTAATGTCGCACTTGAGATTGCCCGTTTTTTTTTGGTCCGTACTTTTGCTTAGCTCGAAGTGAGGTTGCGCCCCCCCCTCCTCCCCCCAGACGAAAGTCTAAATCCGCCCCTGGCGTAGTAAAGGTAAGTACTCTGTGAGAAATTGCTCGGTATCTCAGACACCCAGAGGCATTGTTTAGAGTAGAAGTGCCGTCCATTCATTATGACAACATAATATGCATATTACGTCTTCCAATATTTTAGTCTTCTGACTCTGTTAGCTTCACTATGCTTCAAGTTTCATGCGAGCCTTGCCAACACTGGTTGAAATCATGGATCTATTATAATAAGGATTCGATGTTCCGTATACTGTGATCGTATCGAACGTGAAGCCTTATATTTGTTGTTTGTTTTCTCTTGGGGGGAACAGTTTACAAACTTTAAGGAAATACCACAGGAAATACGTAATTGAATCAAGAATGCACTGAGGAAAATGATCTAATAAAACAGTACTGCTAAGAATTATTTGGCACGGATAACAATTTTTTTATTAACCAGTATTATTTAAACTATTGGTGTAGTAACACAGGTTAACAACTACAGCAATCCCTAAATTGCTAGAACGGCATTTATAAACAGTATGCATTAATAACATTACCAATACAATTCTGTCTTATGCCGTCCAGTCCTAATACAACTTTCATATAAGGGTAAAAATTTCATTTCTTAATACTACACGTTAATACGTATAATACAACGCTTTATTACCTTCGCAAAATTGTCATGCAACTGTAAAAAATCTTTTTGTATCTGTTATTATTTAAAATCCCAAAAGAGGGCGGGATTACCATTTCCACACAATATCATTGGCCATCGGCGGTTTATCGTTTTAATATGGTTCTAGGAGAAGACCATTTTTGCGTTTCGGTGTCTCCCTATTCTAACAAACCCTAATCTATGTCCCTATTTGATCTTTTCAAAATTAAAATTTCGACAGATTGGGGATGTCGTGATGTGATGTTCTTAGTGGGTTTGTGTTTTTTGTTGTTGTTGATGTCTTAGTTGTTTGTGCAAATCATTGGAACATGAGAAATCTTTTTATACCAAAGTATAAATTATTTATCAGTGTTCAATATTTTAAAAATACTATCAATTATACGAGGTCTATGAAAAAATCCGAATTAATTTTGTGAATAATGTCTTAAATTTAAGTTAACTTTGATATCCTACAGCTCGAGATCTGAAAACGGACTCAGATATCGGAAAACGAATTGAAGTTTCACACCACTAGTATCAAGTTCTTTTCTATTTGTGATACTACTGGTACTATGTAGAGTCAGTACTGAGACAATACAGTACTAAATTACAGTATTGAAACTGAGAGGGAAGTAATTGATTGATATCTCAAACCGTTTTCGAAACTTCAAAGCTGAAACAGATTAATTGTCAACTGACTAGGGGAGACCGGTGACAATTGTAACACGTGTCAATTGTAACATTCAGTATACGTCCGCCCTCCGCCGGATTATCGCAAACCGAGTTACACATGTTCAACGGTTGTTGACAGATCTTTCTTTAGATTGTTAGTTGCTTTAAGAATTCTGATGAATACTGTTGTTACGATCTGAAACGTGACTTTCGACACGAAAAGTAAGTATTTATTTTTATTTTCTTTTGTAAATAATTTCTTAACCATATTTTCAATACATATTTAAAATATACCACTGAAATATGGATTATATTGACAATATAATCTTATAATAAGAACACTTTAGGAATTAGATTACATAATTTAATAATCTAAACAAATCATAATATGTCCGTTGGTGTCAATTGTAACATGAATAAAGGTGACGATTGTAACATGTTACAAGTGAAACCAATGTAAAAAGTATGTATCATCACAATGTATTTCTTTATAGAACGCTTTACAATATGAAACCAAACATTTGTGGAGACCTCATACCGTGCATACGGAAGAAGAAATACTCGTATATTGACTTAAAATTAATAATTTGTAAATTTTTCCCATAAGAGTCTAAGCCAAAAATTTTGAGTAAAAAAGTCTTCTTCCGCACGAACGATAGACTTAACTCAGGTGAAGAGTAAGGTATTTTAGTAATGTTAACATACCCGCGTTTCTTATCTAACATTTTTCATTTTAAAAGAATATTTTACTTTGCATTTGTGTATTTTCAAATATTGTTATTTATATTTTAATAGAAGTTACTAATACAGATTGCTACGAATTTGTCGTGTTTTTTTGGTATATTTTTGTCGACTTTAACAACAGAAAAAAACTACTTTTTTATTTGTGTAACTCTTTGTTTATTTTTTAATGTTATTATTTATATTCAAGTAGGATATTTAAAATAAAATATAATATGTTTGTACGTGTACGTACTGTTACTACTGGACACCTGTGTCCGTTACAATTGCCACCAGTCGGGTGTTAATTGAAACACTTTTCATTGACTTGAATTATATGTTCTAAACAAGAAACTAGATATTTTTTCTACATTCTAAATTTATTAGGATACTTACAAAGCTCGGGGACATCCTCAAAAAAAAAATCAATCAATTAGAACTGACAGGTAAGGTTGTAAAAAATCACATGTGTTTTTTGTTACAATTGTCACCGGTCTCCCCTACATTTTGAAAACAAGTGAACTTACATAAGTATTGGACACTTCACAAAATTAATTTGAAATGTTAAAAGGAAACCAAAAATTTAATAATATACATGATTTTGTTATTATGACGCGTTTTTAATAGATCCTATATAGTTAAGAGTATTTCTAAAATATGCTATATTTATAATTAAGAACTTCTTGCATAAAAAGTTTTTTCCAATAATTTGCACCTAACAGAAACCCACTAATAACACCCTGTATACCTATGAGAAAATGTTGCTACTCTAATGAAACAGTTCTATAACTGCAATTCGAAATATTAAATAACCCCAGCAATAAGACAAGTGGTCCTAATACAACTGAATGTTAAGGGTAACAGTCTCAAATTTTACAGGCACTAAGATAGATGCATACAGCATACAACAGAGTTTAGTTAGCCCAAAAAAATTGAGTTATACAAGCTGCTATTTAGTATTATAACCACTATACAACGGAATTTTAGTGGCTATTGTACTGGTTAATAACGGTACGAAAAAAGGGTTATTATGATTGTTGTCCAGTTTTATTACAACTGTAAGTTATATTATTAGTTATAAAACTACATAATAGTCCCAATATTACTGGTTGGTTACTATAAAAGTCTAGGGGATTAATGCCTATTAAAAAGCTGTATTTTAGTTATGCTTTCAATTTTTTACTGACTAAGTCACCATATTGCTACCACAATAAGGCGGTCTAGCAATTTTTGTTGTGTTGAAGCAGCAAAGCGCGTTTCTGTCCCATATAGTATTAAACAATAATTGCATAAAGAGTTTAAGAATTCGTATAAGGAACAATAAGCTTTTTTCTCAGTGGTAGTAGAAAGAGATAAAATAGCATTGGAGTGTTGGAGCTCAGAAGTGTTCTTGTCTGTGCTGGTTGCTTAGGAAAACGGCTGAACCTCGGTCTGAACACTCGGTTACACGTACGTCTTTGTCTAATGAACTAGAAAAGAAAAAGTGCGACTTATAGATTTATAAATGACTCGGAGCGACTTTAAATAAACACCTTTAGAAATAACATAACCTATAAATAATAAAACTTTTTAACTTAAATTTATTATTATTTCGCAGAAAATAAAGTATTTTAGGGCTTTTATTACTTTTAGTAAATATTGTGATGCTTCTAACGCATTTTTGGTACAAAAATATATGGTAAAATAAGATGTGGCCAATGTTTACAAATTGTGTTTACAGTGTCGCTTAGAATGGTTTGTTTTGGCTTCAAAGAATGTTAAATCATCCCGTATCCATTCTTAATAAATCCATGGTTGAAATTATTTTTGATTCCCCAGAACAACCGGCAAGAAAATCCTTGAATTTATTTTTTGAGATTCCACTCAGCAAATTAATTAAAACTTCAATAAACGATACACCATCCTAAACATTAAGTTATTCGATGAAGCCTATCATCGCTTCTATTTTTGGAGCTAAAGTTAAATTTTTTCGTAGCTTCAATTTAAACTTACCTAATTTAAATTTTAATGGATTTTGAAGGAAAAGCGAGAAAAATTGAATTAATTTTATGATAAAAATTATGCATCGAATAAATTCTTCATGCAGTATGAAATTGGCAGTTACTTTATTGTACTGAAGAGCTGCATGACTGTCCAATAAACTTGGGTTTAATTAAAACGTTAGACTAATTTAAATTTATTGAGACCAACCCACAGTCACGTATTAAGCCATATGTACGGATGCCCCAAGTCCGCCCAAAATTTTGCATCCCATTCAGATGATCTTTTGACTTTTTGACCAAGAAAAGTAAAAAAAAACTCTCGAGATTTTTTAGATCACGTTTAGGAGTCCCTAGAATACGGTTTCCGATTTCCGTCTGTTTGTCGGTCTGCTGGAGCAAAAACTTAAAAACAGAGTGAGCACATTAAAAAAAGTTTATATTTTCGTATATAACTCGAAAATGATTCATATTGAACAAATTATATTTTTTCTCCAAATGACATTAAAAGCGGCCTTTTAATGACACTTGGCAGGCTTAGAAGTTGTACTTTTAATGCCTAGGCAGAAAAAGTCCAATTTTACTGCCTAGGCAGAAAAAATTCGTTGCTAGGCAACCTTCCAAGTAATAATTTAAATCAAACTGGTTATTAAAATTGACAATGACATTAAGAAAACTCAAAATGATGCTGATGATAATAAACTGATTTTATTGCATTAAAACTACAAACTACAACACGAAATTTTTATTTATTAGATATATTTATGGTGATTTGTGAACAATTATTTAATACAATTGAACTCTGTCCACTTCCCTCCTTTCCAGTAAAATTAACAACTTTAGTATCCACACTTGATACTCCGGAAACGCCAGAAAATATTTTATTGCCGATGTTCGACTTATTGGCTAGCGAGTCCTCAATATAGCCCTCCGCGACAGCGGAAGACTTCCATCCTCCATGTTGCTTCAACATTGTTATGTCCCCACCAGAATGCACCAGCAACGTGGCCGAAGTTCTGCGAAAGCAGTGCCCGGTATACTCTTTCCCAGAAAAGTAGCAATTTCTTCTGGCATTTTACCGAATTTGTGAATGCCAATGAATTGATGATGTGCTTTACCGTTTATGAATGAATCGAATAAATTATAGAAGACACGCCGATTATTTAAATTCGAGGGTCTGGAGGCTGCATATTTTCTGTAAACGCTTAAATATTCCGTTACTACAAAAGATCTTGATCTTTTGGTCTTAGTATTTGGTACCATAATTAGCAATTTGTCGCCCATATCATTTATATCATCTGTTTTCATTTGCAAAAGCTCATCACATCTACAAGTCCCAGCGAGTGCAACAATAAGTACAACCTAAAATATAAATTGAAAATTAGTTCTTTAATCCATAATAGATCATTTTCAATATATTCCTACCTTCGTACACAAATACAGTTCATCTGGGGCATCTGATAAAAATTTCTCGATTTCTTCTCTTTGAAAAACTCGGGATTTTTTTGCATGGAAACCGTCTGACTGGCGTTTCAAAAAAGCTCGTAACTTCAGGTATTTTGCCAAATCAATGTTATTTTTTATGTTCAGGGTAGCTTTCAACATCGAATAGGTAGACCATAACGTTGAAGGCTTTATTTTCTTTGAAAGATCGGAAAAATAGACAATCAGCACATCTTCAGAGAAAGATCCTATATTTTTCTTCTGTCTATATTCCATGAATCTGCTGTATGTGAGTTCATATACAGTTCTTGATTTTTTTGGTAAAAGGTTAAATTCCACATCTCGCGCCTGGTCTCTTATCTCAGGTGGTGTTAATTGCATCAATTCATCCTCACTTTGCAGTAAATCCATTTCTAACATGACAACTTTTCAAAATTGACAATGACAAAGTAAACAGTAAACAAACATATTCAACAAACATCATCAGCGGTAAACATAGTAACGCAGGGCCCGGTTACCTTTGATAAAATAATTTAGTTATTTGGATATTGATAATGAAACGCAATTTAAATATGGAAAAGTCGATTTTGCGTGGAATTGGAACAAATTTGAAGAAAAAATTATATGTTTCACACGGCAGAAAAGCAGATTTAATGCCTTGGCTGGTTTCATAGCCTCGCTACGCTCGGCTATGAAACACCAGCCGCGGCATTAAATCTTGTGCTTTTATGCCTAGTAGAACAAATAACTATTCTATACACATAGCTAAGACTTTTACCGCGTATATAATAATTTTTTCTTTACTGTTGCTTCAAGTCTAAAACATAAGTTTGAAAAAAATATTCGGATGAACTCAGAGCTTTCAGTTACAATTTAGATTTTTCATACAACTCAATGCGAAAAAATAAAAAACAAATGTCTGTTTAGTTTTGAAATAACTAGAACATTAGCTTAAAAGAAATAAATACACAGTTGACGATTTTACATGGAAAATGAACTTTATAATTTTTGTTGCTTGAACTAAAATACGATCCATTCTATAATGACTGTGTGTTGGTGTAATTTAAGTCACTTTTAATGCAGTCGATTCAGAGTGGGCAACCTTAAAAATTTAATTTTGTTGGTTTTTGCTCTAATTGAGGCATTGTATGTTTACCTATGACAAATAATACAAATTGAGTAGGTAGTTATATTTTGCACCAGTATGTTACTTATAAAGTTAAGTTAATTGAAACTTTTGATCGTGGTTCGCACATATGTATTGTAATCAAACTTTTCATACCTTCAATAAGAGTGTTCAATTTGTCTGATATCAGTTTGATTGGAATTTTATCTTCTATGGACATATTGCCATTTTTTGAGGTACAAATAACTAACAGAGCATATGGATCGGTAACTCTGTGTATCTGTTTTGCTAGAAAATTGAAATAAGCTTTGGATGAAGTATGATTGTGATTTTGTTCAATCCCCAAGGTGCATAGAAATTGTCTACACTCACTTACTTTCAAGAAAATGCTAGCCTGGCAGCCTTTCTTACACGTGGAACAGTTCCTTGTTGACTTTTTATTTTTTGTCTTGAATGGTCTACCACCTTTAAGTCAAGCTAACCGCAGATAATAGTATTTCAGAGCCGGATTAATATCCACCACACTTAGGATTTCGTTGTCTTTGATTGTCATTTGTTCTGCTATCACGCAACCAAAACTCATTGTTTGTGGCTTTCTTGTATTCCACCAAAACACAATTAAAATTTTCATATGAAGAAAATTTATCACACAGTCATATTTTATAGTTTTTACGCAAAATTACAACACAATGTTTACATATCATTTAAAATACGTAACTATAATTATTTTAGGTTAGAACTGCCGGCATTCCGTTTTGGCTGTATGGGAACCATGGAATTGTTGTTTTAATAATTATAGACGTAAGAAACTAAATAATTATTGAAAATAAAAGTTTCTAACAGCAACAGATTCTTTAATAAAATATACCTACTTCACTCTTTTAAAATGAGAGTTAAAAGGGCATTTGGTCAATGACCCACCTAAATTTATTTTCAATGATCCATCAAATAATTTATTTTTTAAAACCAAACTTTTCTTTCAAAAAAGTAAAAGTTCCATGCGAAAACTCCCCAATAAAGAATCAAGCCATGCCATCGTCGAAAGATATCCAAGCTTGCCCCGGCCTGGGTCGTATTTTAAATTGGCCTCATAGGTTTATATGGACGATATAAATTCATTAGAGCTAAGAGAGAAACAGACATACGCGCTTTAGGAAGTTAAAAAGAGACACAATTTGTCGACGGCCCACCAATAATATTGCACCACTCCCACTATGGAAATACGCTCGAACCGCCCCGCGCCCCGTGAAATATACTCTTTCAAAACATTTAAGTTGGACAAAGAAAAACTAATTAGGTAGCTAATGTGCGCATTGTATTTGCATCGTATTAATGTTTTATTGATTAGCGGCTAAACATATAAATACTACGGACTCACGCCACGCCAATGTTATCATCAAATATAACGGCATCGGCACGGGTTCTCTCACGTTAGCAACGTAGTCTAGAGGTAGAGTCTCAGCTAGTGAACCAAGAGGTCATGGGTTCAAGGCTGTGTTCGGGTAGACTTTTTTTAAAATTTTTGTTATTTAAAAAATTAGATCGGCTCTAAAAGGTGTATTGGCAACAAGTCTCGCATTTGTTCCTCGCAAAAATATTTTAAAAATTATTGGTGATCTCATATCTAATACAGCTGGCAGCCTATATCATACTCTTAGTACAAGGCGCAACCTCTATTGAGGAGACGCAGACGTATCAAAACGGGAAGCCGCTAACAATCTTAGACTAAACCACGACATAGAAAAGTAATACTAAAAGTCATAAACATCTAGAGTAGCAATGTTCAATATGCTACAGTACCTATTTTATGATTTTTGCGGTTTTTATTTGTAGGTAAATAATTTCTTGGCAAAACTAGGCACATTATTAAAACACCTTCCTTAATTAAAAAAGTGTATTTTGCTTGTTGCGTTGATATCACTAGTTGCCCACAAAATTTTGACCCACCTGTAAAAAAACTCACGGGCCTCGCCTGGTCTCTATCAGCTTGCCTAGACATAGGTATATAAAATAGAGCTACAACAAACAAAATGAGGAAGTGTGAGAGAATTAAATACTAATTTCCTTGAATTTACCCAAATATAATACACTACTTAACTGTATTCAAAATTCCATTTTTTTTAGTTGTTTTTTTACATAATCCACATGTCAATAAATAGATTTATTTCTACTAAACTCTATTATTACTCCTAAATATTTAAATTTATTAACTTTATTTATTTATTTATTATTTATTCTAAACTGCCAAGCATAATTATTGAAATCTCTATATACATACTACATATACAAGAGAAAACTGACTGACATAACAATGCACAGCCCACACCGCTAGGTCTAGGAACTTCAAATTTTGCACAATGGTTTCTTACATAACGTATGCATTTACTAAGGAAGAGTTTTTCAAAATTGAACCCCTAAGAGGGTGAAACATACATGGGTTTAAACTTTGTTTGAAGAAAAAAATATTAGATGGTCTTAATCACTCAAAAATTCATAACAAATACTTTAAAAATAAATTTTTAAACACGTGTTTTACAGTTTTTAGTTAATCAACCCCTAATAGGGTTAAATAGGGGTTAAAAGTTTGTAATGGAGTAAAATTGTGATACCGCATATCGCCCCTGTTTTGTAAGAAGGGGCCATCTGCTATCTTTTTGTATTGCAGATAGCCCCTTCTTACAAAACAGGGGCGAATGAAGTCGCGGACGAAAGCTAGTAATTACATAAATTTTGACATCACAGTACCCATACATTTTTATTTTCATTTTATTAAGTTTCATCCATTCATTTACAGATTCTAATTCTTTATTAATATCAAGAAATAGTTTTAAACAGTTTTCCTCAGACAAATAAATTATTGTATCATCAGCAAAAAAAAATGATAACTACATCTTTTAAAAATATTTGATAAATCGTCTATGTAGAAAATAAATAATAAAGGACTCAACACACTTCCTTGAGGAACCCCAACGTCTATAATTTTATTTTCCATAAAATTTTTCGCATTTAACTAATTGTTTTCTATTACTCAAATAAAAACAAAACCAGTCAAATACAATTCCATTCATATCAACATTTTTTACTTTATTTCATAATTTATTACGATCTACAGTTTCAAAAATAACCCCATTAATTTTTACCCTATTAATATACTATGTACTGTTTCCATTCATTAATAACATATTGTACTGCACAGTCCCAACTAAATTTCTTTCTAAAACCAGATTGAAACTGTGATAATATTTGATTATTCTCTACATAATTTAATATTTGATAATAAACAATACGTCCTAAAATTTTTTGTACAGTACATTACATATTTATTGGTCTAAATTCATCCATTCTGTTAGAAATTTTTACGAATATCCCATAAAATACGTAATTAAAGCTTGATTTCATATTACATTTTCCAGTATGAAACTCTTCTAATTATTCCCAAGCCCTTAATTTCGTTTTTCCATACTCAACCGTATAATAATTATTATTTTACACGATAGTAGCAAAAAGTGGTTTTAATTATGAAATTTTCAAGGATAACAATGTGGTATTTTATTCAAATAGTCCATATTTTATGTTGAAATTTATATTGTACATAGGTTAGCTTTAGTTTTCCTTCATTTTTATTAAAATGTGCATACTCCCCAAAAGTAGGTACACCTACCTGGTTCCAAATATTTAAGAAAGGGTTTTGCTGTCAGTTTCTTGTACTGAAATGCAAAATTTTGTCCAATTATCGAAGAAAAATTTTACACCAAATACACAAATTTAATCATCCCAGCATATTGTGGACTTAGTTTAATTCAGAGTTAAGTCCTCTCTGTATTAAAACCAAATGAAGAATTATACATTTGCTAGGGTCTTGTAGTGGCAATTGTCTGTTTAATAATTTATTAGCTAACATTTTGGGCAGTTTCTATATGTTTCTGTAATTGTTACACTGACTATCTTTTGTTTTTAACCCCGAATTAGGATTTAACGTTGAATGGGGTTATTCTGGATCCCAAGTGGACGTTCCATAGCCACTTTAAAAAAAGCATTAAAAACCCTAATAAAACGATGGATTTCATTATACGGAACTGTTGGGAATTTAGGGATCCCCAGACTTTGATTTTGCTCTATTACGCATTTTGTCCATAGCAAGCTGTCCTTTTATTATATTGTCTGGAGCCCTTGCTACGGAGTTAACTCGCTACGAATTGGGGTAATTCAGCACAAACTTAATAAAGCGACGCAAAACTAACTGCTCACCTGAAACTGCATCAAAAACTTAAATTAATACCACCCTCTGACAGAAGGAAAATCTCCGGTCTTTGTTTTTATATAAGTTACTAAATTCTACGTACGATTCTGCTAATCTACTGGCCCAAACTGACTTTAATACACCAATCAGAAACCTGAGAATGCTCGTATTATTCAGGATGCCTTTTGAACGTACTAATTTAGGCTTAAATCCATAAAAACACTTCTTAGGTTTAGAGCTTTGCTATCAATACTCTGTGGGTTATATTACATTTGTGTTTTACGTATGTAGGTACTTGTGTGTTAATTTCATTTTATTTAGTTTGCTTTATTTTGTATGTACCTATACTAGTTACCATTTAAGTAACATAATAATAATCTTTTCTGTAGGTTCAATTAATCAGTATACAGAACGTAAAGGTTGGAATAAATTCGTTTAAAATTCAGGCATTTTTGTCTTAAGCGTCGATTACACGGAGCTAGTTTACACGCCACTAGCGCGCTTTTTTACTACACGTCTAGTCAGATAGTTGGCGTGTAAAAAGCACGCATGTTGATTACACACGGCTAGTATACAAGCTTGATCTGGTACACTCGATTGCACCTGTTGTTGCATTTTCGTCAAATCGATGAAGTGGAACGTAAATAATATTACCAAAATAAATTTTGCAAAATTATGAAAACTTTCCCATATTCTAGGAATTAAGGGAGTCCGCATTCGAAAAATTATCGGACCAATTAAAAGCCGAAGATCTAGTGGGCGATATGACAAAATAAAAAGTATTCGGCAAATTTTTTTAAAAAAGGATACTTGAAGCACCTAATTTATCCACGAGAAATCCACTTCCTCGCCCATTTCATTTTCCTCTTTTTGCAAGTCTGATTTTTGAATTTTTCCTGTAATATAGCTCCAAACACTAAGGCACATCCACGAAGTATTTCTTAAGACATTTTAGCCTTTTTCAAAATCAAAACATGAACACTTCGTCATGAATATATCTGAAGCTTGTTTGCTCGCCGAAATAATTACACGACACTTTTTTACTATGCAGATAGCAAAAAGCCAGCTAGTAGCTAGAAAAGTTGACCGATCTTCAACTTTACTCGCCCACATATTGGTGAGTAAACTATCCGGATAGTTTACACGGTGCCCTAATTACACAGAGCAGCTACCTAGAAAAATGCGCGCTATAGAAGTTGTACTTTTAATGCCTAGGCAGAAAAAGTCCAATTTTACTGCCTAGGCAGAAAAAATTCGTTGCTAGGCAACCTTCCAAGTAATAATTTAAATCAAACTGGTTATTAAAATTGACAATGACATTAAGAAAACTCAAAATGATGCTGATGATAATAAACTGATTTTATTGCATTAAAACTACAAACTACAACACGAAATTTTTATTTATTAGATATATTTATGGTGATTTGTGAACAATTATTTAATACAATTGAACTCTGTCCACTTCCCTCCTTTCCAGTAAAATTAACAACTTTAGTATCCACACTTGATACTCCGGAAACGCCAGAAAATATTTTATTGCCGATGTTCGACTTATTGGCTAGCGAGTCCTCAATATAGCCCTCCGCGACAGCGGAAGACTTCCATCCTCCATGTTGCTTCAACATTGTTATGTCCCCACCAGAATGCACCAGCAACGTGGCCGAAGTTCTGCGAAAGCAGTGCCCGGTATACTCTTTCCCAGAAAAGTAGCAATTTCTTCTGGCATTTTACCGAATTTGTGAATGCCAATGAATTGATGATGTGCTTTACCGTTTATGAATGAATCGAATAAATTATAGAAGACACGCCGATTATTTAAATTCGAGGGTCTGGAGGCTGCATATTTTCTGTAAACGCTTAAATATTCCGTTACTACAAAAGATCTTGATCTTTTGGTCTTAGTATTTGGTACCATAATTAGCAATTTGTCGCCCATATCATTTATATCATCTGTTTTCATTTGCAAAAGCTCATCACATCTACAAGTCCCAGCGAGTGCAACAATAAGTACAACCTAAAATATAAATTGAAAATTAGTTCTTTAATCCATAATAGATCATTTTCAATATATTCCTACCTTCGTACACAAATACAGTTCATCTGGGGCATCTGATAAAAATTTCTCGATTTCTTCTCTTTGAAAAACTCGGGATTTTTTTGCATGGAAACCGTCTGACTGGCGTTTCAAAAAAGCTCGTAACTTCAGGTATTTTGCCAAATCAATGTTATTTTTTATGTTCAGGGTAGCTTTCAACATCGAATAGGTAGACCATAACGTTGAAGGCTTTATTTTCTTTGAAAGATCGGAAAAATAGACAATCAGCACATCTTCAGAGAAAGATCCTATATTTTTCTTCTGTCTATATTCCATGAATCTGCTGTATGTGAGTTCATATACAGTTCTTGATTTTTTTGGTAAAAGGTTAAATTCCACATCTCGCGCCTGGTCTCTTATCTCAGGTGGTGTTAATTGCATCAATTCATCCTCACTTTGCAGTAAATCCATTTCTAACATGACAACTTTTCAAAATTGACAATGACAAAGTAAACAGTAAACAAACATATTCAACAAACATCATCAGCGGTAAACATAGTAACGCAGGGCCCGGTTACCTTTGATAAAATAATTTAGTTATTTGGATATTGATAATGAAACGCAATTTAAATATGGAAAAGTCGATTTTGCGTGGAATTGGAACAAATTTGAAGAAAAAATTATATGTTTCACACGGCAGAAAAGCAGATTTAATGCCTTGGCTGGTTTCATAGCCTCGCTACGCTCGGCTATGAAACACCAGCCGCGGCATTAAATCTTGTGCTTTTATGCCTAGTAGAACAAATAACTATTCTATACACATAGCTAAGACTTTTACCGCGTATATAATAATTTTTTCTTTACTGTTGCTTCAAGTCTAAAACATAAGTTTGAAAAAAATATTCGGATGAACTCAGAGCTTTCAGTTACAATTTAGATTTTTCATACAACTCAATGCGAAAAAATAAAAAACAAATGTCTGTTTAGTTTTGAAATAACTAGAACATTAGCTTAAAAGAAATAAATACACAGTTGACGATTTTACATGGAAAATGAACTTTATAATTTTTGTTGCTTGAACTAAAATACGATCCATTCTATAATGACTGTGTGTTGGTGTAATTTAAGTCACTTTTAATGCAGTCGATTCAGAGTGGGCAACCTTAAAAATTTAATTTTGTTGGTTTTTGCTCTAATTGAGGCATTGTATGTTTACCTATGACAAATAATACAAATTGAGTAGGTAGTTATATTTTGCACCAGTATGTTACTTATAAAGTTAAGTTAATTGAAACTTTTGATCGTGGTTCGCACATATGTATTGTAATCAAACTTTTCATACCTTCAATAAGAGTGTTCAATTTGTCTGATATCAGTTTGATTGGAATTTTATCTTCTATGGACATATTGCCATTTTTTGAGGTACAAATAACTAACAGAGCATATGGATCGGTAACTCTGTGTATCTGTTTTGCTAGAAAATTGAAATAAGCTTTGGATGAAGTATGATTGTGATTTTGTTCAATCCCCAAGGTGCATAGAAATTGTCTACACTCACTTACTTTCAAGAAAATGCTAGCCTGGCAGCCTTTCTTACACGTGGAACAGTTCCTTGTTGACTTTTTATTTTTTGTCTTGAATGGTCTACCACCTTTAAGTCAAGCTAACCGCAGATAATAGTATTTCAGAGCCGGATTAATATCCACCACACTTAGGATTTCGTTGTCTTTGATTGTCATTTGTTCTGCTATCACGCAACCAAAACTCATTGTTTGTGGCTTTCTTGTATTCCACCAAAACACAATTAAAATTTTCATATGAAGAAAATTTATCACACAGTCATATTTTATAGTTTTTACGCAAAATTACAACACAATGTTTACATATCATTTAAAATACGTAACTATAATTATTTTAGGTTAGAACTGCCGGCATTCCGTTTTGGCTGTATGGGAACCATGGAATTGTTGTTTTAATAATTATAGACGTAAGAAACTAAATAATTATTGAAAATAAAAGTTTCTAACAGCAACAGATTCTTTAATAAAATATACCTACTTCACTCTTTTAAAATGAGAGTTAAAAGGGCATTTGGTCAATGACCCACCTAAATTTATTTTCAATGATCCATCAAATAATTTATTTTTTAAAACCAAACTTTTCTTTCAAAAAAGTAAAAGTTCCATGCGAAAACTCCCCAATAAAGAATCAAGCCATGCCATCGTCGAAAGATATCCAAGCTTGCCCCGGCCTGGGTCGTATTTTAAATTGGCCTCATAGGTTTATATGGACGATATAAATTCATTAGAGCTAAGAGAGAAACAGACATACGCGCTTTAGGAAGTTAAAAAGAGACACAATTTGTCGACGGCCCACCAATAATATTGCACCACTCCTACTATGGAAATACGCTCGAACCGCCCCGCGCCCCGTGAAATATACTCTTTCAAAACATTTAAGTTGGACAAAGAAAAACTAATTAGGTAGCTAATGTGCGCATTGTATTTGCATCGTATTAATGTTTTATTGATTAGCGGCTAAACATATAAATACTACGGACTCACGCCACGCCAATGTTATCATCAAATATAACGGCATCGGCACGGGTTCTCTCACGTTAGCAACGTAGTCTAGAGGTAGAGTCTCAGCTAGTGAACCAAGAGGTCATGGGTTCAAGGCTGTGTTCGGGTAGACTTTTTTTAAAATTTTTGTTATTTAAAAAATTAGATCGGCTCTAAAAGGTGTATTGGCAACAAGTCTCGCATTTGTTCCTCGCAAAAATATTTTAAAAATTATTGGTGATCTCATATCTAATACAGCTGGCAGCCTATATCATACTCTTAGTACAAGGCGCAACCTCTATTGAGGAGACGCAGACGTATCAAAACGGGAAGCCGCTAACAATCTTAGACTAAACCACGACATAGAAAAGTAATACTAAAAGTCATAAACATCTAGAGTAGCAATGTTCAATATGCTACAGTACCTATTTTATGATTTTTGCGGTTTTTATTTGTAGGTAAATAATTTCTTGGCAAAACTAGGCACATTATTAAAACACCTTCCTTAATTAAAAAAGTGTATTTTGCTTGTTGCGTTGATATCACTAGTTGCCCACAAAATTTTGACCCACCTGTAAAAAAACTCACGGGCCTCGCCTGGTCTCTATCAGCTTGCCTAGACATAGGTATATAAAATAGAGCTACAACAAACAAAATGAGGAAGTGTGAGAGAATTAAATACTAATTTCCTTGAATTTACCCAAATATAATACACTACTTAACTGTATTCAAAATTCCATTTTTTTTAGTTGTTTTTTTACATAATCCACATGTCAATAAATAGATTTATTTCTACTAAACTCTATTATTACTCCTAAATATTTAAATTTATTAACTTTATTTATTTATTTATTATTTATTCTAAACTGCCAAGCATAATTATTGAAATCTCTATATACATACTACATATACAAGAGAAAACTGACTGACATAACAATGCACAGCCCACACCGCTAGGTCTAGGAACTTCAAATTTTGCACAATGGTTTCTTACATAACGTATGCATTTACTAAGGAAGAGTTTTTCAAAATTGAACCCCTAAGAGGGTGAAACATACATGGGTTTAAACTTTGTTTGAAGAAAAAAATATTAGATGGTCTTAATCACTCAAAAATTCATAACAAATACTTTAAAAATAAATTTTTAAACACGTGTTTTACAGTTTTTAGTTAATCAACCCCTAATAGGGTTAAATAGGGGTTAAAAGTTTGTAATGGAGTAAAATTGTGATACCGCATATCGCCCCTGTTTTGTAAGAAGGGGCCATCTGCTATCTTTTTGTATTGCAGATAGCCCCTTCTTACAAAACAGGGGCGAATGAAGTCGCGGACGAAAGCTAGTAATTACATAAATTTTGACATCACAGTACCCATACATTTTTATTTTCATTTTATTAAGTTTCATCCATTCATTTACAGATTCTAATTCTTTATTAATATCAAGAAATAGTTTTAAACAGTTTTCCTCAGACAAATAAATTATTGTATCATCAGCAAAAAAAAATGATAACTACATCTTTTAAAAATATTTGATAAATCGTCTATGTAGAAAATAAATAATAAAGGACTCAACACACTTCCTTGAGGAACCCCAACGTCTATAATTTTATTTTCCATAAAATTTTTCGCATTTAACTAATTGTTTTCTATTACTCAAATAAAAACAAAACCAGTCAAATACAATTCCATTCATATCAACATTTTTTACTTTATTTCATAATTTATTACGATCTACAGTTTCAAAAATAACCCCATTAATTTTTACCCTATTAATATACTATGTACTGTTTCCATTCATTAATAACATATTGTACTGCACAGTCCCAACTAAATTTCTTTCTAAAACCAGATTGAAACTGTGATAATATTTGATTATTCTCTACATAATTTAATATTTGATAATAAACAATACGTCCTAAAATTTTTTGTACAGTACATTACATATTTATTGGTCTAAATTCATCCATTCTGTTAGAAATTTTTACGAATATCCCATAAAATACGTAATTAAAGCTTGATTTCATATTACATTTTCCAGTATGAAACTCTTCTAATTATTCCCAAGCCCTTAATTTCGTTTTTCCATACTCAACCGTATAATAATTATTATTTTACACGATAGTAGCAAAAAGTGGTTTTAATTATGAAATTTTCAAGGATAACAATGTGGTATTTTATTCAAATAGTCCATATTTTATGTTGAAATTTATATTGTACATAGGTTAGCTTTAGTTTTCCTTCATTTTTATTAAAATGTGCATACTCCCCAAAAGTAGGTACACCTACCTGGTTCCAAATATTTAAGAAAGGGTTTTGCTGTCAGTTTCTTGTACTGAAATGCAAAATTTTGTCCAATTATCGAAGAAAAATTTTACACCAAATACACAAATTTAATCATCCCAGCATATTGTGGACTTAGTTTAATTCAGAGTTAAGTCCTCTCTGTATTAAAACCAAATGAAGAATTATACATTTGCTAGGGTCTTGTAGTGGCAATTGTCTGTTTAATAATTTATTAGCTAACATTTTGGGCAGTTTCTATATGTTTCTGTAATTGTTACACTGACTATCTTTTGTTTTTAACCCCGAATTAGGATTTAACGTTGAATGGGGTTATTCTGGATCCCAAGTGGACGTTCCATAGCCACTTTAAAAAAAGCATTAAAAACCCTAATAAAACGATGGATTTCATTATACGGAACTGTTGGGAATTTAGGGATCCCCAGACTTTGATTTTGCTCTATTACGCATTTTGTCCATAGCAAGCTGTCCTTTTATTATATTGTCTGGAGCCCTTGCTACGGAGTTAACTCGCTACGAATTGGGGTAATTCAGCACAAACTTAATAAAGCGACGCAAAAGTAACTGCTCACCTGAAACTGCATCAAAAACTTAAATTAATACCACCCTCTGACAGAAGGAAAATCTCCGGTCTTTGTTTTTATATAAGTTACTAAATTCTACGTACGATTCTGCTAATCTACTGGCCCAAACTGACTTTAATACACCAATCAGAAACCTGAGAATGCTCGTATTATTCAGGATGCCTTTTGAACGTACTAATTTAGGCTTAAATCCATAAAAACACTTCTTAGGTTTAGAGCTTTGCTATCAATACTCTGTGTGTTATATTACATTTGTGTTTTACGTATGTAGGTACTTGTGTGTTAATTTCATTTTATTTAGTTTGCTTTATTTTGTATGTACCTATACTAGTTACCATTTAAGTAACATAATAATAATCTTTTCTGTAGGTTCAATTAATCAGTATACAGAACGTAAAGGTTGGAATAAATTCGTTTAAAATTCAGGCATTTTTGTCTTAAGCGTCGATTACACGGAGCTAGTTTACACGCCGCTAGCGCGCTTTTTTACTACACGTCTAGTCAGATAGTTGGCGTGTAAAAAGCACGCATGTTGATTACACACGGCTAGTATACAAGCTTGATCTGGTACACTCGATTGCACCTGTTGTTGCATTTTCGTCAAATCGATGAAGTGGAACGTAAATAATATTACCAAAATAAATTTTGCAAAATTATGAAAACTTTCCCATATTCTAGGAATTAAGGGAGTCCGCATTCGAAAAATTATCGGACCAATTAAAAGCCGAAGATCTAGTGGGCGATATGACAAAATAAAAAGTATTCGGCAAATTTTTTTAAAAAAGGATACTTGAAGCACCTAATTTATCCACGAGAAATCCACTTCCTCGCCCATTTCATTTTCCTCTTTTTGCAAGTCTGATTTTTGAATTTTTCCTGTAATATAGCTCCAAACACTAAGGCATACCCACGAAGTATTTCTTAAGACATTTTAGCCTTTTTCAAAATCAAAACATGAACACTTCGTCATGAATATATCTGAAGCTTGTTTGCTCGCCGAAATAATTACACGACACTTTTTTACTATGCAGATAGCAAAAAGCCAGCTAGTAGCTAGACAAGTTGACCGATCTTCAACTTTACTCGCCCACATATTGGTGAGTAAACTATCCGGATAGTTTACACGGTGCCCTAATTACACAGAGCAGCTACCTAGTAAAAATGCGCGCTATAGCGGCATGTAAACTATCTCCGTGTAATCGACGCTTAAAAAAACGCTCGGACATGTCAAGTTTTCATTTTGGGTGCGCATTGATGTATACAGGGTGACCCAAAAGAAGATATATCACACTTAATTTTTTTAATAGAAACCTTTTTTATTTCATTTTTAAATTCTGCGTCAAATTTCAATCATATATTTCATGTATCATACCCTATACCTAAATTGGGCCGTTTTTGAAAAGAATACAGTTTACCTTTATAAAAATTTTAAAAATGATAAATGGCAAACTTGTGAAAAAATTATTTCAACAAATGTTTGAACTGACCTCCACCAACGTACTGGCAATACCCGAGACGATCTTCGAATTCTTGCAGAACATTATTTCGAACTTCTTGAGGTTCTATTAATCCTTTGTTCTGTTTTTCAGGTCGTTAATACTATTTGGTCTATTGACGTATACACTTTGGATTTGAGGTAGCCCCACAGAAAATAATCTAACGGGTTAAATCGGGGGATCTGGCCGGCCATTTTATTGGACCCCGTCGGCCAATTCATCGCCCAGGAAAAACTGTATTTAGATATTCACGCACTGGCCGAGTATAAAAAGCTGCCTTTTTTTCTTAAACAGTTCAATTTAGATATAGGTAGGGCATGATGCATGAAATATGATTTAGTTTAAACAATGCGCATAATACGTAAATTTTGAACAAATTTATTCCAACCTTTACGTTCTCACTGCATAATTACGTCTAAATGGTTGATGCTGAGTTTGGAACAGGATTGTTCTGTTCACATCCTAAATGCTAAATAAATGTATCAAAAGATTTGTGCAACCGGCTGTAAGACTTGTATGTAGCTATTAATTCTGTTGTTAATAAAACAAAATTCGACGAGGATGGGATTCGAACCCACGCGGGCAGAGCCCATTGGATTAGCAGTCCAACGCCTTAACCACTCGGCCACCTCGTCTGATGACTACACATTCAAAGTTATAAAGATGATAAGCCAGATAAACACATCTATGTACCTACGTATAAAATAAACAGTTTTATACACAAAAATGTGTCTATAAATAATATCTAAAGATAACGGTGTTGTTTTAATTTTATTAATTTACATTACACAATGATGTTACAAGACCGGTTTAAAGACCGTTTAAATTGACCGCACATAATTATCAAAAATGTATTATGTAATTGAAATTATACCAACTCTATGATATGATTTTTCTATATTTTAACAAAAAATTACAGCAAATAAAAAAACGAAGTGTAGAACTATAAGAAACGTAACAAAAGCCAAACAAAGACAGTGAAGACAAAAAAATAAATGGAACATTCAACATATCAACTGTAAAGATATACACAAAATACAAAATTAACCGTACAAGGCGAAAATGATCTCTTAAATCTATTTTATATTTATTTTTTCAAAAAATTAATATTTAGTGGCACCTCCTCTAGCTTAATTACGACCCTTAAACTTCCTGGCAATGTTTGGCGATATATTTTGCCGTGTAGAAAAAATAGTGTTTCTGAATTCTTCCCGGTTACTGGGGTTGCAACTCTGAAGTTCTTTTTTGAAATTTGCCTCAGATTCTCAATCGGATTGAGATCGGGTGACTGCGGTGGAGTATTTAACAATTTTGGTACATTATGCAACAGCCACAGCTTCAGCGTATATGAGGTGTGTTTAAGATCAAACAAAATTGGAGACCATCAGCCGAAAAATGTGTGAGCCCAATTATAGACGTGAAGTAAAAAATGTGGAATTTTGATTCTGGGGGTTATTTTCAGGGGGTAAATTGGGAAACTGGATAAAATGAAAAACAAAAATTCAAGGGCATCATGTAGGGTGTCAAATGAAAGCTTATTAAAGCACGAACTCAACAATACCTGTATATCTGATGTATTTTTTTATATTTGTTTTAGGGAAAAACACTTAAAAATTGCTGCCCCCCACCCTAATCACCAAAAGGATCGCTCAGAAAAATCTGAAACAAATCATGACCATTGAGAATCTAGATTGCGGGAAAATTATCAAAAAATTTAATTTTGATTCTAGGGATTAACTTCGGGGGGTAAATTTGACAATGGAAATTTTTTTTTCAAGGGCATCGTTTATGGTGTCAAATGAACGCTTATTGAAGCACGAATTCAACGATATACATGATGTATTTTTTTATTGCATTTTTTTCAAAACATTTTTCGGGAAAAACGCTTAAAAATTGCTGTCCCTCACCCTTATCACCAGAAAGATCTCTCAGAAAAATCTTTAAAAAATCATGAACATTAAGAATTAGGTGTAGATTGAGCGAAAATTATCAGGACTGAAGAATTCAGGCGCGGTCAATTGTTATAAACAATTTAATTGTTTATTTCCTTATAACTGCTGAACCATTAGTTTTAGAGAAAAAGTTTTTCAACAAAAAATATTTTTCACGATGTAAGGAACAACTTTGGTCCTTACACGTTTTTCAAAATTTTTAATTTGGCCCACTCAGCTCAATGCATACGTCAAAGAAATAGGTTAGAAATGTTAACTCCTTAGTAAAATCCGGAAACACGAAATTCAAATAAAAATCAATAAAAGAGCACGCACCCTACCACCAGATGTCGCTCTAAAGTAAAATTAAAAGCAAGAGGCCAAAGATGTAAACAGATGCACGCATTGATCACCCAATCAGTGCAGGCGCTCGACAAGAAGCTACAATTTAACGGCGATTTGGCCAGTGAGAAGAGGCGAGCGACAATCAGGATTTGCCTCGACTGTAGCTCATTTTCTCGTAACGGGTAGTTAAAAAGTGATATGTTTAATATATTAATTTATTTTCAAGGCACTATTTGATTGTTTTAAAGACGATTTATTGTTTTTTTCGTATGACACAATAAAATATAAAGTATTCAGTAAAACCAGCTATAAATTGATGATTTTACTGATTAAAATATATTTAAATTATATTATATTTTTATACATTATACCTTGAATTTCATGTAAATTTCCAACACCGTTAGCTTCCATAGCACCCCATAATAATATGAAACCGCCACCCTGTTTAACATTTTTTACGGTATTTTTAGTTTGAAGCTCGGTATTTTTTCCGCCAAACAATTTCCGCAAACCTGAGCAAACAGGACCAAACCTAAGCAAACCGGAACAAATTGTTTGGCGGAAAAAAATACCGAAGTTTAAACTAAAAATACCGTAAAAAAATCTTTTCATTAACTATTACAGTTGATAATGGTATTTATTTTAAGTATCACTTCTACTGTTAATATGATATTCTGGATGTTACAAAAAAAATACATTTTTTTTTGTAACCTTACAACAGAAAACAAATATCTTTTGTTTTAAATAAAGTCTAATTTGTCTCAATTCCCCATAAGATCGCTGCATTGTGTGACGTCTAAATCGTCCTATTCACGCCAATTAACGGCCGGGTGAGACCGGATGTCTCGTAGAATGAGGGCGCTGTTTCACACTCCCCAGTCGGTAGACTGCACAGATTACTAAATGTTGTGCAAAACCACGAGTTGATAGCCCCTGCGGGTGAAAACATAGGGGGTCAGTTTAGTTGAAGACCGGTACAAAATGACCGTAACAGCGAAAGGAAAAAAACAAGATTCCAATTTTCCACCCCCGATGGAAATTTTTAATCCCAGCAAATTTTTATAGATACCTCTATAAAGTGGGGTTGTACAGCTTGTGTAGTCTCCTTTATTTGACTTAGAGAAGACCCTGTTTGCAACTGGCTCATTAATCGATTTATGAAAAAATAATTTATTTTATTTTTCCAACCTTGTAGGTGCATATTATGTACATATGTACAAAACCTATTACCTACTACGTTTTTATTTTTAACTTAAAAAGTATTTATATATCTTACAGATAGCTTATTTTTACTTTTTATCCTTTTGCCGAGTATAATATATTCCCAAGACAGATGTTTCTGACGGCAAACGCACGTTTGCATGTGAGTTTACGAGTTAAATGTTTCAGAAATTAAAATATATTCGGAAAAAATAGAATAATGAAACGGAGACCACTAAAATAAAGAAAATAACAAGCTTAAAGGGGAAATGGCATTATTTTAAGCTTAATTTTAATTACATTGTAGCGACGTTTAGCTTGTCTGATCGGACTATTCTCTGCTCGATCCCTAAAAGATTACTCGGATAGGGCCTAAATTATTCTGCACGCAATGCAAATGTTACCATAGGGCCAACAGCAGCCCCAGCCATGGCCTGGCTGCGTTTTTGCAGTGGATAGATGTTTTCAAATATTTATTGTACTGTGAAATACATAAAATAAGCAAAATTGTAAGATGTATTGTAAATTATTAATCATGAATTGAATAAAGATGTTTTGAAAATGAAGTTAAACGACGCCCGGCACGGTTAGTACTTGGATGGGTGACCGTTTGGGAACTCCGTGTCTCACCGCTTTAAATAAGGAAGGTGGTAGAGGAATTCTTCCTCGGCCGAGGTGGTACCACCCCACACATTCTCTTAAAGGGCTGGTGAAATCCCAACAGATGTTTCCAGCTCTACATGTATGTGTGAGTCGGACTTCCCTAGTACACCCACGGTACATAGTACTTAGACTTCGGTCTTCGTGGGCTGTCAGAAGATAAAAAAAATCTTCAAAAAGTTAATCAATGTTATACTGTACAGTGGATCCATGTTTACATCATTAATTTTAGTCCGGTAAATACGTCATTAAAGTATGAGGGTCGGTAAAAGATTTTTAGATAATTTATTATTTTAACAAAAAAAACAAATTTTGATCAATAAACAAAGCACGTACCGTTGCTACACAACAAAGGCAAATGATGCAACCTCTAATGACAACAGGAAAACCTTTGTTTTATCTAGACCGAGTAGTAAATTAAAAAAGGTAAATCACTGACTATCAAAAACATGATGTACGATATACATCAGTTAAGTTGTTTTTAGAATATTAGTTAAAAAATTCCGGACCAAATTTCTGCGATACTTCGTCTATAAATAAGTCGTGCTATAATATTTCTTTTATATTTTTATTACGTTGGCACTACAAGCGAGTGTATTGGTCCCGGGACCTACAGTTTAACGTGGGCTCCGAACCACGGTCCTCAGTAACACGACAACCAGAGCGCTATCCTACACTGAGGGAAATGATCTAATAAAACAGTAACTGCCAAGAATTATTTTGTATGGATAACAATTTTTTTATTAACCAGTATTATTTAAACTATTGGTGCAGTAACACAGGTTAACAACTACAGCAATCCCTGAACTGCTGGAACGTCATTTATAAACAGTATGCATTAATAACATTACCAATACAATTATGTCTTATGCCGTCGTCCTAATCTAATAGAACTTTCACATAGTGTCAAAAATTTCATTTATTACTACTAGGTACACATTAATAATTATTACAATGCAATAACCTTCGCACAATTGTCATGCATCTGTAAAAAATCTTTTTATATCTGTTATTAATTTAAAATCCCCGAAGAAGGCGGGATTTCCATTTTCGCACTTATAATAAGGGAAGTGAATTTTACAAAGCTTTTACTTTAAAAGTAAAAAACATAAGTTTTCAGTTTTTAATAGTAGTGACAAATACCCTGGAATATTTTAAATTTTGTGTCTGATGCATTATTGGAACTTATTAGTGTAGTCAGGCGTTAGTTCCTTGCATTAAATTAATGGAATTAATGGATGTACTGTGTTGTCAATGTTTTTTGGTACCTATATTTGTATTTTCAAAAGAAGTGTATTTTAAAGAGATTTTACTACAAAGGTAATAATAACATTATTTCTTATGCTAACTTGTTACATCAAAAAATTCTGATAGAATTGGAAATTTACTCTGTATCATGTGGTCAGTGGCGGGTACCGCTGGTTTGAGAAAATTTAAGGGGCGATTACCAGCTTATTATTACGAAGCGACATTTATGACTATTTTTCTTCAATCTGAATTCATTTCAGGATTTACCAGTTTCAATATATGCAGTGAATTTGATAACACCCTGTATTTTCTCTTAATGTCAGTTTTATGTATATTTGTAACGTTGGTGACACATTTGCCACATATTTTGCACTTTTAGTCCTATATGTGACTTTGTAGATTTGTTATTCTCATATTTGTTATTCCTTACATTTAGTGAAGGCAAATTTAAAATGAATTACAACCCGTTACAACCCGATCCGTCTCCCAGCCTCGTTTGTTATTTCTTCTTATCGGCACGTTTAAATTTTTATTTGGTAAAAAATAAATATATAATATAATTTATATAATAATTAATAAAGCAACATCCTAAATATTAAAATATTTTATAAAATGTTATGTTATAGATTTTAGTGTGTTTTTAAAATGTTGGTGCATGTACTATTGGGAGCAAAACATTTTCAACGACTTATTTTAGCTTTGTAAATCTCCTTTAGTTCAGTGGCGTTTGTTGTCAACCAGTAATTTGTGTATTGGCATTGTCAGTCGATGTGCCAAATTAGTTTAAAATATTTTAAAACATCATGCCCAACCATTTACTTACCGAGGCCGAGAAGGGTTTTGCTATAGCTCAATTGCAAGAAGGATGGTCGTACCAACGAACTGCAGATGAGCTGCACTGTCACAAAACAACAATTTTTTATTTGAAACAGAAGTGGCTGCAACATCAGAATCTCAGACGAGCTCCTGGTGCCGGTCATCCACGAGCTTCTACTGCAGAACAGGACGTTAACTTAGTACAGTTTATTAGACAGCGCCCATTTAGTACAGCCATACAAGCAAAAGCAGAAACCCATTTTACCGCTTCCAAGTGGACGACCCGGAGAAGAATACGCCAAAGTGGAGTTGCAAGCTTCGCTGCAGCAAAAAAAAACACGTCTTACAGAAGCGAATAAAATTAGAAGAATGGAATGGGCAAATGATTTAAATAATAGAGACCAGGAATTCTGGGAAAATGTAATTTTTTCTGATGAAAAAGTTTTCCAATTCTCAAATAATGGTAAACTTAGAGCCTATAGACCAAGAGGGCATAGATTTAATGAGGAATATACACAGCCAACAGATAACAGTGGACGTTTTTCAGTTCATGTCTGGTGTCTGGTGTTGGATTTCTGCTCGAGGCACTGATAATTTACATATAATAGATGGTCGCCTTAATGCAGCAGGTTACGTGCGAATATTGCAAGATGTAATGTTACCGTCGCGTCGGTCGCAAGAACCTTTTGGAGATAATTTTATTTTTCAACAGGTAACTATCTATTACCATCAATTGATTCATAGTATTTGATGTATTGCAAATTTTTAGGACAATGCACCAGTACACACGGCTCATCTTACTATCGAATGGTTTACCGAACATAATATCAATGTTTTGCCTTGGGCGGCTCGAAGTCCCGACATGAATCCAGTGGAAAACATATGGGGTTATATGGTCAAACAGATCTACAGTTATGAGTTTAGGCCTCGAAACAGACAAGAGCTTTTAGACGTCATTAATAATGAATGGCAGAATTTAGAAAATTACGATTTTGGTAATTTAGTAGCGTCTATGCCTAGAAAATTGGTTGCTCTTTTAGATGCTAATGGCAGATACACAAAATACTATTCCTAATTTGTAGTTTTTTAGATCACTTAATTATGCAGCGTTAAAAGTTTTTTTGTTAAGTTTCTTAATTATACTATAATACTAAATAAGCTTTTCTCTCAATTCCTTGTAGAACCTTTTCGGTACGCCAATGTGTTATAACAAATATGTCAAAAATGATTTTAATAAGGTTTTACACAACTAAATTTCTTTAAAAATATATGGTTATGGTTAAACGTCGTTGAAAATATTTTGCACCCAATAGTACCTTTTTTGTTTTTGTTAAAATGTTTATTCGCTAAACAAAAATAATTATTTTCTTTTTTAGATTTATTTCATTAATTTTCATTAAATAAACACTAAAAATAAAACGAATTGTGCATTGTACGTGTTTGCTAATATTATCTTATAGCATTATGGTCTTAAGCAGAAATTAATGTTTTTTCAAAATTTAAATTGCTATTTAAAGTACTATTTTAACTTTTTATGCTTTTTAAATGCTTTTGTGAATATTTTAATGCATTTTTGCGTAAAAACTTCATGCTTTTTAAGCACTTTTTTATATTTCTTTATGCTTTTCTATCCGAGCTTTAGTCATTAGCATGTGGCATTAATGAACTAAAAATTAGTAAACCCCCTCAAGTAAATTGCCTCGTAACATTCGAACTAGTCGGTGGCTCTTTACAATAACAACTTTTAATTAATGATAACAATTATTATTCGTTATAACTTCCTCTACATCAACTTTCAGTACAGGCAGAAGTTTATATCAAAAGAAACTTAATTTTTACAAGTTCTGTAATAAAAAAAACAGGTGTATCAATCCATTGAATTTCTATGGATTGTTTATTAAATCTGCATCACAAAAGTTCAATGATACGTACATAGATGGTGATGTCGGCGCAACGCCCAGAACCGCAATCAGCAGGAAACTCCAGCACTTACAATAATAACATGAGATACAGCATTGATAAAGTAATATTTTTAAAATTATTAATATACATACGTTCTGGATAAATTTAGTTTATTACTTTTGTATATTTTTAGTGCGTACTAGTACACCTGCTATTGATTTGTTTCTGATGAAACGGATGTAACACTACCTTTGGTGGCTAACTTTAGGAATATATATGTAGACACACTACAGTGGTGTTATTTGTCGTAAAAAGCAATTTTGATGACTGCATATCACATATTAGGTAACAATTTTTTTTAAAAAATGTTATTGGTTTTAAAATTTCCTACATAAAAGCTGAAAATTATTATAACCTACATATATAGCACACATTTGGAAGACAGTCTTCATGGAGGTATTTTATTATTATGTCTTGAATGAAATACTAAACATCATGTAAACAAGTTTTGTGTATTCATTGACACAATTTTTAAATTATTTACATATTTAAATTTGCTATAGCATAGCACTAACCTTGAATCTTCGATCATCATTAGCACGAAAATAAAAAAAAATAGGCATTTGTTCAGACTGTAGACCAACGGCTTCTAAATGAAAAGCAAAAGTGATTTTATTGTGCCGGCATGCCTTTAACATTTATATTCTTGGGCATTCCGGTTTAGCTTGTAGTCAGTAAATTTCACTCTCGTTTGCAGAATTTTATCTATTTTTGTTAAATCGATATACAAACACTAAAGATTTGTAACATCAATTGGCGAATACAAGGTTGAGTGTTTGGATGTAATTGACGAGGAACGATGTAACACCATTAGATCTAACGTAAGGGGACCTTAAGGTTAAGTTATGAGTTATGATGAATTAATTTAACGATATTGCAATTTGATTAATGTGCTGGTTTTTTGTTGTGTATATGCCTTTTGATACAAGCCCAAAATTACAGCACATTTACTTTCTGTTCGCATAGTTTTTTTACTATTAAGCATCAGTGTCACGTTATTCAAATTAAAATATTTAAATTTTCTAAGCCACTGACCCGAAAAGGCGTCATCGCCTTCTGTAAATGGATAAACCGGAAGAGGGTCTATGGTCTAGACAACTGGAATTCAAATAATAAGCAAATCTAATTCTATTTTACGGGCTTGACTTCCATTATTAAATTTCTTGGAAAATTTAGCTTCATGTTTTAATAATTTTTGCTAGCTCCTATTTTTAATATAATCGAGATGTGCAAAAGTTTTCTGGTCTTTATGGTCTACTAGTGCATTTACAAAGTCTTTTAAGACAAATTATTTACAATTTTTCATTGTAAAAATATTGACATGCGTTTAGCAGCTAACAGGAAACAATAAAAGTTATTGAGGTCGGATTCTCGTGAAACGAGACGGACTATTTTTAATATGGAACAAAATTTAAAAAACACAGTTTCTTTTGAAATATACAGGGTGTCTCTGGGGTTACCTATACCAAAAAGGGAGCTAATTTTTAAATTTTTGACAAAATATTTTACAAAATTTTTTGCTTGTATAAAATGCGATTTATATATAAATAAAAATTATTTTCTGTATACAGAGAGATCACAAACCTCAAAAATATAAATTTTACGTTAGAGTAAACTACCTTTATTTTTTATTTTAAAGAAAAATGCCACTGGAAAAAGTTGGTGTTAATCATGGATCTATTATAATATGGATACGGGATGATGTAACATTCTTTGAAGCCAAAACAAACCATTCTAAGCGATAATGTAAACACAATTTGTAAACATTGGCCACATCTGATTTTACCTTATATTTTTGTACAAGAAATACGTTAGAAGCATCACAATATTTACTAAAAGTAATAAAAGCCCTAAAATACTTTATTTTCTGCGAAATAATAATAAATTTAATTTAAAAAGGTTTTATTATTTATAGGTTATGATATTTCTAAAGGTGTTTATTTAAAGTCGCTCCGAGACATTTATAAATCTATAAGTCGCACTTTGTCTTTTCTGGTTCATTAGACAAAGACGTACGTGTAACCGAGTGTTCAGACCGAGGTTCAGCCGTTTTCCTAAACAACAAGCACAGACAGCAACACTTCTGGCCTACGTTCGATATCATCGGCGGGTGGCATATTCGTTAACTGCACCCATTATAGACCGTTCGGAAAGCCGAGCGTTACCTTGTTAACTGCAGATGATCTAGTCAGTGTTTTTCAACCTGTGGGTCGCGACCCCCAGGGGGGTCGCAAAGTCTTGCTCGGGGGGTCGCGGTCGCAAACCAAGAAAAAGCAAAAAAGCAAAGGTTGTAAGTCCTACACTACAATAAAAATACAACAGTTTCAGTGGGAAGGCTGTGCCTGTTTATTTTGTAATAATTTGTCAAATCGTGGTTCTAGTTTTGAGACGCAAACAACCAAATCATTTTCTAATTGGAGCCTATTTCTCTTCTTAGTTTTTATGTTCACCATTGAAGAGAACGTCAGGTCACATAGGTAGGAAGTGGCGAATGGCACTAATAATTTCAATGCTTGC
Source organism: Philopedon plagiatum (assembly GCA_963971165.1). NCBI lineage: Eukaryota > Metazoa > Arthropoda > Insecta > Coleoptera > Curculionidae > Philopedon > Philopedon plagiatum. Next base: position 23,276,058 of record OZ020194.1, on the reverse strand, counting down.
TTTGCCAGCTCTGGATATTCTTCTTTTCTCTTCATCCAGAAGACGTCAATTTTTTGTGAACTAAATTCCATTTTATGCATGCCATCAGCAGCAAGATCTATAAGATTTTCTTTTATCTTCGGAGTTAGGTCAGCGAGTTGTACTGGCATATCCAAAAAAGGATTTAGTATCCATCTATGCCCATTGTCAGCTTCAGAGTCCAGTTCTGGAAAGTAACTTAATAGTCTCTCTTCCAAAATACGCAAGCTCTGTATCATGCAAGGAATGTGAGAACTTACTACCAATGATTGGTCCGTTGTAATTTCTTCGACAATCATCTGAACGCAAGGGAAAGACTCGTAGATCATATTTTGTAAAGACGTTGACCACAATCGAAGTTTTGCGAGGAATCCTTTGATTTTATCCTTGGCCGTTAGAATATTTTCTTCTCTGCCTTGGAGGCTCCCGTTCAAAGTATTTAGGTGGTTAAAGAGGTCAGCAAGAAATGCTAATTTTAATAGCCAAACAGGGTCACCAAAATAATTTGCATATTCAGATTTAGCATCTTGTAAGAACAATAACAATTCAGCTTTTAGTTCCAGAACTCGGGTCAATACCTTTCCTTTGGATAGCCATCTGACCTCTGTGTGATAAAGGAGATTTTGATAGAGCGAACCCATGCCTTCACAAATGATTCTGAACAGTCGAGTTTGCAAGGCTCTACCTTTAATAGAGTTCACAACTTTGATCACTTCTTTCAGCACATCATTTAAATCAGAAGGCAAAACCTTGGCTGCCAGTGCTTCTCGATGAAGAAAGCAGTGTGTCCATGAAGCGTTGGGCATTATTAATTTCAACTTCGCGACGAGCCCGCTTTTATTGCCCGTCATAGCTTTAGCGCCATCGCTACAAATGGCGATACATTTTTTCCAATCAATCTCGTAGTAACGAGTGCTTTCTAAAAACATGTCGTACAAACAGTGGCCAGTAGTGTTCGAAGGAAGTGCTTTGCAGAATAGAATGTCTTCTATGATACCTTCATCTGCTTCAAAGCGCACAAACACCACAAATTGCGCACAATCTGAAACATCAGTAGATTCATCAAACTGCAAAGCAAAATGTGGGCTGTTTTTCAATTTTTCGACTAATTGTTCTCGAATGTCACCGGCAATATCGTTTATTCTGCGTTCAATGGTATTATCAGAAAGTGGTATACTTTTTAGCTTGTTTGCCTCCTGCTTACCTAACATAATTTCAACCATATCTAGGGCTGCTGGCAAAATAAGGTTCTCGGCAACTGTATGCGGCTTCCCGGCTTTAGCAACTCGGTATGCGACTTGATAGCTAGCTAATAACGCTTTCTCGTTGACGCTTGATAACTAAAAGCAAAAAAAATATTTTAAATAAGAAAAATAAATAAGCAACAATTCAGTAACACAAACTTATTTTTAAACAATAAATAACAATACTATTTTATTACCTGAACCATAGTATTTTGTTGCTGGTTAAGGGTTTTCAACTTTCGTTCGAAGAAATCCAACGGTTTATCTGCTTCCTTGGAATGTTTAGTTGAGAGGTGACGTATCAGCTTTGATGGTTTCATACTCTCACGGGATAATACTTCGGCGCAAATTACACATTGAGGTTTATTATTCATGACAGTAAAACCATATTTCAAGTAATTGTCGTCATAAAGCCTTTTTTTTTCGGTTTAGATTCGCTCTCGCCACTGCCATTTGCACCAGACGTGGAGGGCTGCACAGATCTTTTGAGAAACTTCTCCATTCTTTGTGCCTCGGATTGAAACGCAAGGACACTATAACTACCTCTGTCCTCGCTAGCGTTCTTGGGCATACTGACTGAAGCCAAAGATCTGTTCCTATACGGCCGCACACTCCGCGCCTTCCGCGCTCCCGCGCACCCTCTGCGATAAACAAATCGCTCATTCAGAGCACATGCGGCTCCGCACTTTGCACAGTGCAGTGCACTTAGAATCTCAATCAGTATAATCTCAACAGAAAGGGAAATATGTCGTTTTTGAAATCAGTTACATATACGGTACAGGGGGGTCGCTAGAATTTTTTTACTTGTAAAGGGGTCGCGTGTTCAAAAAGGTTGAAAAACACATAAACTTCGCAACTATATCGTCTGCACTTAACTGATTCTGTCATATTGGTATGCTAACATTTATGAATTAAAGTATCGACGTTCTGGAAAATTTTTGCTATTATAGCGTCCGCGCTTAACTCTACGACGCGACAGTGATAACAAACACGTGGTTGCAAAAAATTTTCAAAAACATTGATTCATTGCCGACAGATTTTCAATATCATAGGACTGATAGTACTACGATTAGGACAAGGTTAGGAGACAAAGACGCAGTAAAGGTAAGCAAAATATTAGTTTACAACGAAACCAAGCATATTTTATTCCCGCGAAAAAACACGATGTGCATAACATAACCTATGAAAATATGTATAGGTTTTCCGATCTCACTTGGGTTAGTGTTTTAATGTACCTACTAAAAAGTATAAAATAATGTAATTTGCTTAAAATATTTTAATAAAATGCGTGGATTGTACTGCTCATATAGTTGCTACATATTAATGTTTAATGACTAAGTACCACAATAGAATGCGTGGGTCACTTTGTTCAGAATAAATCAAAGGCGGTTCAAAAGTAATTGAAAGTAGTGAAACTAAACTCTAAAGCGCCCCACAATTTTGGTTATTGTACTTAGTCATTAAACATTAACAGGTACGTATGTAGATATGTAGCAACTATATGAGCAGTAAAATTCACGCATTTTAACAAATTATTTGAAGCAAATTAAATTATTATATACTTTTAAGTGCATTAAGAGAGTGTTTGTTTAGTTTTTTTAAACTATAATTTTACTTCCACATCACAAAGTGATGGGAAGTAAGTATAGTAACGGTCCAAAAATTTTCTAAAATTTATTTTAGCTAAATCGGCTTAAAATGTCCCAAAACGTGTAGAAAAACTAATTTGAGCAAAAAAATCTGTCGGTCTTTCGGTCGGTATGTTAGTTCCCTCGATAACTTCTGAAGGAATTGAGCTATTAGCTTCAAATTTGGTACACAGATAGGTATCCATAAGAGAACGGTTCGGATTGTTTTTGAGCCAAATATGTTCAGGGGAAGGAGGTGAAATGGGGGGTTAATTATAAAAAAATTGCAATTCTTCGTTACAAGTCGAGTAATATGTCGTTTTCGGTTTTTTTTAGTACACAGATTTCGATTTTACATTCCATATGATATTTTAGCACAAAATAGTGGTGAGGGTAAAAAGAAGAGGGCGTAGAAATTGAAAATTGTTGTAAAAATCGAGTAATATGTCTTCTTAGGGATTTTCAGGTATACAAATTCTGATTCTATAATGTATATGACAATTTAATACAAAATTATGAAGAGAGGGGAAGGAGGTAAAAAGGAGGGAATGGAAAGATTTTTCTGAAACAATACTAAAGAATCTAGATGACGACACTGCATCTTCTTATCTAGCTGTCAAAGTTTTCCTTGAAAATCGAAACAAAATAAATATGCTCAGTCCTCAGAATCTTTGTTGTCAGGACTTCATACAGCTTTTAAATATTCTGGTTGGAGTTAGCAAACTATTTACTTACCTCTGTATTAATATTTTCTCAACATTTTTAGGTCTGCCATCAAAAGCACAAAAAACAAGACGCCAAAGGAAAGGGAATGAAATTTCGGTCCAACCAACTTCAGTTTCTCGAAGGAAAACTAAATTTTCAGGGAGGAGATTACAACAGGCTGGTCGGAAAATTAATATGTTGGATAAAAAAAAAGAAAAGCACCTCATGCTCTTAATAAATGCGTTAAATTGAATGTTCTTCTAGGAGATAATAAATATAAAAAATAATTTGCTCAATTAATTTTTTAATCGTATTTTTATATGTGTGTTTCTTGAAAAATAAAAACGAAATTTAATATGTGCTGACAATGCTTTTTACTTTTCATAATAATCTTGTGTGTACTTGGTATAAAAAATAATCATGTCAAGTGCAGACGATATAGTTGCAAAGGTATCTATATCGTCTGCAGTTAACAAGGTAACGCTCGGCTTTCCGAACGGTCTATAGTGGGTGCGGTTAACGAATATGCCGCCGGGTGACACACCGGTGTGATTTTTCAACCTGAGCTCCAACACTCCGATGCTATTTTATCTCTTTCTACTACCATTCTTGATTCAATTACGTATTTCCTGTGGTATTTCCTTAAAGTTTGTAAACTGTACCCCCAAGAGAAAACAAACAACAAATATAAGGCTTCACCTTCGATACGGTCACAGTATACGGAACATCGAATCCTAATTATATAAGATCCATGGTGTTAATTAAACTAAACGTTTTATTTACAAAGTTGCAATTTCAAAATTAGCAGATAGTTTAATGGCAATAGCAATATTTATTGAAAATGACACTGATATTATGATAGTTCACTTCAAGTATAAGCAGGACGTAAGATAAAAAAGTCCTCAAAGTATGCCGTGGAATCAATAACGCATATCTTGAATTATTACTCTTGAAAGGTAACATAGGTAGGTAACAGGTGAATAAAAAATGAAACGGCCATGTTCTGAAATTTTTATATTTAAGAAATAGTTATTTACTATACAAGGGAAAAAAGTATTAGATTTTAGCTCGAGGTTGTGTTGTCTCCCGACGTGAAGCGGAGGGAGACAAAAAACCGAGAGCTAAAATCTAATATTTTTCCGTGTATAATACACTATTTTTTTCTGTGACGGGAAAAACGACGATTTAATATTGAAAAAACATATTATTACAATATATTAAAGTCAGAAAATTATCGATGTGAAATATGAATTTTTAAACTGGTAGGCTGTTGTACTTATAGCGACAATTAGACCTGCGTTGCTAAGGAAACTTTAAAGTAATCAAACATCTGTCATTTTAATTCTGTGATTTGATTTAAAAATTGCGAACTTAGTGGTTGTTTAGTAGTCATTTTGAATAATATAAAGTTAAAAAATATCTGATTCCAAGTTTTCTCTGACTCCACCGGAGTTAGTAGAAGCAGCGAAAGTAGCTAAATATATACCTTTACTTATGTGTATATATATCCGGGAAAAAAGTACTCACTTTTTCCCCCGTCACTTTTTTCCCGAGGAAAAAAGTAATTTCATAAAAAGTGACATTTTGTTGCCTGTCAACAGAGATAGAATGTCAAACGTTTTTCCCGTCACGGAAAAAAAACATATACAACAAAGAACCTAAAAATTATAAATTTAAACTAAATGGGAGACGTGTGTCCTACTTCCAAACATATTCTCATTCTTCTTTTTACATCATCAAAAACATTGGAGAGCCTTGCATGGGGGAAGTTGTTAATCTCCCGAAATTTATTTGTAATTCTAGTTCGTAGGATTTCTGAATTTTTACAAGGGGTTTTGAAAACCGAGTTTGGTTGGTGATGGCCACCTAACTGGCATATTACGACTAATGATTCGATCTCCGGAAAATTCTTCCAAAAAAAAAATTATTAAGAGTTACGTGAATTCGTGCGCCGCCGTCGTGCTGAAAATAGCCTTGGCGCACCTCTTCATCGTCTAATATGTTTACAAAATTTTCTAAAATTTCATTATGGTATCGCGCCGAATTCAGAGTCCCTTCGAAAAAGATCGGTTCAATTAACCTTCTTTTCGATATGGCCGCCCACACGCCAACTTTCTGTGAATGCAGATGCTTCGCTAAAAAGAAATGTGGATTTTCAGAACTCCACATTCTCATTTGTGAAGAATTTACATAACCAGGGAGGTAAAATCATTCCTCGTCAGTGAAAAAGGTTTTTTCAAATACGTTTTCATTATTATGTAAATTATCCATAAACCACTTTGAAAATTGCATTCGCTGCGGCTTGTCGTTTGGTAAGAACTACTGGACTGAGGTTAGACGATAAGCGTCCATATGCAGGTCACAATTCAGGATTGTATTGCAGGTTCCTTAGGATACATTGACTTGCTGGCTTAAATGCAGAAGAGGGGTATATGGGTGTTCATTAACAATTTGCCTCAATTCTTCTACTTTTTGTACAGTGCGAACTTTGGGCCACCCACTGTCTTTATTTCTATTCACACTTCCTGTTTTTCTAAACTCAACAAACAAAGCCACAGATCTAGTCAAAACTTGGTGAAACTGGTCGAAATCGACGAAATGTGTGGAAATTCTGTAAATTAACTCTTCTACCATTTCTAAGGTAACTTTCGATCATAAAAGCTTGTTGTTCTGCTATTTAATTTTCTTAAAAATAAAAACTTCAGAACTTGATATGTAGATCTATTTTTCAATCACATAGGTATACCTTTTACCTATGTATGTTACCTTTCAAGCGTAATATAATAATTGAAGACGTGCGTTATTGATTCCATACTTTGAGGACGTTTTTTTGATCTTACGTTATTTTGGTTAAAGTATTCCTCACAGCAATTTTGCACTTCTGATAGAACAAATCCAATTCTTCTGTCCATTTTCCTTTTGGTTACGCACTGGCCGTACGCTGATGGGCATTGTAAACCAACAGAACATTATTCTTAATTAATTATTTTTATTTTGCATGTGCTAAAAGTCTGGTTATTACCTATCACTTTCATCTAAACACAAAAGACAATGTGTCGCAACTCTCCCACCCAAAATATGTGGGATCTATCCTTTTCGATAGGGAACGACGCCGCATCACTTTGCAAAAAACCAAAATAAAAATCCAAACCAAAATATGCATATTAATCTATAAAATAGTCTATCTAGCAATAATACAAAACAAACCCAATTTTTCTTAAAATTCAATGTGCTACCAAAGATTGAAAAGCACCCTATATAACATTAGGCAATGAAAATGTTACTTACCGTTTTAATTTTTAAATTACGAACTCAAAAGGCAAAGAATAGACCCACCAACCGCATAGTCATACACAGCTCTTACTAGCCAGCTGATGACATCCGATGTTGCTGCTGCCAAAGTCTTGTAGGTACCAGCACGCGTACCACGTGACCTGTGGCATCTGTCCCCACGCGGCGTGGCGTCTCTCCCACATTTACCCTAACAATTATTTTTCGGGATTATATTGGTGTATATTATTATTTGTAAATGAACCCTATATTCAACAAAAGTTTATATTAAAAGGAACTGTATTTTTTTACTTTACCATAATAATATGAAAGGCTATCTCTCTTTTTAAAACAGCGCGAACTTAAAAACTTCCCGTTTATATTTTATTCTCCCAACAAAAGCAAAATAAAATAGAGTTTGTTTTTACCAAACCAATCTATAATTTTCTTTATTTATAACATCATTAGTGGAATCGATGAAAGAATTTAAAATCTGTTTTCTATAAATCGACAGCTTTGTTCGAGCGCCAATATTTAACATTTTTCACGTCTATAAAGAAAAACCTATAAATTTTCACGGATTTAAAAATACAACTCGGTTCACCTGTATCAATATGACGTCACCAAATACATGATGCTGCTAATTCTCGAAATAGATGTGACGCTACAGAATCAAGCTTAAAAATAAACACGGCTATTTTTTGAAAATTATATTTGTTTTGTAGTGTTTCAATTGTAAATTTAGAGTTTTAATGTTCGGAGTACCTACATATAATTTTCTTTTTGGCACAGAATAAAAATTATTTATATCCGATAATTCACTATTATGGGTCTAGCAATAGCTTTGTTCGCGGAAGACTTTCCGAACCGATTCAGAACGAGATCAGAACTGATTCAGGTTTGTCGTAGTGCGCATGCTTAATTATTAACCGATTCAGGATTTGTTTTTACCGCGAACTATTTCGGAACATCGGAACTAGAATTTTTTGGGATTGTATACTGTCGGTGTATTGTTTTGGTTTTGGCGGCAATAGGACATGGGCATAGGGCAGTTACAATAAAACCCAAATCACCTTATGCAAAAAATCTGTTTCAGTATAAACTTTGGATTCCTAACCAAACAAACACAATCGTGAAATCAGATAAATTTGATAGGGGGCGTGTCCGAACTTACGGTTCTTGTTAAATCCCTAGAACCGATAGAATCAGTTCAGAATGGATCTCGAACCGAATGTTGCTTCTCCGCGAACACGGAACTGTAACTAGAAATACGGAATTTTGTGATCCGCGAACGTCATTATTTCAACTGCGCATGCGAATAGTCCCGAATCCGTTCTGAATCCTTACCGCGAACAAAGCTATTTATTTGTCTAGAATCGTATTGACCGCAGTGTCTTGCGATGACTATGGTCCATCCAATTTAGATTGAGAAGGATGATAAAAAAAGAAGAATTCACCCTATTGGTATAAGTTCGATGGATTTACACCAGAACATATTTTAGCAATCGCAATATTCTTCTTTTCGTTCCTGATAATTACCGAGGAATCAGATTTATCTCTATCCTTGTTGGCGACGGTGCGTTAGAAAAAGGCAAAGGAAAAAAGACAGCTTCTTCGCTTGTGGAAGATTTCTGGTTATCTATTTTGAAAGATTGACCATAACAATATTCCTTTCTTTCCTGATAAAATTCCTAAAGGAATCCGATTTCTTTCCATCCTTGTTGGCAAAAGAGGCATTAGAAACAGAAGTATTTCTGGTTGTCTATGTTGAAAGATTTATCAGAATCAGGTCACAAAAAATACGTTTCTTATCTTGCAAAATATTTAGCGAGAAGCTATTGACTTTTCGAGTTTTATGATTTTATAGCAATAGATCTCTTGCTGTTACTTTTGCTAAACACAATCAGTATTTTTAAAAACCTCGTGTTTATTGAGCAAACTATTAACAGTGTCAGCATAGCCACTTATATTTTACACTACTTAATGACTTTCTACCCCTCTAAGGCCCTGTTTCGCAATGTATTGTAAACTTTTTGGTCACCTAACCTTGACCTTATGGTTAACTTGTGGTCGAAGATATGAATTGTTTCACATCGAAAAGTATACCTTTGGTTTACTAACCATAAACTGTGAAACACTTGTGACCACCTTAACCCAACGTTGCATCCTAACCTTTTGGTGACCAAACCTTGTGAAACCGGGCCTAAGAAACAATACTGAATACTTGCCACCTCTCTTACGAATTATTTACAATAATAGGATTCGCGATAAAGTTTTTAAATAAATAAAGAAAAGTTAGCAAAAATGAGTAAAGGATTTTATTAAATTAAACAACTAATGTGATAAAAAATATTTCCCATTCTACTATATATATGATATAATGCAGAATGAATCTATAATACAGCCTATCTGCGGAGAGTGACGGTTGTTAGAGTTAAAGAGGCGAAGAATTGTTTAATTGAATGTCACAAGTAGTTTCTAAGTTTTTCATTATAATGTGGATTGTCTTCCACAAGGATATATACACTTTGTAATATTTTGGTAGTTGCTAGTCAGTGGCAGATTTATAGATTGACATTTGAAGATCGTTGTTTCCGATGAATGCGTGGTGGGAGAAGTCAGCCGTACATAAGAAAACTTTAACGCTCAGATTCACTAAAAAGGTTTAAGATTTAGTAAGTACTTGTTTAAATTTAGATCTTGTAGTTGATCAGTTAGGTTTTGACAGGTTGTTGTCCTATCATTGTTAATAAGTCGTGATTAAAAACTTATGAGTTATTCTAATATTCAGCGATTTGCTTGGTTTCCAAATGATTTTTATCTTGGAACATGTTGCTAGAATGAAGTTAGTTCTACTGTTGTGGAAAGTACGTACTAAAATTGTCTCTCTCTTTTAAAATTAGCGAAAAAACTTGGAGAAAAATTCGTAGCATAAAACTTACTTGTATTATTCTTACCCTTGTCAGTTTAAAGCATTCGTTGTCACATTAGACCGGCCTAGCGTTGAAGAACCTGGATGTTAAATTTTTTGTTTTAAATATGATTTAGAACCGAAAAAATCATACTACATCCTTGTCAGTTTAACATGTAAATGGAAGTACAAATAATCTAGTTTTAGAAAATAATATTTTATCCAACATTGAATAATCCAGCAGGAACGTTCTTACAATCTTGCTCATCTAAAATCCATTATCTTAACCGATGATGGTAATGACGTAATGCGATAATTGATGTTTTAAAAAAAATTAGAACTCGCCCTAAATTTAGACGCTGCTTGTCATGTAAACGGTACCTATACCGGGCATTATAGAATAAAACTATAACTAAGATAACCGTTGTTTTTCATTACTTTATATCCTGTAGATTTATTGCGCTTCAGTTTTATCTTGGATAAATAGAGAATTGATACGGAATGAGTTAATAGTCTTTGAAGCCATAATAAACCAGTCTAAGCGACACTGTAAACACAATTTGTAAACATTGGCCACATCTTATCTTACTTTGTTTTTTGTATAAACAATACATTAGAAGCATCACGAGACTTACTAAAACTAATAAGAGTCGTAAAAATTTTATTTTCTGCTAAATAATAATAAATTTAGGTTAGAAAGTCCTTAATGTCTATTCTAAAGGCTTATTTAAGGTCGCTCCGAGTCACTTATAAATCTATAAGTCGCACTTTTTCTTTTCTAGTTCATTAGACAAAGACATACGTGTTACCTAGTGTTCAGACCATGGATGAATAAAGAATCATCGAAGGTAATTTGACGTCAATCGCTCAGCTGTTGAGAGGAAAACAGATACAGCAACACTCGCAAGAGTCATATTTGATTGACAAAAATTGGGTCGACTCGGATGACGTTACGACACTCCAATGCTATTTAATCTCCTACTACCATTCTTGATTCAATTAAGTATTTCTCTTAAAGGTTATAAGCTGATCCGGATCGATCCAATTTTTCTCAATCGAATACACCTCGGGGGTACGATGTTTTCACAACAAACAACAAATAAACAGGTTAAACGTTCGATACGCTCACAGTATACAGAAAACCTCATCCTTTCTTTATTCATCAAAGAGTTCTATGCTCCTCGCTTCATGATTTTATTTTTTGCTTTTTAAAAAACACGTTTTTATATACGATATTTTGCAGTATAGGTCATACGATTTTTGTCGCTAACAAAATCTAACAAATTCTATACCAGAAAACATTAAAAATGTTTCGAAAATTATGTTTACAATGCGAAAGTTTCACATCTGCGAAAGCAAAATCGAATATTCGTTCAAACACTAGAAAAAATTTTAACAAGATAAATTTCCCGATACACACAAAGCATGGCGACTGTGTGTTCAAAGTTCAAAGAAAAAACAAAGTTCGCTGGGAAAACCATTGTAAAAACACTAAAATATCGCCAGAAGAAGCGGTGCTTCGGAAACCTCGGGTAACGTGGGACCAATTTTATTGGTTGTCGGGGAACAGCAAAACAATATTTCCAGTTCATTTGGAGGACGGCTTCCTCGTGTCCTCTATCTTCTTTAAAGTAGGATTTCTCTGCGCGACGTCCCGCGGTCGCGTCCGGACGCGACGTCTGGCAGTCACACACTTGAACAATCCATTTTAAATGGAAATGATTTTTTTCAAGCGTCGCGGCGCGGTGGCCGGCAGTCAACGGCTGCATTTCGACTTCTCCAGTACAAGTCTGGACGCGACCGCGTGGCGTTTTGTGTAGGCGAAAATGTGTCAAAAATTTTCTAAAGTTGCAGATGTGAAGAAAAAGGAAGAAATGAAAATTTTAGATTTCAGTTTTGACACTTTACATTTAAAACACATTTGTACTGGCAAATTGTAACCTCAAATATTAATTTACAAGGCTCAAATTTTATCTCACAGACTAATAAACACTGTTCTACCACTTTTTGAATAAATTCTTATTTTTATTAATATATTCACATTAGATTTATTCTAAAATGACCCTACCTTGACGTTAACTTTTCCATGAGGGAAATCGGTTGTTTTACTTTATTTGTGGACCGCTTCATCCTGAACAGGATTTGGTACAATTAAACTTTTCTTTATTTTATTTAAAAAAAAAAGTTGTTTCGTCAGCGTTAAAGTGACTTTTTATTAGAATCTAGCGATATCCTACTTGGTTTCGAGGCTTATACAAACTGTTTGTTTCTTCGTTCAGTGATAGCAAAAGCTTAATATCATCATCCTCTTCTTCCTCCAACAGAACGAGAGTTATCAATGTTTTCTTATTCATTTTTTTAAAAAAGAACCACTTCTTCTGAACACAAATTCGTTAACATAACTGCCAAATCGTGGACGTCAAACGCTTCAGAAAAATCAAGCGGTCGTAACGTCTGATCGTCATGTCTAGACGTCCGGACGCGACTGCAGGGTGTGCGTCGCAGAGAAATCCTACCTTTAAAATTATTTAATCTTAGTAAATTACACACACATTACATTACACTTAGCATTACTCTCCTGTAAGAGGAGTGGGCACCATCAGATTTAAGAGCTGTTTGTCTAGAATGTCTTAAAATAAATAATTTAAATTAATGTAGTAAAAATGTTCAACGTTCTAAATAAGCCGGAAGGTTTTTCCGTTATATAACTTTTACACCGAACTTAACTTATTTTTAAACGATATTAAAATTGGCAGTCTCTAAAAATTTTATTACATTGGTATTAAATTTGAAGTAGCTTCTGAGTAAACTGTAAATTCAATTGTTGAAGTTTATTTGGTGCCAAAATATTAATTTAATAATGTCTGGTCGGGAATATAGAGATCTTTATTCTCGCCAGTAAGTTTATTTTTTGTTTTCTAAGAATAAAAATTGGGGAGATTTTTAATTATAGCGAGATTTAATTCTATTTATGTAATATTTTCATCTAAAAATAGACTGTTTTTAAAGTCGGTGATTGATTACTGGTACGTTAAATAAAATATGCAAATAGCGATAAAATAACTATTTTGTAGCTCGAACTACTCTTGACGTGACTATTCCTGAAAATATTCAATGTATAAAGAAAATTTTCTGAGCGATCGACGGCTGAAAATAAGTGTCCCTCGGATCCTTCACGAGTATATTTGAAGATGACAAAATTTAATGGAAGGTGGGTGCCTCAGTTTCTCAGTGCAGTTCAAAAACAGTTATTACGTATTCAGTAAAAAGTTTTACCGTAAAGACGAAAAGGGAATAGAATTGATTGCAACGCGGAATATATGTCAAATGATTCCTTCATTGCTATATTCTTAGTGATAAAGAAGTCTAGTAAGACTGGTACCTTGTTAGCATCCGTGGGCCAGTATGCAGGTATTTCTGTGGAACAGTATTCTCATCCAAATTCAGCAGCTGCTTGATGCAGATGTTTTCCTTTTGTTGTGGTTAGCCTAGTGCTCCATCTTGCGTTTTTGGCATTAAAATCGCCTCTTATGGTCTGATATATAGAAGTCTGGAAGTTTCTACAGTCATCTGTGTCGATCCTGTAACGAGGTGGTGAATAAATTGCTGATATATCAAGATTGTATATACCAGTTCTAACTACTGCATCCATAATTTTGAACTATCTTTGTTTTAGCTCATCAGTAATCCCTTGAACACTTTTTTTTATTGACTTATTGGAATTTATGGACAAAATGAAGTGCACAAATTTTTTTTGTAATTTTTTGAGAAGAGGGAAATGTCCTGATACTCGAGTTAAACTTTGGCGAGTTTTGTTACATAGGCGGGTGATTGGGTTGGGATGTCATCATTTCCCTGCCAACGAAAATATAAATCAACACGGAATTCAGAAGGTTTGTTAGGTTATATTGTTTCACAACTGTCACCTTACCTGACAGAAATGGTTTGTTGCACGATTACATTCATTGCGGACTTCACGATGCCCAGCCGACAACGGTGTTAAGCTGTTCTTTTCTAATGAGTAATATTAATGAGTCGGACACAAATCTTTAATTACCACGGAACTTTATGTGGATTATTGAGAGGTATTGAGAGTTTTATATTAAATTCTTTGTCAGACATTATGAACAGCGCAAATTGATACATTATTTTATTGGTGTGAAATATGGCGGCTTTTTTCCTTTCAAATTTTCACGTTCAATATATTGCGGTCAGAAAAATGTCAGAAAATGTCCATCGTCTACGCCTGGTATACTAAAGTAAAAAACAATAAATACGAGGAGTGTATAAAAACTACGTTCAGATTCATTAAAAAGGGTTTAAGACTTAGTACTGGTTTAAATTAAGATATCGTCGCTCAGATGTCAAATCCTCGAATCTCAAAATTTATTGATTTTGAGTTATGAGATTTATTGTGACAAGAAATCAATTGTTCATCGATGTAAAAACATTGTAACTCAATAGTGTAATAAAGCGCAAGGGTTACGCTAAATTTAAATCCCTCGTATCTAGTATCCTCTAAAATTTAGATGTCAAAACCTCGTACCTTGTATTGACTTAATGTGAACATATGTGTACTATACGTATACTTAATTAAAGGTCATACTCAAATGGAGTGTGATAGCGTACACTCCACTATTATTGAAGGTAGAAAAAAAAATAGAGAAATATATTCCCCCTCCAATTACGTTCAGTTAATCGAATATTCAAGACGACACTCTAAATCAGGAACATACAAAGTAAAATTCGTTGATCATACATTTTTTTAAACTTCTCCGATGTAAAAAAACGGGGGATGCCCGTGTTACGGATATCAGTGCGCTGAGATATACAAAATCTGATGGTATAGAGTATAAGTTAGGCTTTGAGGATAACTGGATTCCACTTCCATCACGAGAGTTGAGTTTTGTTGGAACTGTGAAAAAATTGTATGATGATGCCGTGCCAATATCTCGCGATAAATTCAGTCATCTACAAATTCTAATGAGTAAATTTGTTTTAATAAGTTTTGTTAATTAAATTAACGTCCAACATTTTTTTATGTTTAGCAGCAAGATTTTGACTAATATTCAATTAATCAAAAAAAAAATATATTATAATTAACCAAGTAAAATGCACATAGTTTTATTTTAATAAACACTTATCTCATAAAATTCGTTAATATTTAATTTGACAACCACCCATCTCTACTTTTTTCAAAAAAAAAAAAACAACAAATTTTATTAAACGATGCATCTCTCATTATCCTTGTCGCTTTTTACACTAAGTGATCAACCCCTATTTAAAATCTCATATCGAATATAAAATCGGTAAAAAAATGAGAAGTTTTTGTCGTTTCTTAAAAAGTTCTGTTTTTTGAGATACGAGGTTTTGACATCTGGGCGACGATGTTGTAGTTGGTCAGGTAGTTTTTGTCATGTTCTTGTCCTATATTAAGTCGCCATTAAAACGTATGAGTTATTAATATTTCAGCGATTTACTTGGTTTCCAAATGATTTTCATCTTGGAACGTGTTGCTAGAATAGATTTAGTTCTGTGATGGAAAGGTCGTACTAAAATTACCCTTTTCATTATAAACTTGCGAAAAATCTCCGAAACAAATTCATAGCATCAAACTTAGTTGTCTTATTTTTCCACTTGTCAGTTTAAAACTTTTAATTGTCAAATTAGAAGGATCTAGCGCTGGCGAGTGGAAAATCTGGTCGTTAATATTTTTCAAAAAATAAATTTATTTTTAAGGTACTTTTTGAAGCTTTTTTGACATAATTGGCAGACCCACTCAGGTTTGTTTAGGTTTGCTCAGGTTTGTTTAAGTATGATCAGGAAGTTTTGGTATCTTTTTATACACGTTTCATTTAGATTCCATTCTCAACTTATGTTAAAATTTTTCGGAAATTTTTAGTTCAAAAAATGGTTTCGATAATTTAGTTTTCGAAAATATTGGTCTTCGAAAATAGGATTTCCTTGATTTTACCGTCGAATATATTTTACGGGCCCATTGTTTTCACCATAGTCGTGTAAGCACATATGTACATACAACGACGAATTCCACACGAACAATTTAACGCCGCGACAGTATCACTTGTATTTTGAATGGGGCATGTAACATTGAAGAATCCATTAACCCAAACCCTCACGTACTTCCGCAGAATAAATTCTTAATTCCATTGTAAGCAATTGTGTCTTACACGGTGTAAAATTAAAGTTAAATATTTAAATGCCTTTGTGCTTTAATGCTGGATAACAATTTTTTTATTCATTCCTTGTGTCATTCTACAAAACCGGGAAAATCTATGAAACTGCTATTTTTTTCTGTTGATTTTCAACAAGTATAAATAAAAATTTTAAATATTTTTTTTATTCTCAATAAAATACGAGTGTACTGTATACAAAACTGTAATACTGTTTTGGTACTTATAAAGAACAGTGCACCCACGGTACATGATACTTAGGTTTCGTGGGCTGTCAGAAGATAAAAAAAAGAAATGAATTTGTCAATGATCGTCTCCGGAGCTTGAATGAAACGCGTTTTTAATTAAGTATAGAGTGTAATTGTTTTAAAACCTGACATAGCCTAACTTCTTTATTTGAAGAAATCAACTGGTAGTTCCAGAAGCAAAGTTGTATAAATTAACCTAACTAAGAAAAATCAAAAAAAGTTTTTTTGAGCGTTGCCAGATTTCAGAGTAGCCACTTAAACAATATTATTTTAATACCACATTTAATAATACCACATAAGAGATCTTAAAATTATGAATAAAAAATGTGTACTAACATTTTTTTATTCGAGTAGCCTTTTTTGAGCAATCGGTCGGAAAAAATTAAAATAATCCACCGTCGGCAACTTACGGTGAACGCAATAATTTTATTAGTTCTACTCTCTTTTGGAGAGTATGTAATCTGGTTCATTTTAGCAAATAAATCAAATTTATTAACACAGTCATTGACAGAATGTGTGCATGACAGCTTGTTTCAAATAACAGAATTTTTTTCAAGGCCTACTATTAATTGCTATAACTGATCAATATTGCGTTCACTGTAAGTGACCGACGCCGAACGGCGGATTATTTTAATTTTTTTCGACCGATTGTTCAGTAATGGCTATTCGAATAAAAAAATGTTACTGCACCTATTTTATTCATAATTAAGATCTCTTAACTAATTATAAAAATGCAGCGTTGCCATTTAAAAAAATATTGTTTAAGTGGCTATTGTGAAATCTGGCAAATTTTATGGAGTTTCTATACTAACTATAAATAATTTATTAGGAACATAAATGCAACATTTAGAGTTACAGTGTTACAGATCTTAAAGATATATCCAAATTATGATCAAACTGCTTATATTCCTTCCCTGAAGCGTGTTGACCCTTTAAAAACATATTTATGTTATGGAAAACCCTGTATAGAAGTCCGTCATAATTACCTGAAAATAAATTGAATGGTTTTACTGTTTTAGCATTGTGATTGTTATTGTCAGATACTGTCAGATAAAAAAAATAAAGCATCTTTTCCTTCTGTAATTCTCCATTTTTACCCTTTACCCTACATAAATTGGCGACCGTGACAAAAGAAAAAATTATGGAGAAAATAACCTGTCCCTGCTACAGATGGAAAGAAAAATTCTCAGAAATATGTTTGACAGAAATTGTCAAGATTTGGATAAAGAATTTGGGGCTCAAATTACCAAACAGGAAGAAGTTACGAAACTATTGAAGCATCTGGAAGACAAAGCCAATAGATTGTTCATTAGGGTGGATCGAAAAAATCTTTTTTTGGATTTTCAGTTGACCTTACCTGGCGAAAGTTGTCAGTAGATATCATGATTGTTTTAGCCAAATCTCAGAATTTTCGAACATCATCTTCAGGTTCCCCGCGAGTGTCAAAGTTTAGGGAAAATGTCAATTTTTTACCTTTACCAAAAAAATAACGGAATGTTTTTCTTTAATTATTTTACTTGGGATGATATGCCCAATCAATGTTGTATTATTAAAAAAAAACTCGGAATTTTTGATAAGCATCTAGAGGTTCCCCTGCTGTATACAAATTAAGAAAAAAATTAAAATAAGTTAAAAACTTTAAAAAATTTATTTTGTGTAATTTTTGTTAAGCAAATGATTTTTGTTTTGCTTGACAGACGAGACAAAATCATTTTTTGGTATTAAAATATGGAAGCTTGTTCCTAGAGTCTATTTTGGCCCTAATGAATCCGTCTCTAGCTTCTTGGCCTGAAACAGCTAGAGAAGCCTCTGTTACAAGCTTAATACTCCTCTCCACAGCTTGGGTGTGGCAAGGAAATGTAGGAAGAGGCATATTTTTAAAATTTATGCCACACCCAAGCTGTGGAGAGGAGTATTAAGCTTGTAACAGAGGCTTCTCTAGCTGTTTCAGGCCAAGAAGCTAGAGACCGAATCATTAGGGCCAAAATAGACTCTAGGAACACGCTTCCATATTTTAATACCAAAAAATGATTTTGTTTCGTCTGTCAAGCAAAACAAAAATCATTTGCTTAAGAAAAATTACACAAAATATATTTTCTTAAGTTTTTAACTTATTTTAATTTTTTTCTTAATTTGTATACAGCAGGGGAACCTCTAGATGCTTATCAAAAATTCCGAGTTTTTTTTTTAATAATACAACATTGATTGGGCATATCATCCCAAGTAAAATAATTAAAGAAAAACATTCCGTTATTTTTTTGGTAAAGGTAAAAAATTGACATTTTCCCTAAACTTTGACACTCGCGGGGAACCTGAAGATGATATTCGAAAATTCTGAGATTTGGCTAAAACAATCATGATATCTACTGACAACTTTCGCCAGGTAAGGTCAACTGAAAATCTAAAAAAAGATTTTTTCGATCCACCCTATTGTTCATGCTAGATGAAGAAATAAGGAAGTTGGTTTTACAAAATGGAAGTGATGCTGAAATAGAAGAGGAACTTGAGTCAGTTGAGGTTTTTAGAGAGCTTTTGTTGACATACAAAAATAAAGTTGAACAATTTTTTTTCAAAAATGAGGATATCAATGACGTAAGTAACGTAGATAATTCTAGTAGCCATAAAACAACATTTACCAGGAGAAATTTTAGACTTCCTAAGCTGGAACTCAAAAAATTTGATGATGATGTTAAAAACTGGATAGGTTTTTGGGGTCAGTTTAGGAAAATTCATGATGATAATGACATAGATTTAGAAGATAAGTTTCAGTATTTACTACAAAGCATGGAGGAAGGCTCGGCTGCTAAATCTTTAGTGGAAAGTTTTCCTCCAGCAGCAGAAAACTATGAAAAAGCTTTAAGTCAGTTAAAAAATAGATTTGCCCGAGACGAATTCTTAATTGAAGTATATGTTAGAGAGTTGCTAAACTTAGTATTAAAGCAAGCTCTAAATAAGTCAAGAATGTCTTTGGGAATGTTATTTGATAAATTAGAAACTCAGCTCCGAGCTTAAGACACATTAGGGGTTACGAGTGATAAATATGCAGCTATGTTGTACCCGTTGGTCGAATCTGCACTCCCTGAAGACATTTTAAAAGCATGGGAGAGGCAGAAGAGTACTAGCAAAAGTAAAGAAAATAATAATAATTATTTACAACTCTTATTAGATTTTTTACGTGTCGAGGTGGAGAGTGAAGAAAGAATACATTTAGCTAGAACGAGTTTTGGAGAAGCCGGTACAAGACGAGGACAAGAATTATCACAGTACACGGCAGCCACAATTTTATCACAGGAAGGACTTGGTAAGAAAATGGGAAAAGAAACTGAAGAAAACCCTTATCGAGTTGGTAAGAAAGATTATCCATGCTTATTTTGTGATAGTAAAACACATAAAAGTCAGGAATGTATTAAAGCACAATCGTTTACGTTAGAGGAAAGAAAACATAAAGTTTTAACGAAGCATGCTTGTTTTAGTTGTCTAAAGCCAAACCACAGTATAAAAAAATGCAGAGCTTTTGTTAAATGTATAATTTGTGGTAAAAAACATTTTCCTATACTGTGTAGTAGCCTCAATAATAGTGGAGAAACTAAAAGTACCGAAAAAACTAAAATTAAAGACAAAGAATTGCAAGAAATAAGTATGATAAGTTATACAGAAAGTATTCTGTTGCAAACAGTTGCTGTAAAACTTATAGGAAATAATGGTACAAAAACTGTTAGAGCTATTTTAGATTCTGCATCTCAAAGGTCATATATTTTATCAGACTGTATAAAGAAACTAGGTTTTCCCAAAACAGACGAACAAACTATAGTACAAGGTGTGTTTGGCGGTATACAGTTAGAGCCTAGAAATCATAACGTATATGAAATTACAGTTAGAGATATAAATGATTCATTTCAGTGTAAACTTAATGTCTTAGAATACAATAAAATATGCAACTATATACCCCGTTTAGACGACATTCATTTGTTAAATATGCTACAAAACAATGGCATAGAAATTTTTGATTGTAGATTAAAGAAAAATAAAATAAGTCTACTGTTGGGAGGTGACATTTATGGAAAGTTAGTTACAGGAAAAATACAAAATTTTAATAATTTAACTGCTATAGAAACATATTTCGGATGGACCGTAATGGGCGGCTCTAACCACCAAGGTATTTCTTTTGAGACTCTGTGTTGTTTGAATGATATAGATGTATCGGATCTTTGGAATTTAGACAGTTTAGGTATTAAGGATCCAGCATACATAAAAGGTAAAGATATTATAGAGGCAGAGACTATTAAGAGGTTTAACGAAACTGCAGTAATAAATGAGCATAACAGATACGAAATTTCTCTTCCTTGGATAGAAAATCACTAAAATTTGTTAAGTAATAGGACGTTAGCTGAAAGTAGGTTGATATCAACAACTAAAAGGCTTAAATATTTGAATAAATTTGAAGAGTATCAAAAGGTTTTTCGTGAATGGGAGGAGACAGGGATCATAGAAGAGGTTAAAAATGCCACCGGCAAAGAGTTGGAGTTGGTCCACTACATTCCACATCACCCAGTAATTAAAGAATCTAGTACAACTAAAATTAGGCCAGTATTTGATGCATCAGCAAAAGATAAAAACGGAAATTCTCTAAACAAATGCTTAGAAAAGGGCCCTAACCTTATTGAGCTTATACCTATTATCTTGATGAAATTTAGGTTAGGTATGATAGGGATCATTTCAGACATAAAGAAGGCATTTTTGCAAATAAGTATCACACCTAAAGACAGAGAATTTTTGAGATTCTTATGGTGGGATAACTTAGATAATGATAAAATAAAAACCTATAGACATTCGAGAGTAGTTTTTGGCGTAGCCTCTAGTCCATTTTTATTAGCAGCCACAATTGCTTATCATTTAGATCATGTTCCTGATAGGTATAAAAATACGGCTGAAAAATTAAAAGAATCATTTTATGTTGACAACTGCGTTTCGAGTGTAGATAATAAAGGTGAATTAAAGCAATTCATACACGAAGCCAAAGAGATAATGGCAAGTGCCAAATTTGATTTACGTGGGTGGATTTACAACAGTGAAAAGTTTTTTGAAGAAAGTAAAGATGAGATGCCCTGTACTGGAAATTCTGCATCTGTACTAGGAATGATATGGGATTTTCAAAAGGACTTGTTAGGTTGCGATTTGAGCTTTCTTCAAGAAATTTCCAATATTCCTATAACAAAACGAGGACTATTATCAGCAGCTCAGCGTGTTTTTGATCCTATTGGATTTTTATGCCCTGTAACACTATTACCGAAAATTCTTTTACAGGAAACTTGGATATTAAAACTATCTTGGGACAGCGAGCTACCAGAAGACATAGGAAAGAAGTTTAAAACATGGATGAATCAAGTACATTTTTTAAAACATTGCTACATACCAAGAACATTTTCTAATGTATACCCATGACAGAATGTAGGAAAATAACTTTACATGTTTTCTGCGATGCAAGCAAAATTGCTTACTCAGCTTGCATTTATATTAGGTTAGAGACAGAAGGGGGTGTTTTTGTCAACCTACTACAAGCAAAATCCAGGATAGCTCCTATAAAAGTTGTATCATTACCGCGTTTAGAGCTAATTGCAGCAGTAATAGCTTGTAGGTTATATAGAACGGTCATTAGCGTTAATGCTCTATCCAATATAGAGACATATTTTTGGAGTGATTCTAAAGTTGCTCTCACATGGATAAAAACGAGGTCAAATTGGAATACATTTGTAAATAATCGTGTCCTAGAAATACGTAACTGTACTGATGTGAAGAGGTGGAATCACGTGCCAGGTACCATGAATATTGCCGATGTGGCATCTAGAGGATGCAGTAGTAAATGTTTATTAGAAAATAAATGGTGGCAAGGTCCTGAATGGTTAAAAAGAGAAGAACTGTGGCCAAATATAACAGAAGATTTTAATGAAAAAGAAGCATTTAAAGAAGAAAAGAAGAGCGTAGTTATACAGCTAGCTTATGAAAATACATCATTTTCAGCTTATTTGAAATATTTTTCAAAGTATATACAGATAATTAGAATGGTTGCATGGATATTAAGATTTTATGAAAAAACACATATGAAAGTAGTCAAAACCATGAAAGAATTAGATCCTGAAGAAATAGAAAATGCTGAAATCTGTATTCTGAAAATTATACAAGCTGAAAGTTTTGGGAACGTGGAAACAAATGAGTTAGATAACATACAAACTTTGAAAGATAAAAATGGTTTACTAAGAGTAAAAACAAAAATTTTGAATATGGACGAAAGCGATTCCTTTAAGTATCCTATCTTACTTTCTTCAAAACATGAATTAGTAAAAAGAATGGTCGAAGAAAAACACAGACTTTGCTATCATGCAGGAGTACAAACTCTGTTATGCATTTTAAGAGAAAAATTCTGGATTACAAATTGTAGAAAACTAGTGAAAATGGTAGTTGCTAAATGTAATATATGTAAAAGGTATAAAGCGAAAGCTTTAGAAACACCTTTTGCTCCATTACCTGAAGATAGAGTAAAAACCGCCGCTGTTTTTGCAGTAACAGGAATTGATTTAGCTGGACCACTATTTCTGAAAAACGAAGAAAAGGTTTGGATTGTCATATTTACCTGTGCGGTTTACAGAGCATGTCATTTTGAGCTTGTAAGACATCTTTCGACCGAAGATTTTATACTTGCCTTACGTCGATTTATTTCTAGGAGAGGAAGAATTTCAGTGATTTATACAGATAATGGTAGTAATTTTAAAGGAACTTATAATCAGCTTTCAGTGCTTGATTGGGATGAAATATCAAAATTCTCATCGGTGTCAAGAATAAAGTGGAAATTTATTCCTCCTACTGGAGCCTGGTGGGGAGGATGGTGGGAGAGAATAGTTAGAATAATTAAGGATCTTTTAAGGAAAAATTTGGGAAAAAGAACAGTGACATATGACGAGCTGGTAACTTTACTATGTGACTGCGAGGTCATAGTAAATTCCCGACCATTAACGTTTATATCAAACAAGCCAAAAGATTTGACACCTCTTACACCAATGTCATTTTTGCAAAATATCTCTAATAGCGAAACACCCGATTTAGATCAGATTGGCAGAATTAGTATTCAGAAAAGAATAAAATATATACAGAAAGTAAGAGATAACTTGAAAAGTAGGTTTAGAAATGAATATTTGGCGAATTTGGTAAATGTCGGAAAAAGAAAACACGATACTTTGGAAATTGGTGATATAGTACTCATTGGCTCAGACACAAAGAAAAGGATAGCTTGGCCAATGGGGAAGATAATCGATATATATCCCGGAAAAGACAATGTAGTACGAGTAGCTAAAATCAAGACAGCTAATGGGGAACTCATACGTCCATTACAACGAATTTTTCCACTAGAGATTAGCAGTCAATACAAAGAGGAACTGCCTATCAAACATATACAAGAAAATTCTGACGAAAATACAAGCGAACAAAAGCTTAACGAAATGAGATTCCCAAATGTATGCGACAAAAACTCAACTGACTCTACAGAAGACCAGAAGACGGAATCTTTGGAAATTAGAAGAGAGACGCAAACAAAATCTGGTCGTATTGTCAGAAAACCGAAGCGTTACAGTTTTTAGAAGATTATACACATGCCGGACTTGGGCGGGAGTATGTTATGGAAAACCCTGTATAGAAGTCCGTCATAATTACCTGAAAATAAATTGAATGGTTTTACTGTTTTAGCATTGTGATTGTTATTGTCAGATACTGTCAGATAAAAAAAATAAAGCATCTTTTCCTTCTGTAATTCTCCATTTTTACCCTTTACCCTACAATTTATACTATTTAGCATTAGATGACTTTGTATAACAACTTAGCACGTATTTGCAAAGTTGGGTACACTGTTACAGTTCATAAACATTACACGCTTCACTAAAACTATATTACTTGACTTAATGTGAACAATATGTATTTATAGCCATAATATTTTGGAGTAAATTACCCAAATACCACCTTTACTTGCCTATAATTTAGAAAATACTACATAATATTTTGAGTTTATGAATAATAAATTATAAATACTTTGCACTTCAAATTTTGTTGTATTAGTAAAATTAACGTAATTATACGAATCTGCGAGGATCTATTTCGGACGAGAAAGTTGTGCGCAATAGAAGTAGGAAATCGATTATGAGTAGATGTCAGATGGCGATGGCTTAGGTATATTTTCTTCCTACTTTAGAAGAATCGTATTGAGGGAGGGAAAAATCCTAGTTTTTAATGAAATTTCCATTTATTTTATTTATCGATTTACGACCATAGCCACTTACAAATTTCAAAACATACAAAATTACACACTAGTTAAAACTAAATTTTACATTTGCTTAAATAATATCCTCCACACGCATTTGAAACAGTCAATCAATGTCTTAGGACGTTTACGCTCTTTGATTTAAAAGATTTGAAATTATTGTCAAAAAAAAAAGAAATTGGTTCCACACTTACAAAACTGCGTGGTTAAAGATGAGATTCCATAGTTTGGACCGTGAAAAGGTACATGAAATGGTATATTATTAGTTACTAGCGAGTACCTACCTGGCATGCTTTGCAATGCAACTCAAAGAAAGCTTGCTTCCCGTTGTTCCCGGTTATGGGCTGAACGTACTCACCTCGGCCTCATATATGCCTTGAATAGGAAACCACTGTACGTTGTCACCTCAGAATTTTGACAACGTCGCACAAACATCTTGAGCCGTACGTTATTACTATTTACTGGTCGGGTAGAACAATTAGGTTAGTTTTTTTTATTTCCCTCGCTGGAGGAGGAATTAATTGTATTTGTCAACAAATTACTTCTCTAGATTTTTTCAGGTCCTCACTTTTTGGGGTTCTTAGATTACGAAAAACATGATTTCGCGTTTCAATCGGTCTATCCGTCTGTTGGCGCAATAAATTAAAACTTATTAGGAAAAGATAGTTTATTTATAATGTGTTTGATCTTTGATCCTTGTGAAATTTTGCATATGTAGCTTTGTCCTTGCAAAACCTTTTATACAGAGTCAACAAATATTATTTTTTCTCACTAGAGTAGTAGAGTAGAGATTTTTCCATGAATACATCATGGAAAAATCACCTCTCGAGATTTTTTCAGATCTATGTTTTAAGGTCCCTAGATCACATGGTTTCGCATTTCCGCCGGTTTGTGTCTTGGTGAGAATTTTTTTAACAAAAGGGTTTTTCTTTATTTAATTATTCTTTGCCTTGGCTCTAAATAGGCCATACTTCTAGCAAAAAATCGACATCTATTTTTGTTGCTTTAACTCAAATACGATTCATATTACAAAAATCATATTTTGTATACAGCTACACCGTTAAAAATCCACGACTCCTGTAACTGAAATCTTTGGGAATTAAATTAAGTAAGTTAATTTTAATATATTATTATATTTTAAGTTACTTTTACTATTTCGTGTTTAGTTAAATCATATTTTTTGAGAAGTGACTTTTGATTGACGAATTATTATATTTTAGCTTTCGTAATAAGTTACCTCTGCACACAAAATATATTTGGACTTTGAGGAACACTAAAAAAAGTCTAATAATTTAGCACTTCTCTTCTAACAGTATAAGGCTGAATAAAATAAAATCACTTTTGATGCCCCAGATACACGGGAGCAACTTAAAATATTGAATTTGTTTCTTTTTGCTCTAATTAAAGCACTATTTACCTAAGATTTAATAATTTAGGGGTTCTTTTATACTGAGGGTGCAAGTTTAAAAAGTTTTTTTATGGTTGCTTTAATTCTAAAAAATAAATCTATTATAAGTATTCGAATGCACTTAAAGCATTCAGTTACGATTTAGATTTTTCATACGTGGCAACAAATTAAATATCCTTTTAATTTTCGTACAACTCTAGGATATTAGTAAAGAAAATATCATCAGTTTAGTAACTGAGGATTTGGCTTGAACAATGAAATTTTCAAACAAGGTGGGGAAATGTAAAAAAAATATTATCTATTATTACTATGCATGTAGGTATTTGTTCATTATCATACTACCTAAATTTGACTTTTTTAAACTGACTGGTTAATGTAAGTTATGAGTAAATGTGGACGAAATACAAAATGATTTTTCAAATATGATACTATTTAGATTTTTGATTTCTCTCTGACTTAAGCACTATTTATTTTAGACAAATTTTACCTATTTAGTGGTACATTACACAAGCAGGTTACTTATGAAATTAGGTGTGCTTTAATATAGGGCGAGATATAGGGTATGCACTTTTAAATGTGATTTTTTATTTTTATTTTTCTTTTAAATCAAGAATGCAAATTTGAAACAAGTATTTAGATATATCTAAAATCTAAAGCTTTCAGACAAAATTTAGATTTTTCGTACAAGACGGGATGAAAAAAAAAACTTTCATTTTGCGACCACTCTGGAACATTAGCTTAAAGGAAATAGTATTTTATAATGAGCCGAGGCTTTTACTTGGAAAATAAAATCTTATCCGGGAGGGAAATTAAAACAAAATTTTAGCAAAAGCTTCTTGCCAATTTTTAGATTAAGATTGAATTTTTAGAGCCTTTCACCTAATATTCAGTAAACGCAATACTACCTTGGTTTTACCGGAAAAAAACTTTATTTTGTTGCGACTATAAAAAAGAATGCCTGATTAAGCTCGAAAAGTTAAAACCCGAACTAAAGTCAATATAAAACATTTATATTTAATGCAGAGATAATGAATGAAATTTAGAATGATTAACGAAGTTTAACAGGAAAAATACCTCAGGACCGAGCGTTGTGGAGACGACTGACCAGGAAAGCTGTGAAAATATATACATACAGTGAGAACGTAAAGGTTGGAATAGCTTATTTTAAAGTTCAGTAATTTTTTCTTAGAAAGACGCTCGGACACGATAAGTTTTGATTTAAGGTGCGCATTGTTTAAACTAAATTTTATGCATACAGGGTGACCCAAAAAGAAGATATCATGTCACACGTATTTTTTTAATATAGAAACCTCTTTTTATTTCATTTTTGGATTCTGCGTAAAATTTCAAATATATTTGATTTATCATACCTTATAGCTGATTTAAACCGTTATTTAAAAAAGGACAGTTAACCTTTAAAAATAATAAAAATAATCAGTGGCAAACTTCTGGAAAAATTATTTCCAAAAATGTTGGAATTGACCTCCACCAAAGTCCTGGCAATACCCGAGACGATCTTCGAATTCTTGCAGAACATTTTGAACTATTTCAATCATCAATATTATTTTATCTATTGACGTACACTTTGGATTTGAGGTAGCCCCGCAGAAATAATATAGCGGGGTTAAATCGGGGGATCTGGCCGGCCATTGTACTGGACCCCGTCGACCAATCCATCGCCCCGGAAAAACTGTATTCAGACATTCACGCACCGGGCGAATATAAAAAACTGTTGCTTTTTCAAAATTGATTCAATTAGATCCATGAAATATGATTTAAATTTTACGTAGGATTCAAAAATGAAATAAAAAAGGAGTTTCTATTTAAACAAATTAAGAGTGACATGATATCTTCTTTTTGGATCACCCTGTATGCATCAAATTTAGTTTAAATAATGCGCACCTAAAATCAAAGCTTGACATGTCCGAGTGTATTTCTAAGAAAAAATGCCTGAATTTTGAACGAATTTATTTCAACCTTTACGTTCTCACTGTACAAATTATATAATATCATTAGTATGTGGTTATTATAACCTTACATTGGTGAATGTCTAATTTATCAAATTTATTTATTTTTACCTTTTGAAACATTTGAATTTACTTTTAATCTCTTTGCAACATTACATTATCGAAAATTTAAATTTCAATGTGAATGTTTGCACGTGGTGTAAAAAAGCTTTTTCCACAAATCAAGCTTTTACATATTATTAGGGACAAACTTTTATCGCCAAAGGGACATTAACTTCGGTCAAGGACAGTGTAACCCCCCTTTAAATGGCCAATTTATAGTGGCTAATGGACCAGGAAGTAGAGGACTGCGTCTGCAGGATGAGCATCCCAAGGATTTTAAGGAACTTTTCGATTATTCTCGTCACGAGTCCCTAAATATTTTATTTTAAGTGCGGTAGAATTGCTAAAACCCAGATGAATTTACGTCATGACTGGCGATGCTTTCTGTTTTTATCTTTTGTACAAAGTTTTGGCATTATGAAACTTCTAGAGAAGCCATTAAGCATTTTTTAACAATATAAATTGTTTGTAAAACATTAATAACGTTCAAATTCACTAAGAAGGTTTAAGAGTTAGTACTGGTTTAAATTAAGATCTTCTAGTTGATCAGTTATATTTTGACAGGTTTTTGTCTTGTCATTGGTTATAAGTCGTCATTAAAAACTTATGAATTATTCTGATATTTCAGCGTTTTGCTTGGTTTCCAAATGATTTTCATCTTGGAACGGATTGCTAGAATGAATTTAGTTCTAGTATTGTCAAAAGTACGTACTAAAATTGCCCTTTTCTTTATAAATTTGCAAAAACCTCAGAAATAAATTCATAGTGTAAAGCTTAGTTGTCTTATTCTTACACTTGTCAGTCTAAAAGTTTTGGTTGTCAAATTAGACCGGACTAGCGTTGGGGAATCTGGCCGAAAAAATTTGTTGTAATGGTGTTAAATATTAGCTGCCGTTTATTTTAAATTGCAGTTATTTTTAAAACAACTAAAAAGAAAGAGAAAAATAATGCAATAAAATGTCTAAAAAGATTACATGAAGGGAGTAAATATAGACTTGCAATAATTAAATTTTAAGAGTATTCGCGACACCAGCTGAACCCGTCCAATGTATGGGCGAAAAGTGCGTTTGTACGCATATGGCGCCAGTCAGGTTTTTAAAAGACGGTTCTCTCGAGGCATGCGCACTCGGGACGTCTCGTAAAAGTGGTTGTTGAACTCGATGACGCAACTCGGCGACCAGAACCGGGCCGAAAAAATCTTAGTCATTTTTATGTTATGGTATTTTTGGTTGGGGTGGCGAATATAGCGAACCTCTGAAGCTTGTTATTTCGATACAAAAATATTCTTTACAAAGTGTTAAACACATTTCATATGTTTCGCCAATTATGTATCAAACTTTTAAATATAAGGAATTATTTTGTAGTCTATTTCCTACAATTAGTGCATAAATACAAATAGTTTAATTCAAAATTTAAATTATATCAATATGTTAAAGAATAGTAGGTAAAAAATGTAATTTATCTTAAATTCACTCCGGTGTTGAAGTGAATACACACACGGAGAAGTAGAAATATTTATCAGTGACGTTTATTGAGTGTGGTCAAGGTGTCAGAAAGGCACTGATGGGGTGTGTGTGTATTAGGGGCATTGTATAAGAGGTAAGGTGGTGTAAGAAGGTCATATATAGTGTCAATGCCCCCTTCCCCTATATTGCATAAGGGTGAGTGTCCAAAAGGCATATTTGCGCTTTCGCCAAAGAGGAACTAAAAATACTAGTGGATTAGGGTAGAGGGGAGTATTTTAAAAGGGATGGCGAAAGAAAAAAGCGCTTTCGCCAAAGGATCGCTAAGATATCAGTGGATTAGATTGACATGGGGCCGTAAGTAAGTAGCGCTTTCGCCAAAGGGGCCCTAAAAATACTAGTGGATTAGGGTAGAGGGGAGTATTTTAAAAGGGTTGGCGAAAGAAAAAAGCGCTTTCGCCAAACGATCGCTAAGATATCAGTGGATTAGATTGACATGGGGCCGTAAGTAAGTAGCGCTTTCACCAAAGTATCAAGCGCACACACTATAAATAGGTGTCCAAATATTTACATCTTACCATAGAACTTGGTCTGTTCAATAATTATACAGGATGGGATGCCAATCCAATAAAATATACACATAGTTTTGGTAATTTTTTTATTTACTATTTTACGTCTTAAAACAGTTGCAAATTTTATTTCTATTGTTTAGAATACTATATTTATATTTTATTTCAACTTTGAATTTTGTAAATGTAACGTTTCACAAATTACGAGGGGGGCATTAAAGAGACGCACTGTATATTTATAAACTGAGATATTTTCGAGGACTATAATATATATAATATATATATATATATATATATATATATATATATATATATATATATATATATATATATATATATATATATATATATATATATATATATACATATATATATATATATATATATATATATATATATATATATATATATATATATATATATATATATATATATCGCCACTATCGACAGTTTTGTATAGCAAGACAACTCAGATTTAAGACAACAAACTATACAATTTTTGTTCAAATCTCACTAATGGTTACCTTTTTATCATTAATAAAAAGAATAATTGCAAGTAATAAGTATATTTAGCATTTATTACTCGATAAAAGATTTTGAAATAAATTTTGAAGTACGGTCCTGTCTATCACAAGGCAAACGTTCGACAAGGCGCAAGCCCGCAGAAGACTGTCTGTGTTTACGGATCCAGCTTGGTAAATTTGCCACATTCGCATATTGACATTATTTCTCTATTATATATTTTCTCTATGGTTCTGCCACTTGAACAGTAAGTAATAAACAAGAATCTTCAAAGCAAGCAGGACGGTGACGATCAGGATTGTAAATGTTATAGTGATATTTCAATTTCCTTCGCCACTATATCAAGAAGTTGTAAACGTGACTGAAAGCTTCTTATTCCGTGTTTTCTGCAAGCACTTTTAAAGTTTTTTTTTTCATTTTGAAGACGAAAGTTTAGGATATGAATCAGTTTCTTAGGAACGAGATTAATAATTATTTGTAATATGTTAATGTTAACATTAATGGCAGAATACTACTACTAGGTTTCTTTTACACTGAAGACTGCCAAAGTCAGGTACCGATTCGTTTCGTTCATATGTAGATTAAAGTTAAAAAAGAAATTAAACACTGTTACCCATGGATTTATTATATAAAAGGATTCGATATCCGTATACTGTGAGCGTATCGAACGTGAAGCCTTATATTTTGTTGTTTGTTATTCTCTTGGGGGAGCAGTTTACGAACTATGAACATAGACAAGACTACGAATTACTACGTAATTGAATCAAGAATGGTAGTAAAAAGAGATAAAATAGCATTGGAGTGTTGGAGCTCAGAAGTGTTGCTGTCTGTGCTGGTTGTTTAGGAAAACGGCTGAACCTCGGTCTGAACACTCGGTTATACGTACGTCTTTGTCTAATGAACTAGAAAAAAAAGTGCGACGTACAGATTTATATAGATTTATAAATGACTCGGAGCGACTTTAAATAAACACCTTTAGAAATAACATAACCTATAAATAATAAAACCATTTTAACTTAAATTTATTATTATTTAGCAGAAAATAAAGTAATTTAGGGCTTTTATTACTTTTAGCAAATCTTGTAATGCTTCTAACGTATTTTTTGTACACAAATACAAGGTAAAATAAGATGTGGCCAATGTTTACAAATTGTGTTTACAGTGTCGCTTAGAATGGTTTGTTTTGGCTTCAAAGAATGTTACATCATCCCGTATCCTTTTATTTAATAAATCCATGCTGTTACCAATATACTTACCATATGTATTCAAATTTTTAAAATTTATTAACTGGTGGATGTTCAGATTCATTAAAGCAAGGAAAACATGATAACTTAAATGCTATATTTAAATCTTCAACTTAATTAATATTAACCTCAAACTGTAAAATTTTCAAAAGAAAAATTGTTATTTTTATTAGTTTGGCAACAAAATATACAAAACGTTGATGGAGGTGACCAGAATATCAGAAGTAGTCAATCTAATTTTATTTTCCGCCAGTTTGTGTTAAAATAAATCGTTTATCAAGATTGTCGGGAAATATTAAAAGACTTGTGTTTATTTTATATTATAGTTTAAAGACTCATGATTTAGTGTTAGGTAAATTATTTTTGTAATAAAAGTTAAGAAGGTTTTGGTATTAAAATTTTAAAAACCTATTTAGTTGATCCAAAATTAATATTGGAAAGAAACGATTTTATTTGATTGATGTTAAAAACATAATAGTGATGTATAAGTATATACATACATATACACAAAAATATTAAATTTAATTCAATATGAGTAGGGTAGACCGGGGTCGGTTGTAACATTCTGACTTTAGTATTTAATTATGAAAAAACTATTCGAATTGGAAATACTATTTGTATAGCTATAGTTAAGGTAATTAGTTACCTTTACTATGTAAGTGATATTTTAGGGCTGAACAAAGTAAAAACCTCACAGGTAACTAAAAATTAAAGTGATGTAATTTGTTACAACCGCCCCCACCCAGTGTCAGTTGTAACACTAAGGGGGGTCGGTTGTAACACCACATTTATGATAGGACTATGCTTAAAATTGGGGATATAATAAAATATTTATATAGGACAATCATGGACACTGGTAAATTTTCATTGGGGGCTTCCAGTTTCTTCTTGTATCTTGTCAATGACACGTGGCATAATTCATATTGTCTTGCTTATGATTTAATAGAGAGATTACCATTAGTAACTTCTTTATATGCTGGTTCGTAAAAGGTTATATCTTTCGTACCCCGGTCTGTCTTCCTTTTCTTCGTACGGGGCATTCTTAAAAAAAGCAATAAAAAACTATATTATCTGTACTACAACGGGGTCGGTTGTAACGTTACAACCGTCCCCGAGTTGCCTTGTTACAACCGTCCCCGACTGTACTTGCAAATTTGTATTACAATTTTTAAGCAAAAAACACAACAACACGGTACAAAATTATGCCTATACAATAACAAAATACCTAAAAAAAACTGTCTAGTACGATAAATTGTACCTACATGGCTTTTTCTGCACTTTATCACAATAAAAACGAACTCGAAAAAAGATACTTTTTGATATAAAAAATTTAAATGGCTCTATACGCACAACTGTGTTTCATGGAGCCGGTAATGGTACTAATGGGAGTTTAGCACCTGAATAGGCGGAATCTTTGACAAATTAGTGCATGCATATCTATTACGTTTATGAAGATATTTGAGATGTTACTTTTGACCCCTGTTACTTTCGACCCCGGTCTACCCTACCTATGTACATAATACACCCCACGAGCACATTGTTCTTTGTTTCCCGTAAGGGCTGGGTATTGGGGTACCGGTTATTGTATCTTTCGACATATTTTTAATAAAAATAATAGGATCGTGTAAAAAATTTCATTCCTCCACGGTCTACGGAGCAGATCCTGTTTAACAGCAAAGTTTTGTTTATTGTTGAATAGGGAATATGCATATATTTTTTGCATAAAGAGGGCATATGCATATAACCCAAATAAATCAGAAATATTTTTGTTTATATTCTCTACATAAATTAAATGTTTATGGCGGTTGCTGATATTCATTTATTTTGGTCTTTACTAACAAACAAACGGATTTAAAACTGTAAATTTTCGCGCCAATTTCGAAACTTGTAAAACGTGATCCCATTGGCTGTGTCGTCAAAACTGAACTTATGACTCACCATGAGTACATGGCGAATTCCAGTGTTGTAGAGTCATCGACAACTCAATAAAAATGGTATTTAATGCGTAACTCATCCAATGAAATATCCCTGCACTTAAAGTAGAAAGTTCCTAAAATCTTATTCATGTATACTTCAAGCCGAAATCGGTCCAGGAACCTTTCAATTTTGCAACAAAAATTGGCATTTCTGCGAAAGTTTGATCTATCATCTTAATAATTTCGAGCAAATAAACTGCAATTCTATATTTTCATGGCAATCTTGGAAAATTCAAAAATTTTCAAATTTTAGATGTCCCCGCTGCAAATAAACCTATGTATTTATAACTTTACCGAAAAAATAAGCGATTTAAATTAGTGGGAGGTATTCCTAGATAATTAGCGGATGAAATAAACCCAAAATGAATCACTAAATAGGGTAAATAGTGTGGAATAATGTCAGTTAAAAATAGAATTTGTCGGAAAAAATCAAAAAAAATCCTAAATTTACCCCTTAAATACGCTCCTGGATGACCCATTCGATATTCATTTTACAGTGTGATTATCCCTTTATAAGATAGTGTTGAAAAATTGGGGAAAAAAGTAGATAGGAAAAAATACAGAGTGATTCAAATATACCGATGTCGAGGGCAAAAAAGTAAAAAAATCGAAATTTAATCGGTGGTTGCTCCCTTCCTATAGAGAATGAAGAAACTAAAAATGTGGATAACACATACTTTGACGAGCTCTTTCCGATAACGTATATGGGATTTTAATTTGAACCATTTTGACCCCACAAAAAATTAAAAACGGTGAAGTATTTGGGTCAAAAATCTAAATTTCCCTTTTTTTCCAAATATTTCCATTTTCCAGTGATTTTAGGTCTCAAATACTTAAAAAAAAAGTATTTGATATTTTAAAGTTTCACTTATGAGTCCGTTTTTCGATCTGACGTTTCCTTTTCGAGTTATTAGAAGCATTTATAGCATTTCTCGACCTAAAAAAATTCAAAACAATTACTTGCGATTTTCTGATTCTCACCAGTTCCAGTGGAGTTCTGAAGCTCGGGGTCCCCTACAATCTCCGAAAATTTACATCGATTTAATTCACATTTGCGATCTGTACCCGATTTCAACGGAAATTTCGACTTTGACGTTTAATAGCTGCGAAACGAAACACCCTGTATAACTGAATTTTTTACAGAAGCTAGCTGAACTATTCCTCTATCAACCCAAAAAATTCGATTTCTCTCCCTGTTACTGTTTCCGAGAAAATCAAACCTGTTCAACTTTAAGTTAAGCTTTACGTTAACGTAGATTTTTGCAGATCTCCTGACGTCACTTTTCACTAAGGACAAGTGGCTGCTTTTTAAATTGTGATAAATTATACCGAAAAGTAAACATTTTTTGTGGCTAATTTTCTTCAAAATATTTTTTTTTTTGGGTTTGTAATGACTTCCTTATATACGATTTATGCAATAAACAAAATAAGTGCATATTCCTTATTGTTTAAGCAAGTCATTATTACAAACCCAAAAATGTTGTTTTAAAGAGAATTTCATTCACCAGTCAAAATCAAGATTTTAACAATAAAATACGGATTTTTTATTGTTTGCGACCGTATAGCTACATTTATTGTTAAAAAAATTACCGCAGCACTTTTTCTTTGAAAAAAAATATCAGGATAAGTTTTCTGCCAGTCATATTCAAAAAAACACCAATGTGAGGAAACAATTTTTTATTGTCATCGCAAAATAATTTGAACTGCCACCATATCGACGATCTTGACGGTTTAGTATTACTGGCGTTAGATTTTCGATGGTTTTGGATATATTTTCCATCGAAATGCTGCCGAAATGCTACATAATTATTTGTTCTTTGACGAATGTTATTTGGTTACCAAGGATGCATGTACCAACGTTTAATTTCGGCCAGCTATTTTTGTGTGACAACGACGTGGAAGTGTCACCTATACAGGGTGTCACAAATTGGTTCATGAAATTCTCGTATGATATAAAGCCGGCGCCACCCCTGCGGTTAGCCGCATGTGAGTACCTAATCAGCGTTCGTCGCTCGCCATTCCCGTTTCATGTCGGTAAATTGGCGCAAAAAAGCCACTCGACGACAGCCGAATTTCGCCTTTCGCCGAAAGCCGCATGTATGGCGCCTAGGGATTGCAATCCCGCAAAGTGGGATCCCGCAATCCCGCGGAATACCGCATTATTTGACGATCTGGTTGATCCTACACCAGCTATGCGGATCCGCATAGCCATGAAAAAGTCGTAAACTCTTAAAAAATATCGCGAAAACGTGTATCTGCCAAATATCCGTGGTATTATAATATGAAAATTAATGAGACTGTATTATAAGTAACTTACTTACCTCACAATCAAACTACTTAATATGATTTACTACAAAAACTAGTAAGACTTATTATCTCAGGTAGAAAAGTAATAAACATTTAAAGTTTGAAGCAGTCTCCTCAAATAATTTCTTATTTGAGTTGTCCTCTCTTAACGGGGTGGGTTCTAATAAACATTGCGTTATGGTTTCGCAAAACAAGCTTTATTTATTGCTAAACTGACATAAGTATAAAAACCCGGTACAAACAAACATAAAACTGTTATATTTAGTCATGAAATTAAACAAGTCCAGTGACGACACAAATCGCAATTAGTCTATGATCACCACCTTTTTATTATGTTCGAAAAGTCAGTTTGTATTTCTCGGAAGACGGTAGCGGCCTTGGGTAGCCTTCATGTGATTATTTAACAAAATATAGGTACTTATATCACTTACAGTTTTTTATTTATATTCTTCGGCATTGTTTCAGCAAGCCCATACCTCATGCCTTGGGAATCGCTTGTATTATAGAACCAACGGGGCTAGGCCGTATTCCGTGGTCTTCACTTTTGTTCCCTTCAGCAATGGCCGCTCTTCTCGCCGCTTTTTGGGAGCTTACAGCACTTCCTCTTCAGCGATTCAAAACCTACTGTGCCTTCCTTCTTTTCCACCCGTCGTACTACCCTTTGCTACCCGAAGACATTCCGAAATCGCACGAACGCGGCCGACCCGATTTACAGTGGTGCCGTCACTTTCTTCTTTCCATTTTATCTAAGAAAAATTACAAAACAAGGGTGGGCGTGCTACAAGTTCATTTGCAAAAAGTTACTTGTTAATTTAACTGATAAGGAATTTGACTGATTTATAGTCATAGTAGTATAGTCGAGAGTATAGTTAAGAGACGCTAGACTTTAAACTACATAATTCTGTTGACTGAAATACTGTTAATTTTTGATATTTATAATAAAAAATTAAAGTTGGCTTAATAATT
This sequence comes from Philopedon plagiatum, assembly GCA_963971165.1. Classification (NCBI taxonomy): domain Eukaryota; kingdom Metazoa; phylum Arthropoda; class Insecta; order Coleoptera; family Curculionidae; genus Philopedon; species Philopedon plagiatum. The sequence continues at coordinate 23,239,017 of OZ020194.1, read as the reverse complement.
AATTAAATAAACGTTGATGTATCGAATTTTATAAAATTAAAAAACCTATGCGGGATTCCGCATATAAACATTTGAAGTTCATTTGCCCAAAGTTACTTTTTACTCTAATTCGAATTGGTAAGAAATTTGAGTGATTTATAATCATAGTAGTATGGTTAAGAGAGGCTAGACTTTAAATTACAAAATATTGTTGACTGACAAACTGGTAATTTTTGATATTTACAATAAAAAATTAAAGTTGGTTTAATAATTAATTAAATAAACGTTAACTATCGAATTTTTAAAATTAAAAAACCTATGCTGTATCCGGCGTATAAACATTTGAAATTCATTTGCCCAAAGTTACGTTACTTAATTAATAAGAAATTTGATTAATATATTATAGGGATAGTAGTATAGTTAAGAGATGCTAGACTTTAAATTATATAATTTTATTTTACCTGAAATACTGTTAATTGTTGATTTTTATATTAAAAATTAAAGTTGGTTTAATAATTAATTAAATAAACGTTAATCTATCGAATTTTTAAAATTAAAAAACCTATGCGGGATCCGGCGTATAAACATTTGAAATTCATTTGCCCAAAGTTACGTTACTTAATTAATAAGAAATTTGATTAATATATTATAGGGATAGTAGTATAGTTAAGAGATGCTAGATTTTAAATTATATAATTTTATTTTACCTGAAATACTGTTAATTGTTGATTTTTATATTAAAAAATCAAAGTTGGTTCAATAATTAATTAAATAGACGTTGATTTATCGAATTTTATAAAATTAAAAAACCTATGCGGGATCCGGCGTATAAACATTTGAAGTTCATTTGCCCAAAGTTACGTTACTTTAATTAATAAGAAATTTGATTGTTTTATAGGCATAGTAGTATAGTTAAGAAATGCTAGACTTTAAATTGTATATTTTTTTTACCTGAAATACTGTTAAGGGTTGATTTTTATAATAAAAAATTAAAGTTGGTTCAATAATCAATTAAATAAACATTAATTTATCCAATTTTATTAAATGAAAAAACCTATACGGGATCCCACGGGATCCCGCGAGATTTGAACCAATCCCGCAAATGCCCTGCGCGATTTAAAATACGGCGGGATTGCAATCACTAAATTGGCGCCAGCTTAACGTGTAGTCAGTCAGTTTCTTCTTTTATTGTATATTGATTTTTTTATGAATACCGAAGTACCTAAACTATTTTCTTTTTTTTTTTTTCAGTATATTGGAATGTTGGACGTACCCAGGCCTACGAGTAGGGTGGAAATTGTGGCTGCTATGCGTAGGATACGGGTGAGTTTCCAATAACTTCAAAACTTCGTCTGTAATCATCTTCTCTTTCAGGATTGTAATCAGATTGGTCGATGCTTACTGACTTGCGTTGACTTATTATATTACTTTTTACTTGGTAGGCGAATTAGAATTTATCACTACACAGAGAGAAATAATTAATTTACACAAGTAAAATTTTTTTCTTTCAATTAAATTATTTAATTGGTATCGAGCAATTAAATATATAATTGAGCGAATTTAATTATTTAATTGGCAGGTTTAATTAACTGAAGTAAATCATAATTTCTATAAGTAAATTTACACGATAAAGTAAAATATGACTTAATTGTATCAATTATCATTTAATTCATTTAATGTGAAGGTATGATACCTACAACTAATATTGGTTAATAAAAATATCTTAATTTAATTACGTGAAGTAAACCTTAGTTTTACTAAGAATGATATATACTATTTGCAATCCCGATATAGTTCCCAAAAAAAATTGATTCAGTTTATTTAGGATTATTTGCTTTACTTTAGCATTTGAAAAAAGTTATGTATAATATGCTATCCATTAAGCAAATCGTTATATACTAGTTTAGTATGAACGCATATCTCAATCTATTTTTTAAATGTTTGGCCCTCAAAAAATGTAGTGACATTTTTTCTGACACCATGATCGTAAATTTTTTGCGGGTCAAACAGTTAAGAAATAGATTGAAATATGCGTTCATACTAGCCTAGTAATGATTTGCTTAACGAATATCATATTATACATAACTTTTTTCAAATGCTAAAGTAAAGCAGATAAACGTAAAAAAACTGAATTAGGTTGACAATACCAAACATAGCGGAGCAAAGAGAACCTTAAGCAGTAAGAAAATATTTCTTGAGGTTAAAATATAGAGCATTTATAAAACAAAAGATGAAAATGTCTACTTTCGTTTCACATATTTGTTGCATTTAATGTGATACAATCATTTTTAAAATGACACAATAATACCCTGCAATAAAGTCGCCATACAGAAAAGTACATTTTTTATTTTTTGTTCTATAAAAGATCTATACTATAACGCCAACAAATATTTACCAAATACAAAGAAACTTTAAATTTTACTTATCACTGAATACATGCATATCTTGGTACATTTATAGGTATATCTCTACAAAATAAAACAACAAAAGGCTATTATATTATCCATAAATATATACACTAACAAAAATAGACCAAATGGCCGTCACCTTCACTCTACCGCATTAGCCGCTTAGTCTGCCTTCTCATCAAGGGACGATGGGTAAATGCGATGCACGCCGGGATGGCATGGCGGTTAGGACTAGCGTAAAGAATAATGTTATTCTCATAAGCCGCGATTTAGTTGTCAGGAATAAACTTTAATTTTTGGAATTACATATTTAGTTCTGTTTTTCCCTTATTAGGAAAATTAAATTATAATTGTCAGTAGATTTTCTTCGTTATTGCGACAATACAATTTAATTTGTACAATGAAACGTTTAATACAATGTTTAATTATGCGAATTCTTCTATTAATTATTAAAGCTTTTGTTGGCGGAAAAATAATTTAATTTTTTTAAGAATATATTTCTCAACTAAATATTTTAATTACAGTAATTATGCAAAATATAAAAGAAATTTTGTTGCAAGTATCGCTTTTTTATTTGAAATATGGTTTTATCCAGGGAATTATTTTTTTATTTAAAAAATTATAGAATGTGATTTAATATCCACCAACTTTTTTTTTCTCTCTGTGTAGTATTACTTATTAGATGAATTACGCACTAATTATCCGCATCGCATCGTATTTTGCTGAATAGACATAAACACACTTGATTGCATAGCACTGCATCGCATTCCAAATAATGCAAGGACAGTTGATCGGATCCTATAGGCAGCAATTGCATTCTATGATACAGTAATAACATCAGGAAAATGAATACGAAATACGTACGTATTCGAACGTATGCGTAGATATGCATTCCATCGTATGCGTATTCGACCATATGCATAAGCATCGATCGAGTGTGTTCACATGCGAAATAGCAGTTACATTTGTTCACATTTTACCCTCGGTTACTACAAAATTCGAATCGTATAGCGGCCGAATGCAAACGCATTTCCATACAAAGCTATATTTTTATATGGGAAAAATTGGATGCGATGCGGATAAGTGATTTAGTTTCTTATTTTCCTATCGGTAAACGCCTTTGTCTCATTATTTATAACTGGCACCAATAATCCGGTTCTAACAACGAAACTCCCTTCTCTAACTGACTGCCGTGTAGGGTTACCAAGCGTCCCGCTTTTAGAGGGATTGACCGCTTGTAGCACCCAATGTCCCCCGTCCGGCGGCTACGACCTGCGGGACGCTTCTTGTCCCGCTTTTTTAGGATAGGACAGGATTCTGGTCTAATTAACTGTCCCAACAGTGTTGCGAATGGCCTGATAAATTATAATTATCAGAATCTACCATAATTTTGACTTCCATCTGATAATCGATATAGAGCCACTATCAGACATTTAATGTACCATCATAATTTATGAGACCAATTTTTTTCCAGCCTTTACTTCAAAAATTACACTAGCCAACAACAAAAAAAGGTCAATAATAACAATAGCTCAGTCTTATAGATTTTGACCTGCTCGTCACGTACTCCTACTTTTTATGTACGACCTCGGAAAATATTTCAAAAAACATTTTGGGTCTATATGTCAGTCATATACAATCAAAAAATCCTATTTTTGCCCAGGACCTTTAAAAAAACTTTAAATTTGTTGCCTGGTATTATTTTTAGTTTTATTAATTTACACTTTAATTATGTAAATGAAGAAAGATATTTACAGTGTTTTTCTTTATAAAAGTGGTAATACTTTACTGAATGTTCCACCTTTTTGTATTTTCGCGAAAACGCAAGGTAAAGTAAACTAGAATTTCTAATTTAGAAGAAAATTAGATAGTTGTGAAATTACAACATAAAAAAGCGCTGTAGGCTTATTCTTAAAAAACACATCAAATCACAATGAAAAATCTGATAAGTTTTTCATTTTCTTCTAATATTTTTACTACCTACTGCCCATTGACAACACTATGCCAAATAATCTCTTACCACTTTGGTGTAATTTACTGTTGCCCTATAATTTAATTTTAATATTTTATTTTATGTCATGATACAAATAAGAGAAGTGTCAAATTCCTCCAGGTCCGCGCATGACGTCACGCCGTGATTAATTTTTGAAATTCATGACGCGCAATATAGAATTTACGCTAGTTAAAGGCGATTTTATATAAATTCTATTGGCAATATACTTTGCCTCCTGCATATAATACAAATTTTATAGTACATGATTTAAAATAATCATATAAATAAAGCGATAAATACATACATTGATTCATTGATTGTCCACATCACAACCATACACAGCACATCTCATTTTTACTTTTAAACTCCTAAAAGTAATATAAAAACACCACAAAATAGTTGAAAACAAAACGCGATCTTAAAAAAGACGTGTTTCGTTTACAAAATATCGCGGAATTGATCACGGCGTGACGTAAGTCCTGCGCGGTATCATATCTTCTTTTATTTGTATCATGATTTTATCTTTATAGTGTTTCGCATTTTTATTCAATATCCCGCTTTTTTTAATAGCAAATTCCGCTAAACGCAAATCAGAACTTGGAAACCCTACTTCCGAGATGTGGGTGTTCTATGTCTTCTCTATAGATTCTCACTGAAAAACTAGCCTCCATTACTTCCTTTTTGACTGTTCCCAACTGAACAACGAGAATCACGTTACATCCCGCTAGTATCCATCTATAAAATTCCAAATCATCCAACTTCTGCTTATTCATAACATAACTATAGTCTCCAGGTTATGGAAGAAATGCCTGCAGAGGTTTGTTCTTTCCCTCCTATTTTTTAAATCCCGTATTACATTACCCACAGTACACTATTACTTAAGCTTGAAGCCCACATGTGCTATGCTAGATAAAATAACTTAAAACTATTTCTGTTTTAGTATGAATTTAAAGCAAAGGGGATCAAAAAGAAAAAGGTGACAATAGAAGTGTCGGTGGATGGAGTTAAAGTCACACTTAGAAAAAAGAAAAAAGTAAGTTTCTAATAGATGTTATACAGGAAGTTCATAAACCTTATTGTTAGAGAATATAAGCGTATTTTGAAAACACGCTAAACCCATAAATGATAAAATGTCAAATGGTCTTTTAAATCATAATAATATGATACCTAAAAAAAATTCAAAGTTTTCCTCATTTTTGGTCGGATGATAATATAAATTCATTTCGCAAAGACAGCAAAAACCCTGAATCTCTCTAAATTTTATCATTTATGGGTTAGAGTGTCTGCAATTTCTATTTGCAAAATCTGCCTTTTATATTAAATAAGGCAGTCAAAAAATTAGACAGGTTTCTACTGTACAATGCCATTGTACCATGCCATTAAGTTCAAATCTTCTACAACCAATTAATTTGTAAATTTGGTAAAACACCACAAAAATATTTTAAAGCATTATTTTTGTAATTTTTGTAAAATTAAATATTGATTAACTCGTCTTGTGCAATGACGATATTCCTGGGCAATTATATAAAGGCCTTTTTCACAAGAAATGTATCAAATTTTCAAAAGGACAAAAGCCTGTCACCTGTCACCCTATTCGAGCTATCACTACTTATGTATAGCAAAAATTTTAAAAATAGTATTTTATTTATAATGTGACTCGCTGTAATATGATTTACCTACAATGTTACATGTTACATGTATGCCTCATTTCTATAAATCTCTGCTTTTCTGATTCGCTTTTGCATCTATCTTAGGGAATATAACAGTTTTAATCAAGGAAAGTTTTTACTGTGCCCTAAAGCAGTTTAAATAAATAATCATATGATCAAGGAGTGCCTTAAAATTTAAAATGTGTTAAACTTTTACAGTTGCATTTAACTGAATCTATGATTTTTTTTGTGAATTTTATCGGAAATGTCGTTTTTAAACGTATCAGTGCCCAACCACATATTGTTAATATGTCCATTTTTAAACGAATTGGGTTTGCATGAATAGGAATATCTAAAGACCTCCGAGCAATATTTGCGAAAGTGACTTTACGGAATTGCACCAGTAAACGAAGTTAGTCCTCTAGAGACGTACGCATTGCAGCACTCGTTGCTGGTCACATACTGGACCGTACTTTAGAATTTAGTATTTATTACATACGCTACGTTTGCTGCAATATTTTATGAATCCACAAATGCTAATTTTAATTTGTTATAAAGTAATGTTAATAATAATGTTATAAAGTCCCAAAATAAATAAAACTCAACAACGCCAACAATTATCTACTGCTCACTTTTTACATATGAAAGACAGTAGCGTCAACCCGATTCTGGCCGTTTAGTTACCATCCACTAACAGCTAAGAGCAGTGGAGAGTGCACATGCTTCTACGAGACCGCCTCCGAAAAGTCTGACTGGCACCAAATGCGTACAAACTAACTTTTTCGCCCATTGGGCGATTTCGGATGATGCATGCGATAAATTGTACTGATCCATGAGATTAACCATTTACCCTGGTCAGTGATTCAGGATCGGATTTAGGGGTAGATCGCCTCCCCTTAGAACCTTATACAAAAGAATTTTAATAGCGAATTTTATAAAAATAAATATTGTAACATTGAAAAATGTTAAGCATTCCTAAATATTCTTCAAAATATTATAAACAAAAACAACATTTGCTTCCTGTGTAACGTCTTTGAAATAAATTACATCACAAAGATATAAATATTACAACTATAATACGAATATGTCATATAAGAAATGCATGCTTTTTTGGATTTCTGATTGCCATGGCCTTATGTTGTTTCTGAAAGCATTCCTTAACATCTCACTGCGATCTTATCGAATTTGCGCCCGTTATTTTTAGTTTCTAAAGGAAATAAATAACCGAATAGTTTTATTTCGAAAAACATCTTATCCGAAAGTAAATTTTTTCGAAAAACAGCTTTTTCGGAAGATGCTTTTTAAAAATCCGATCTACGAAATTTTTCAAAAATATTTCATCAGTGTTTAAAATTAGAAAAAAATGTTTTCAAAAAAAAATTAAGAATAGGTGCATTTTACGAAAATATAATTGTTGAAAAACAATAATTCGAAAATTGAATTACGAACCTTACTATGTAGCTTGGAAACTCCTAATGAAAAAAGACGAAAAAATGGTCTGAAAAAACCTATACGAATCTTTTTTGGTTTGGGTCAGGTTTGCTACGTCTCTTTCTTTAATGAGAAATCGAAAAAATGTTTGGAAAAATGACAATATAGGTACTGCCGAAAAATATGGTTTCTTAAAAAATATATTTTCGAACAGTACTTATAAAAAAATCGAAAAGTTAGTTTTTTAAAAGGATATCTGAGAAGCACTGCTAATTTTCGAATAACTGTATTTTCAAGAAAAATTTATTTCGAAAAAATGTGTGTTCGGAAAATTCTAGTATATAAATCTAACCAAACGGAAGGTATAAAATAAAAAAAAAAACTAGAATATTTGTAAGCTAAGATGACCAACCGTTATATTTTAGCCAGAACTGGCTCAGATTTTTCGTCTATTGTTCTGAGTGGGAAAAATCATCCGTCCGGGATTTTCTTTATTTCTCTGAAACAGTGATCATTTCTTAGAACCCTAAACAATAAAAGCATAATGTCGCGAGCTTGCCCGTTACACTTTTATATGTAGCTCAAGTTGACATCCCCAAGACAAAATTCTAAATCCCATAAACAATTTATTTGTGAGATCAGCTTGGCTTTACTAAATCGTTCGCGTGCTCCCAAAATCTTTCTCGTGCTCCTAAAATATTTCGCGTGCTCCCAAAAACCTGGGGAAACTTGAGGAAGACCTTCTGACAGTAGAAAAAGCTGTTTTACTAATACAGTTGGACTTCCCATAAAAAAGACAGATACGACAGTGAATCAAAAAACAAAAAGATCTACAACAGTCACGCTACAAAATTACGTTTACTTAAATCTATAATATCATAAGTAGGTCATCTTACAAGACCTACAAGAAAATAAAAAAAACATACACCATTGGACAAAAGCAGAACAACAAAATGGATATTTATTGAAATTCAACTAATTTTTTGTATTAGCTTGTGTGTTATTTAATTTCCTCGCAATCTTAGTAATATCCTATATCAATTTGGTAAATTTTAAACAAATAATTATAAAAATTAAAGAAACAAATAATAAATATCACAAAAATAAAGCAACAAACTAATTGCACTTAACAGTATTTTATTTCAAAGAATACAACAAACAAAACACAAAACATTTAAAAATTATAGGAGCCAGAAACATTATGTTAAAAATAAATAAAATATCCACAATTTGTTGACAACGTCGCGTCGCAGCATTGAGGCAATCAAGTTTTAAATTACAGTTTCAGGAAAATCTCTCCAAACCTCATTGATTTTGCTCTGCAACGATTGTTTATTTGGAGACAATTATATGCGACTACGACGTTCTACGTCTTTCCACAGATTTTCAATGTAGTTTAGGTCTGGGGCTCGTGCCGGCTACTGCAAAACTGAAACATTAATCTCCTGAAACCATTCTTGAACAAATCGCGAGGACTACTTTTAATTTCCCAAAACGATCCTTAGACGTCTGCGCCTAGAACTGTTACTGAAATATCAGAAATTATGGTATGTCCCAGAGCAATCCAGAAAAGATTAGTAGAAGCAAAACTGTTTAGTAGCCGCCCAGCTGAAAAGCCGCTAATTTCGGAAATAAATAGGCTCGCAAGTCTTGTATTCGCTAATCAGTATAACTGGACGGCAGATGACCAGAAAAAAGTACTATTGGGGAATGGGACGCGTTACAAAATCTATAATTCCGATGAAATGTGGCGCGTAAAGCGGCAAATTAATATCAGGTTCAATCCTACATCCACAATTAATTAAACATGATCAAGAAAGCGTTATTCTATGGGATTCCTTTTCGTGGTATGGGACTGGGCCTTTGCACTTTATTAATGGAACCATGGATCGATTCATGAAAGGGATATCATGAAAAATGTCATGCTACCTTATGCAGAGTGGGAAATCCCGTTACGACTTTTCAGCAAGATAATGATCCAAAGCACTCTTCGCGACCTATTCAAGAATGGTTTCAGAAGAATAATGTTTCAGTTTTGCAGTAGCCGGTACAATCCCCAGACCTAAATCCCATCGACAACCTGTGGGAAGAAGTAGAACATCGCATTCGCATACAATTGTTTCCAAATAAACAACCGTTGGTGAACAAAATCAATGAGATTTGGAGAAATCTTCCTAAAACTGTAATTCAGAATTTGATAACCTCAATGGCGCGACGTTGTCAGCAAATTATCAATAATAATGGATATTCTGTTAATTATTAACATAATGTTTCAGGCAGCTATAATTTTGAAATGTTTTATGCTTTGTTTGTTGTATTCTTTAAAACAAGAAATAAACTGTTAAATGCAAATTGCTGCTTTACTTTTGTCGCATTTATTTTTGACTTCTTTAATTTTTATAATTATTTGTCCCTGTAAATGGTGTTCAAAATTTACCAGACTGTTATAATATATTAATAAGATTACACGGCAAATATTTAATTGAAATTAAATAACAGACACAAGATTATAAAAAATAGTTGAATATAAAGAAATAACCATTTTCTTGCCCTACGTACAATAGTGTATATTTTTTTAATTTGCCCCTGTATACTAAACCACAATAAATCGCAGTTGGCATTTGTAGCGTAAAATTATTGTAAAAAGACGTGGCTGTATCAAACCCAATCAATCAAAAAATTTGAACAAAATCCAAAAATCCTTTCAAAAAATATTAAATTTTAACATTGATAAATACTTTGGTCTGGTAACTTTTTATGTGAATCAGTGTATTTACAAAATCTTATGTTTTCAGAGAAGACACTGGAACGACGACAAGTCCGTTCTTCTTCATCATCCCATTTATCGAATATTTTACGTATCTCATGATTCCCAAGACCTTAAGATATTTAGTTATATTGCCAGAGATGGTGCTTCCAATGTGTTCAAATGTGCTGTATTTAAGTCTAATAAAAAGGTAAGGAAATATTAGTAGAGTTAAGTAAAATTCGTGTTTGATATAGTTATTTGCCTCGCGAGAACTTAATCGTCACAATGTACCTATAATCTGGGTCTCCGGTGGCCGAGTTGGTACGGCGCCAGCTTTGTGTAAGAAGTATTATAAATATCTTAGTATGAAATGAATAAAGATCTTTGAAATGAGCTTTGCAACCCAGAGGCGCGGGTTCGAATCCCGCTTCGACAATGGATATTTTGTGATTGTTGTTGGAAGGTGGTAGAGGAATTCTTCCTCGACCGAGGTGGTACCACCCCACACATCCTCTTAAAGGGCTGGTGAAATCCCTACGGATGTTTCCAGCTCAGGATGTGTGAGTCGATTCCCCAGTACACCCACGGTACATAGTACTTAGACTTCGGTCTTCGTGGGCTGTCAGAAGATAAAAAAATCTGACAATATATTATTATTTTTTATCAAGGTCATTATTATTGTTATATTTATTATGATCTCTGTGACAACCGTTCTTTTTGTTGATTTAAAAAATTAACTTCAGATCTTTTTACTTCACTCCTTATAAGGAAATTGATATTGTTGTCATGGAAAAGGCCCCTCTTGAGATTTTTTGAAATCCTCAAGTTTTTGGGACGCTATACAGGGTGTCCGAAAAGTATTAGTATGGGCAAATATCTTTGCTATTAGTAAAGATAGAGACACCACATTTTAGGTGCATCTTATTGGTTAATAAATCTACTATTTGTAATTTAACTTTTTCAAGCCCCTTGAGGGGTGAGGCTAGGGAGTTGAGGTCAAAAATTTTAAACGCAACCCTATGCCGTGTGTTACCTTATTTTAAACGTCTTAAAAAAGAACATTTTACCGCAATCCCGAGGTCCGTATATTAATTAGTTTTTAAATGGAAAGCCTTTTAAAATTAAAAATCGTAAAAAAATCAAAATAAAAATTCCTTTATTTCTCTTATTACTTTAAAAGTAGTTAAAAATGACCACGATGAACTTCGTGGCAGTAATAAAGTCGATTGTGGAACTCACTTCTCACATTTTCGAGAATGGCAGGTGATAACTCTTGGCAGAGTTCCAAATTCGACTTCATTACTGCCAAGAAGTTCATGGTCGTCATTTTGCACAACGTAAGAAAATAAAGGTACCTACTTAAATTTTTAATTTTTTTTACGATTTTTAAGTTTTATAGGCTTGCCATTTAAAAACGAATGAAAGTACGGACCTCAAGTTTGCGGTAAAATGTTTCTTTTTAATGACCTTTGAAATGAAGTACCACACGGCATAGAGTCGTTTAAAATTTTTGACCTCAACTCTCTAGTGTCACCCCTGAAGGGGGTTGAAAATGTTAAATTACATAAAGAAGTAGATTTATTAACCAATAAGATACACCTAGAATGTGGTGTCTCTATCTTTACTAATAGCAAAAATATTAGCCCGTACTTTTCGGACACCCTGTATATTATAGAAAACATCCGTCAGCCTATTAATGAGTAAATTATTAGGCTGCCTTGCTGAAAAATTGGGGTCAAATAATATTTTTCACATTAAATACATACATATATCTTGTGCACTTTAACAAGATCATTTTAATTTTTCAAGCATAAAATTTTTGCAGCGAGATTCTCCAACGCAAAAGGTCTAATTTGATAATCAAAAGTTTTAATTTGACAAGTTTAGTGTAAGAATCAGACTGCTAAGTATTATACTATGAATTTTTTGCTGAGTTTTTACGCAAATTTATAAAGAAAAGGGTAATTTTAGCACGTACTTTCCACAATAATAGAACTAGATTAATTCTAGCAACACGTTCCAAGATGAAAATCAGTTGGAAACCAAGCAAATTGCTAAAATATTACAATAACTCAAGTTTTTAATGACGACTTATTAACAATGACAGTATGACAGGACAAAAACCTATCAAAACCTAACTGATCAACTAGAAGTTCTTAATTTAAACCAATACGAAATTTTAGACCCTTTAAGTGAATTGCATATGATTTCGAATCAAGTACCTATAGATATCATTATTTATATTTTAGAGCAATCAACTTAATTATACAAACGATCTGGTTCCCCATCTACCTTTTGAGGACGGCTGTTGGCAGGCTTGATTAAGTTTGATTGCAAACCCAAGCATATGACTAAGGATTAATAAAATATACCAATACGAGTATACCATTATTTTTCGTGCTAATAAATGTTTAGTAATTTATTTCCATTGCATGGGAACGAAATTTAGAGTGAGAGAGGCAACGTCGCTTCACGTCGGATCGTCTGGTTTATTGGTAGATCAAAGCGTAATTTTGTGTGTGCACATTCCAGGCAGGTCGGGATATACGTGTGTAGTGATATTTCACATGATTTTTGTTTTTTCGTGTCACAACTTTTTCAATAAACTTTGAATTATGCGTCAGTGCCAACTGTGTGGAGAAATGGATTATTTTTATCCGGAACTGTATTTTCAGATGTTTGCTTGGTGGAATACAGACGGTTCGGAAAACCATTACGGTGGCGCGCCGAGACGGAATGAGGAATATGCACAATTTTTTTTTATTGCATAAATCGTTTAAGGAAGTCATTTCATTACAAACCCAAAAAAAATATTTTGAAGAAAATTACTAGGATTATTTAGCTACAAAAAAGGTTTACTTTTCAGTATAATTTATTACAATTTAAAAAGCAGCCATTTGTTCTTAGTGAAAAGTCACGTCAGGAGATCAGTAAAAATCTACAGGTTAACGTAAAGCTTAACTTAAAGTCGAACTGGTTTGATTTTCTCGGAAACAGTCAGAGTGAGAGAAATCGAATTTTTTGTGCTGATAGAGGAATAGTTCAACTAGCTTCGGTAAAAAATTCAGTTATACAGGATGTTGGGTTGGGAGGTATTAAACGTCAAAGTCGAAATTTTCGCGAGTTCCGTTGAAATCGGGTACAGGTCGCAAATGTGAAATTAAATCGATGTAAATTTTCGGAGATTGTAGGGGACCCGGAGCTTCAGAACTCCACTGAAACTGGTGAGGATCAGAAAATGGCAAGTAATTCTTTTGAATTTTTTTAGGTCGAAAAATACCATTTCCAGACCCCTCTTTGATACCTAATAACTCGAAAACAAAACGTCAGATCGAAAAACGGACTCATAAGTGAAACTTTAAAATCTCAAATACTTTTTTTTGCAATACATTTACCTAAACCTAAAATCACTGAAAAAGGGAAATATTTGGAAAAACTGGAAATTTAGATTTTTGACAAAATGGTTCAAATGAAAATACCATATCCGTCATCGGAAAGAGCTCATCCAAATACATGATATCCATATTTTTGGTTTCTTCATTTGGATAGGAAGGGAGCAATCGCCGAATACATTTAGATTTTTTTGACTTTTTTTTCTCGACATCGGTACATTTGAATCCTCTGTATTTCCTATCTAATTTTTTCCCAATTTTTCAACACTATCTTATAAAGTAATAAACACACTTTAAAGTGAGTACCGAATGGGTCATCCAGGGGCGTGTTTAAAGGGTAAAAACCGAACTTTCTTTATTTTTGCGACAAATCCTATTTTTAACCGACATTATTCCACACTATTGTCACCAAATTGTTTTTCGCTCATTCTCGGTTCACCCGTTCCTGCTCTTAATATGCGCCGTTCGACGCACGCCGATATATCAGCGGCGGTAGGGCGGAAAGGGTCTACCTGGAAGGAGAGAACCGCCGATCCGAAACGTCAGTCGATACCTGAAGCCAAGCGAGACCTCTACGACGCAGAGCACGTCCAGTACCCCTTTCCTTCTTCGACGGCAATATTTTGCAGTTAACAGGTAGGCATCATTTTGGGTTATTGTAAAATGTGTAAAATATAAATATTTCTTTTAATTTAATAAATAATGCTGGGGTAATTAATGATGAAGCCAGTGTTTTACTAAAGATCCCGTGACACTATTTTCCTTATTTAGTGACTTTTTTTAGGTTTATTTTATCCGTTAATTATCTGAATACCTACCTCTCACTAATTTAAATATCTTGTTTTTTTGTTAAAGTTATAAATAAATAGGTGTATTTGCATTGAGGGCATGCAAAATTTGAACAGTTTTGAATTTTACAAATTTCGAAGATTGCCCTGAAAACAAAGAATTGCAATTTATTTACTCGAAATTATTAGACTATGATGTGTCAAAATTTCGCAAAAATGCCAGTTTTTGTTGCAAAATTGAAAGGTTCCTGAACCGATTTCGGCTTGAATATACATGAATAACGTTTTAGGAACTTTCTACTTTAAGTGCAGGGATATTTCATTGGATGAGTTACGCATTAAATGCCATTTTTATGGATTTTTCGATAACCCTACAAGAATAGAATCTGCCACTTACTCATTATGATTCATAAAAACACTTTTGACGACACAGCCAATGGGATAACGTTTTACAAGTTTCGAAATTCGCGCGAAAATTTTCAGTAAAAAATCTTTTTTTATTGTTAATAAACCAAAATAAATGGACAACAGCAACCGCCATAAACATTTAATTTATGTAGAGAATATAAAAAATATTTCAGAATAATTTGGGTTATATGCTTATTCCCTATTACCGCGACTCCGGCGTGTTTTTAAAGTAGTGTGCTATAAAATCTTAGATATGAAGATGTTTCTTTGAAATTAAAAATTTAATTAAATTGCGTTAAAAAACATACCTACTAGTATCAGAAAATAAAATTACGCCAATCAAAAACAACCATTAACCCCGATTTCAACGAAAAAATGTATATTACACTAAAATACGACCCATTTAATGAAGTTTTATTATAGACTGTAATATAAAAACGTCTAAATATAATTGTCAAATAAATACAATACCATTTAGTTTTTTTTGATGTTGACACAGTTTTAAGCGGTATATTATGTCAAATTTATTTACTACACAATAAAAAATACGTTTAAAATATTGCTTGTAGTCTCCAGAGATAAATTTTTACGACAAATTTTTGAGTCAAAGTTTTAGTACCAAACTTATTTTTAACTGCTACTAAAATAATTTATTATTTATAAATCCAAACCGTAACGCCCTTTATGATGGCGAAACCCAGATATCTAAATGTTACTTAACTATTCTTCTTGCATCCTTATTGCATCCATCATTGTTTTCCACTAAACTTTACGTACTTAGTTTTTCCCTACTAATTTTGTAAGTTGTTAGTTTGTCCATAAACAAAAATATTTTATTATAATTTGTACATTATAACAAATCCCGTATATTTAAAAATATTGTTATTGACAAATTAATTTGCTGGCAGCACCATCGGTAAAGTACACTTTTTCTTTATTTGCCATTCCCTTCTTAAATTTTATTCTGATCTCCTGAATAATTTTAAATTTAGCAGTTAGCACATTTGGGGGCTACATCATCGACGGCTAATCAGATACTTTTTATGAATATATTATTATTTGGTGTATAATATATAGAACTTTTTAGATATCGGTAACTATAGGTCACTTTAGCCTTTTCTTAAGGGGTTATATCTAGTTGGGTTGGTAAAAAAATCTTTTTTATTACATTTTCTTGAATGGCATCATCTTAAGAATATTTCCAGAAAGTTTCATTAAAATCGGAACACTAATAATTCAAAAGCTATCGACATTTAGAGCGCGCTAACTTGAATCCTGAGCTATCGCTCGGGCAGAAGGGCGGTACCATTCCTTCCCGAGTGACTGTTGCTGAGCAGCACGCGCAAGCGGCCAATCTATAGCACCAAATCGACGCTCTAGAGTCTACTACAAATGCAAAAGGGACCCTTCAGGCCCTGGAATAGATGACACTATCTAAGTTAAAAAAATTAATTACAACTATAAAATCATAGACTTGAAACTTTATACGCGATTATCTCAAAACTTTTTTTTAAATCGCAAAAAAAATCACCGCAAGTGATGTGAGAAAATTTTCGTCATTTTGTAATATTTTTTCATACAAAAATTTGAACAAGTACCTTGAATATATAATGTACTTTTTAATATTCTTATAATCATTATATTAAATATTTATTACACCGACAAAGAATTCTTAAAAATCCCGTCGTTTTCACGAACCTAACTAGATATACTTAATCCCTTAACAGGAAATTCAAGTTCTGTTTAAATTTATGATCCAAAATAAGGGACGTCTCCAAGGAAGAGTATAAAGACAAAGAGACACACACTAGGAGATCATGATGCAGATCTTTAATGATAAAATATGCTAATCGGTAAACGGTAAATATCAACTAAAAAAACATATTTTTGGTAACTGTCGAAAATCCAAGCAATGATAAATTCACCTACGTGACTAAATTTCGTTTTGGCCCTTGGTGAACATGTAATCTATTATAACTCTCTCAACTCACTCTTCAACTAAAAATCCCATCCACAGTTACACTAACGATATTACTCTTCCCTCCAACATTCATTTTCCAGACAAGTCTCGAATCAAGAGCTGGATAATAGATGCAGATCTATGCACTTATCCCCTTCCCAAGCTCTTTAATGAATCTTAGACTGGGGTGCCAAAAACATTGTTCAGTTCAGCGCCTCCAAAACCCAGCTCTTGCAAACCTGAGCAAAAAATCCAGCAACACTTACCCCATCCACATGAATGGCCAAGCCCTAGAGAAGAAAGAAACGTTTAATCTTGTTGGCATCGCTTTAGAACATGATCTCAGCTAGCACAAACACATTACTTCAATAGCCATATCGGCAGCTAAAAAGCTTGGGTTTCTCTTTCGAGCGAGAAAATACTTCTCCCCTTCCAACTTACACACTTAACATTCTTGATTCTCTCTAAACGAGATCCATTCGACTTATCAATGACCCATTCTCTCGCTCATGGCCGCGCTGTTGAGGATTTGTCCCTTTTCTACCGATATATCCACGAATTTTGCTCTGAAGAACTATCCGCTATAATTCCCCCCTTGACTGTTCCTAACACAACAACAAGAGCGTTACTTATACATCCCTTTATTGTTCAGCTATAAAAGCCTAGACCATCCTTCTTCTCTCGCTCATTCATACCTAGGGTCTCCAGATTAGGGAACAAATTGCCTGCAGATGTTTTTCCTTTCGCTCCCAACCTCAAATTCTTTAAATCCCGTGTCAATTGATTCCATTTCCCTTCTCTTCAGATGCCCACGGTACGCTAGTAGTTAGGCTTAAAGTCTAGGTCGGTGGGTTGTCTCAAATAAAATAAAACACGACTAGAGCTTGATCAGACATTAATCACTTTTAATAACTTGGTCAGCGCCAAAAATTGTACAATGTTTAGCTGCAGCATGCATAGGGTTGCCAACCGGTTGCCAATACGTCACCCTTGTTGGAGTTCATGTCCCGACGTACCGACAAAGGTATCAAAAGTCCCGATCGACGTCATCAAGGTTTTTTAAATTAAATTTTAAAAGGCACACGCACTAGCAAACGTGATTTTAAAAGGTTTTTAAAAATAAAGCTTTTGCGTATATCGCACCACAATAGCGGGGTGCAGTAGACCTAAGTCTTGGTGATTTGTGCGTAGCGTCCCGTCTGTATTCTTTGGAAACTAAGTAGTTCACTTGACGTCTAGCGATTACTATTAATTGTCCAAATCATTTCTAAAATTCAACATTTTTGACCCAATGTCGCTGTCTGAAATCCCAGAATGGGATAAATTGGAAGTAATAATTATATATCTTAAATCGAACAGTTTCATAATTTTAGATCACTGTTTTCAACAGTATTTATACCTTAAGAATTTTATAGAAGAAAAGAAACTCTTTAGAAGAGTGGAAAAACCGTTTAATTCGATCGGACGATGGTTAAATTTTTTTAAAAAGCACATATTTAAACTTAAAATGTGCGAATACCAGTTCGCAATCTCTGTGAACAATGCAAATTGCGAAAGAATTTTTCCCTAATGTCCATCCAGTGGTCAAAGAAAGAAATCGTCTATTAGCTGTGTCTGAAGAGGCTATTCTGAAATGCCAGCATAACTTTAAATTATCGTGTGCAGAATTTTACAAGTACCTACATCAAAGATCAGAAAGATGTTTTAAAGAAAATCACCTCATCGGGGAAATATAAAACTTGCAAATCCTAAATTATTTTTTTATTTAGTTTTAAGGAATATCATTTATAATAAAGATTTTCGTCCCTAATATTGGCGACTCAAATTAAGAACGTGACGTGCTCTCCAGCCGATTTGCTAACTACTATTATAACAGATTCATTTCCTCTTTGTCTTCATTATCGTATTATTCATCTTTGTCAACTTTGTCGTCTAGTGCGCCCTGGTATCTCGGTAAAAATAACTGATTGGGTTGATTGGGTTTAGCTTTCTTAATTTGAGTCGCCAATGTTGTTTTTTCTGTTTTAGTATTTAGAGCTAAGTAATTTTTTTTGAATCCCCCCCCCCCCCCGTGACCTTGTGCCCCGATATGAACCAGATGATTTATGGCAACCCTAAGCATGCACCGAGTGCGGTAGTAAGTTTCTTATCCGCTTTGTATCGTTATATCGAATAAATAATTAATTTCCGCTAAAAAAATTAATTTGGCATGAAATCGGTGGACCAATTCGACCTACAAACAGAATTAAAAAGTATTTTTATTTTGATAACAAAAACAGACTCACTGATTTAATTGGCCCAAAATCAAGCAGAATATAGTAAATGCATGTTATCAATTAACGAAACACAAACAGCCAAACGGGTCGTAAATATATAATATCCGTTATCAATTAATTATTAGCGAAATGTACATATTTCAGCTTTTTTAATTGTATCCGAAAATTTATATCTTTCGGGGACGTCTATTTTATTTTTATAATTAAATGTACAGTTCTGTTCATTAAAACCCCGTACACCTAATTTCTGATTGTGTAAGTGTTTTTTTTTATTTTTGACATACACTTTTAAAAGAGAATGGTGGCAATTTATTGTTGATCGACGTCTGAATGTCAAAAATTTTAAAATTCCCTGTGATACAGAAGTTGAGAAGGCACAAATAGTAAT
The DNA here is from genome assembly GCA_963971165.1 of Philopedon plagiatum. NCBI lineage: Eukaryota > Metazoa > Arthropoda > Insecta > Coleoptera > Curculionidae > Philopedon > Philopedon plagiatum. Next base: position 23,219,596 of record OZ020194.1, on the reverse strand, counting down.
TTAAGAAGGATGGTCAATTCGTGTCCTAGCACAATTATATGGTAGAAATAAGAGCACAGTCCTAGAAATTAAAAAGCGCTAGGAGCAAGAAGGGTCCTTGAAAAGAAAGGATGGGTCCGGTCGTACTAGAATCTAAAATCCCGAAGAGGATGATGTGCTCCTGGGGCATTTAAGAGATAATCCCTTCGAAACCGGGAGGGAAGCTATGAATGACAGGATTTTCTGACTCTCGACCTGCATGACATGGAAGCACGTGCAAATGCGCCATTTAAATGTACATACGTTTCGAAAATACTTCCATATTTGTTGCCAACAGTTTCCAATTTATATCGGAAACAGCAACAATGGTTTAGATACATTTACCAAAATGTGTCTAAAAATGCTACTTGGGTATGCAAATGTACCACTATTGAAAAAATTTTGAGTAATTTATTTCCATTGCATGGTGACGAAATTTAGAGTGAGAGTGGCAACGTGTGCTTCCTTACCAGAATACCTAAGCAAACCCAACCGGAGCAATTTTTTTTGTGTAAAATGTATTTGTGACAAATGTTTGCGTGCCACTCTAGAGGGCCAGGCGTGCCACTATGTGGCACGCGTGACGCGGGTTGGCCACCCCTGCCCTAGGGTTACCCCTCAAGAGGGTTGAAAAAGTTAAAATGCATAAAAAAGTAGATTTATTAACCAATAAGATACACCTAAAGTTTGGTGTCTCTGCACTGAAAAAATCGTTTGGACTTTTTTTTCACACAAAATTGTAGCAAAGTCTTTGTAGAGCAATTTACTCTAATTGGATTATTAGTAACAACAGGTTTTATACATTTTCATACACTTGTAGCAAATTTTGCTACAAATTGGTCTTGGACGTTTTTGAGAACAAATTGTTGGAAAAAGGTACACAATTGTAGTGAAATTTCCCACAATGTCTTTTCAGTGTATCTTTGCTAATAGCAAAGGTATTACTCATACTAAGTGGATGGATAAGGGGCGTTTCACCAAGACCTTACCTCCACATTACTGTAAACTAGTTACATGGGTTGCTGGTTCATTTTCATCCGGTTGCGCAATTTATGGCAGCTGTGGCTTGTAGACAGTAAAAGACACCAATTTCACTAAACACTATGTATATTTACAGATATTTACATAACACAACTCTTGATTCTGACAGTTGTAAGCAGAAGGTTCATTTTCACATTCCGAGACTTTACTCCTTAGATTGGCACTTGGCCGAAAGTATGACGAAGGTACTATTAGTACAGCTAAGTAATTTTTATAACGAAGATTGTTACGACGAAAATGAGTTTAGGATTAGTAGATCCAAGTTTGGCTCTTTGGCCGATATTGTTTGAGCGCTGCTGGCTCGAAAGAGGTTCGAATATTACAGTCTTCAGGCTAAAACGGCCTGGAGAAGAATGCTGAAATTGGGTGCTCGTGACCCGAGAGGAAAGCTGGACGTTGCCTGGAATGGAAATGGGGGGTTCTGTGACCCGAGAACAGAACTTTGCCTTGAGAAATGGGTTCTGACGACCCGAGAACAGGACTTTGCCTGGAGAAATGGGGGGTCCTGTGAACCGAGAAGAAACAGGACTATGCCTTGTTTGGATTGGGTACTGATGACCCGAGAGAAACGGAACTTTTTCCCGAACTCACTACTTCTCTACCCGATGTGTGTGACACTGACACTTGACCGACTTTTCGTTACGTCGCTAGCTCGACGCGACCCACTCACAACCCTCTTGCTCTGAGTTAACTTGGTAACTAACTGTTGCTCCGTCGGCAACTTGGAGATTATGAAAAGTTACTACCCCTCGGATCTCGCCTTGACCAATAATTAGAGTTAATTTGGCAGGATATTGAAAGGGTTGGTTCCTGATACCTCGGTACGATGACTAAATGGGATGGATATCTGTAGCCATGTTTTCTGGCTTTTTTATGAATGTATTTTACAACGTTAAAGCAATAAAATAAAAGATAAGATATTTTCAAAGGGAACTAGGCTTTTGAAGTTTCGCCGACAAAGGTGCCGTTTTGGAATAAATAAATTGAAGGAAAGATTTTCTGTAGATATGTTCTCCGAAACAGGCTTTGTGTGTAGCCGACTATTACGTATTTAAAATAAAAGTTAAATAAACAAGAAATGCTAGCTTGAATTTTATTATTTGCAAGGGATTTTATACTTTATTGATTTTTAATATTTATTGGGAATAAAGACAGAAAAATAAAAATTAAACAAACTGTTGGGTTTCCCCAACACTAAGCCTTTTCGAACACCCTGTATATTATTTTTACATTTTGCTTTAATCCATAATATCTAACATCAATAAAATAACAATGGGCTTGTGCAGTCAGTTAGCCTTTTCAATAAAGATGTTAATATTATTGCACACACACAGTCAATCGAAACACGCACATATACTTACAAAAAAATTAGTGGGTTGGACTGATAATAACACAAATATTAAGGTTTAAAATTTACCAAATTCAGGATATTTGGTTTCCTGCTTGACGTAACCCTACGAAAAATAACTGAACGTAGTGGGCAACGTGGTGAATCAAATTAAGGATATGGCATCGCCGCCATTGTCCCCTTCGGCCGTTTTAGTACTAACAGGTTATGTTTATATTTTGCGCAACTTTTGTAGCATTTTTTAATCTTCGCATTTCATTTTATTTTGAAATTATTTTCGGGGTGCTTAAATATACATATTTAAGTATAACGATGAAGTACAACAGAAATAATACTAAAACCCAACAATCGTTGTGGAATAACCTCAGCGTGGTGTTCTTTTCCCCCTGTCATTCGGTGAATTATGATTAGTATTTCTTTAATGCTGATGCATTGGCTGTTTTCTCACTTTTCTTAATATTTAAGTATAATTATGTAATAATTCAGTATAAATTTCGAATATTACGTTTTTTATTTATATAAGTACTTAATTTAGTTTGATAACATAACCTTGATGACAAACCCGCAAGGTTTTTGCAGCAGTGCTAGCGCCAAATATATTTCTTAAATTTGAGTCCAGAGGCCATTTCGCCACTCCATAGTGAGCGATATTTGATCGCTATATTGAAGGTGCATTTGATCAGAAGAAATTATAATTTTTGGAGGGTAAGCTTTTCGAATGGAGTAGATTTGTATTATGAAATGAATAATATTGCTGGATAAGCTTAAAGTATCGGAACAACCACATAAAGATTTCGGTCGATTCTCAACAATCCTCTTTTTCTTTATTACCTTTATAATTGTTAAATATTTGTATGATTAGCAGATTTCATTGTTGACACTAAACAAATTATTCTTGTTTTTCGAAAATATTTTTTCAGAAAATGAACTTTTAAAGAATATTTTTTTCTTAAATACCCTTTTGAAAACACGACTTTTCAGTTTACAATAAATATTTTTATTTAGTATCTAAAAGTAATATGATGTTACAAGATCTTGTTATAATTATTACTTTCCATGACAAAGAATATACTCAATTTAAGTACACTTCTTTAATTTAAGTAACATTTTTGATAATATAAGATGCCTATTTTAAAGTTATAGGAGGCCTTAAAGTGTGAAGTTATATTTTTATTTTGACCTCGTGTTACATCAAATCTAATTGTGTTCAAATTTTTGAGGGAATTTCAGAGCATAATTTAAGATTCTCTTTTTTGGGTGCAGAAAAATAAATCTGGGCTAAAACACTAACGTCCCGATTCACTAAGAAAGTTTAAGATTTAGTACTGGTTTAAATTAAGATCTTATAGTTGATCAGTTATGTTTTGACAGGTTTTTGTCCTGTCCTTGTCATTAAGAACTTATCAATTATTGTGATATTTCAGAGATTTACTTGGTGTCCAAATGATTTTCATCTTGGAACGAGCTGCTGTAATGAATTTAGTTCTATCATTGTTGAAAGTACGTAATAAAATTGTCCTTTTCCTGATAAATTTGCGAAGCAGCTAAGAAATAAGTTCATAGAATAAAACTTAGTTGTCTTATTCTTACACTTGTCAGTTTAAAACTTTTGATTGTCAAATTAGACCGGACTAGCATTGGAGAATCTGGCTGTTAAATTATTACTAATTTCTAAGAAACTGTAGCCGGTAGCCAAACATCCTAATTAATCAAACCTTTTAAAATTCTTCATGTTTTCAAAGATTTATTTAGATTCAAAGTACAAACATTTAGGAATGGGTGACTTATTATAGATTAAGTTTCTATATATTTGTAGATCGTGTACAGTCATGAATTGTAAAGTGTAATTAAACTAAATTTATTATAGTACACCTACAATCAGCAGCTCCAAATATTTACTTAATTTAAATTTTCATCAAAACACAAATTAAGCTCCTGATGTAGATTTAGTGTTAATAATGTTGTAAAATGCAGAAAGAATTTAATTTTATTAACATTTGTTTCTTTCAGTGGAATGATAATTCAAAGTGTACATGACAAAAGCAATTAAAGGGTATAATAAAAAGTTATTGTATTTTTATTCAACCGTCTGTATTATGTTATTAAAAGAAGTTGTCGGATAAATATTGTATATTCATAATGCTTGGTGAAATATTTTAGAATCAATCCATTGGCGGTGAAGCGTGGCATTTGCCAGTCGAACGTAGATTAGTGTAACCAAACCACTGCCGTAGTCTCGATTGGGTTAATTTTTGTTATCTTCTGACAGCCCACGAAGACCGAAGTCTAAGTACTATGTACCGTGGGTGTACTGGGGAATCGACTCACACATCCAGAGCTGGAAACATCCGTAGGGATTTCACCAGCCCTTTAGGAGGATGTGTGGGGTGGTACTACCTCGGTCGAGGAAGAATTCCTCTACCACCTTCCGTGAATTCCTCTACCACCTTCCAAGTCCTCTACCACCTTCCACGGGTTGGCGCGCCGTGTGGAGTTCACGTGTAATTGCTTGGCTAAGTTTAACTTTTTTTCGCTCAGGTGTTTTAAAACTGCTTTAAGAGATTACTTGACTTGTTACTGTCATAAATATATCATAAAATGTAGTCTATTGATACGGGATTTAAAGAATTGAAGGTTGAAAGGGGAAGGGAAAACATCTGCGGACAATTTGTTTCATAATCTGGAGATTCTAGGTATAAATGAGCGAGAGAAGTGGGATGTTCTAGGCTTTTGTAGCTGGACAGTAAAGGGATGCATATGTAACGTGCTTCTTGTTACTCTGTTAGGAACAGTCAAGGGGGTAATTAGAGCGGCTAGTTCATTAAATCCGTGGAAGTACCGATAGGAGATAAGTTCCCAACAGTGCACCGATGAGCGAGAGAAAGGAGTTTTATTGTGAGGACTGGCTCATTAATGAGTCGAATGGCTCTCTTTTGGATAGAACAAGGATGTTAAGTGTCGAGGGTGATACCGCTCTTCAGATGTGGGAACAGTACTCTAGGTTAAGTCTTATTTGGGAAACATAAAAATTGTGTAAGTTGGAAGGGAGGAAGGATTTTCTGGCTCAAAAAACAAGCTTTTTAGCTGCCGACGTAGCTACTGAAGTAATGTGTTTGTGCCAGCTGAGATCATGTTCGAAAGCGATGCCAAGAAGATCGAGCGTTTCATTGTCCTGTAGGGCTTGGCCATTCATGTGGATGGGGTGAGTGTTGCCGGATTTTTTGGCATGACAGGGAGCAAGACTGGGTTTTGGATTCTTTGAACTTAACTAGATTCTTAGCACTTCAGTCTAAGATTAATTAAAGATCTTGGAAAAGGGATAGTTAGCTGTTAATTCCAGACTTGTCTGGAAAAATAAATGTTGAAGTAAACAGTACTATCGTCAGCATAACTGTGGATGGGATTGGTGGTTGAAGAGGGCAGGTCATTAATGTGAAGCTTGGATCCTGGAACACCAAATGTCGATCCTAAGATCGAAAATTATTTTTTGTGGGGGTTACTCCTCCTCTGCAAAGGCTTGTGCAGAAACACAGGCCCAAGACCTCTCCGAACCATGAAACCACCAAAAAGCTGACTTCGGACAAATGACAGCTCAAAAGTCATAGACGTCAACCAAGACAGTATGATCGATACTTCTACCTTAAGTTCATGATCTCGCGAATTCACGCGTCTCACTCGTACATGACCCTGTCACGCAAAAAATCCAGAAACAATTACCCCATCCACATGAATAACCAATCCCTACAGAATAATGAAACGTTCGATCTTGTTGGCATTGCTTTCGAACGTGATCTCAGCTGGCATAAACACATTACTTCAATAGCCACATCAGCAGCTAAAAAGCTTGGTTTTCTCTTTCAAGCCAGAAAATGCTTCTCCCCTTCAAACTTACACACTCTCTATGTTTCTCATATGTTTCCCAAATAAGACCTCCCATATCTGGGAGCGGCACCATCTTCGACACTTAGCATCCTTGATTCTATCCAAAAGAGACCAATGGCCCAGTCCCCACAAGAAAACTCCCTTCTCTCTTGGGGATTTATCCCTTTTCTACCGATACTTCCACGGATTTTGTTCTGAAGAACTAGTTGCTATAATTCCTCCCTTGACTGTTCCTAACAGAACAAAAAGAGGCGAGTTACGTATGCATCCCTTTACTCTCCAGCCTAGAACATCTCACTTCTCTTGCTTATTCATACCTAGGGTCTCCAGATTATGGAGCGGTCTGCATGCAGATGTTTTCCCTTTCCCTCCCAACCTCCAATCCTTTAAATTCCGTGTTAATAGATTACATTTCCCTTCCCTTTAGATGCCCACACTACTTTAGTTCTTAGGCTTGAAGTCTACGTGGGCTCTCTCAGATTAAAAAAAAGTATAAACATGCTCGAAAATTCCTCCGGTTTCGGTACCGGGTGTCTTGCTTCCACTCGTGGTTTGTTTTATTTGCTGCCTATATAACAGCATCAGCTTTACTTTATTGAGATCTACCCTTGATTTAAAATTGTTCCTTTAGATGGCGTTGGCGCGTATTGTGTACCGACTCGGTTTTATAAAATGTATTGACTATATGGGATTACTATTAAGGGAATTGCCTGATGGGTTACGTCCAGCGTTGCCAGAGCTAGTATAATATAATACTGTACTTATCTAATACATTTTAGTACAGTTTTTGCCAAATTGCATACTGCATTGTTTGATAATTACACAATAAAACAAATTAAACAAAAAATTTGTGAAAACAGTTATTTATATTAAAATGGCAAATTTAAAAATGAGAAACAACATCAGTCGAATTTTATCATTGTAGTTCTAGTGTTTATGTGGTAAAATATGCGCTCATTGGTTAATTTACGAGTTTTGGGTAATCCCCGGTCTCCGGAATGAAAAATTGACGTTTGACTATTTGATCCGATTAGTGATTCGACTGATTCTTGTCAAAGGTGTTTTATTGTATTTTGTTTTAATTCGGACATTTAAAAATATGAATAGGTAACTCTGTAAAATAGCTGTTATATTATTATCTAGAATATAATATATAAAGAGAAATAATATCCAAACTGACTGTGATTTAATAACTTTGTCAAAATATTTTTTTGCGCCTTTACAGTTACAAATAAAAATTATGAAAGTTAATTATTAGTTCTTTTGTAGGAAGGTGGTAGAGGAATTCTTCCTCGACCGAGGTGGTACCACCCCACACATCCTCTTAAAAGGGCTGGTGAAATCCCTAGGGATGTTTCCAGCTCTGGATCTGTGAGTCGATCCCCCAGTACACCCACGGTACACAGTACTTAGACTTCGGTCTTCGTGGGCTGTCAGAAGATAAAAAAAAGGTTGAATCTAGTGCATTTAGCTCTGGCAACTCTGGTTTCGTCAGTCTGATGAAAATGGATGAAACCAACAAGGTTGAAAGCTTACTTTCTATCCGGCCTGGGGCCATTAGTTCTTGGATGCCCCGTACTTTAATGCAAACCAAGAACACATTTGTCAGCTGTGCCACTAACTAATAAAATTTTTAAAATTCATTTGTATAGGGGCGCTAGCTTGAGGTTAGTTCTTTATTATTCCAAATAAATAATTGCTTCTGCTTGTGCTTTTTTCTAATAAATTTTGACGTTTGTATTGTATTTGTTAAACATTAATATTGCGCTATTAAAAAAAAGAACAGGGTAGAACTTGAAAGTCTCGCTTTATAGCTTGCTCATTTCTGTACTATAGATAGCTGCTTGTTTAAAGTTCATAGTGAAAAAAAATTCTTTGCTAATATTCGCTTATTCTAAAATATCAGATAATGAAGTGACACCTATAAAGAGTTAAAATTGCGTTCTGCAAGAATGAAGATGTTTTTCCTTCCCGTCCCAACCTCAAATCCTTCAAATCCCGTGTCAATGGACTACATTTTCCTTCTCTTCAGACGCCCATGGTACGTTAGTACTTAGGCTTGAAGTCTACGTCAGGCATCGTGTTTACGAACCCCAGTTATATCTAATATGCTGTGTAAGATCTAAATTTAACGAACGAATTAGTTTTACTTTTAATATGACGTGTATCTAAATATTTTTTTTCTAACAAAGGCCGAAAAATATTTACCATCTTTAAAACGAATTTTTCCAATATTTGTATTTGTTATTTTGAGACACACCTCTATACTTTTACAATGGCAAATGTATATTTACAATTAGTTACAATTTAGTTTTCAAAACATTGTTATTGTTTTCTCTTAAAAAAATATAACAGTAAGAACAGTTTTTATGACTATCTTTCTACGAATTAAGTTCATACAATACCTTATTATAAATTTTGTCGATTAATAGTGAAAACACAATTTGTCTTCTAATAAACATAAAATCTGAGTATGTAAATATTTGGACCCCTAAACTACTAACACAAATTAATCTTGGAAAATGTATTTTTAACGAGATCTTAAGTGGAGAAAAACTCTAATAGGTACAAGGTAAAAAATATTTTAGACAATAGCAAGGAGGGGTCGAAAACAAAGTGAAGCGCTTCACAGTGTTTTAAGGTATAGGCACGAATGGACAAAAATCGATAACTCCTTTCTGGTTTGCAAAAATTGTGTTTATCTACACATGTGTGAAACTCGCAGAAATAGTGATATAAGGAAATTATACCATCCTTTAATAACAACAAGTTACATAAATTGTTGGAAGTAAACTAAAAAAATCAGCGCACAATTAACAATAAAAAATACTGTCCCGAGCATCCATCAAAACCCCATTTGCAAATTAACTGTAGATTCATACCTGATTCCACTGTAAATTTTAGGATACTTAAAATCCTGTCAACTGTTTTGTCAAGCAGTTCTTGGAGACTACCCTCTGCCGATGTTTCAATGACAGTAATTTTGTTGCATATAAATTTGTATTTTTCTTGAGCAAATTTGCTGTAGCTCGGGAAGCAGTCCTTATCGAGAGCGTTAACCACGGATCTCAATATACCATATTTTCGTACAGGCAAATAAAGATCAATAGGGTTATAGCCTGTTGAACAGATAATACTTTATTATTAGAATGTTCAATTCTTGTTATCGAGTCTTGCATTACTTCTGCCCTAAAAAGATATGAAACTTCGTTAAATATTATTAATTGTATACCTTTGCGCAGAAAGCCGTAATTCTTCGCTTGACTTATCTAGAAGTTCCTGAACCCTTCGTTTTTTGGTTTTGGTAGAAGCATCTTTGAATGCCTTTCGGGGATGCCTGCAACAAGGCTTAGCGCCTTCTTGGGACTCAGTATTCATTCCTACTTTAGACTCTATTTTAGTAAAATCAAAGTTGTGCCCCAACCATATTTTAAGATGCTGTAGAAAGAATTTTTAGTCCTATGAGATTGCTTCCAATATCTCTCGATATTCAAACACAGCAAGCGACTTTCTTCTTTTAAAAGTGAATAGTGAGTCCAGTTCTTCCAAGCAATCTTCTGCTCACGTCAGATCACCACCGAATCCCTTCCTCCCACTTCGTATTTTATTTTGTTTTTTTTTTTAATTTAGTTTTTTAGTTTTTTAATTTAGTGACATGTAAATCGTTATTGTCATGTTTTTGTTTTTTGTTTTCAATTAGCTTTGAATTTAAATTTTTAAGGCTTGTAAATTTTATTGTAATTTTTTGGTGTTGTTGGGTAAGTTATTTGGGAGTTTTTCTGTTTGGAGGATTTAAATATTTGTATCTTTAGGTCTGATGCCCAGATAAGGGCGAAACATATGTAACCAATCGTAAGGATTGTACGGAATAAACATATTGAGACTTTGACTTTGAGATTTTTTATCTGCAATATAAGTGATCACGTAAGAAAGTGTAGCGTTAGTGAGTTCTCGATAGACTCGGTCTATGAGACCGAGGTTAGTATTTTTGTAACAAAAAAGCTAGTGTTGGTCCCTTTGCCAATTTGGCTTTATTTTTTGTTATTTTATTTGCAGCATTTTAAAAATGGATAAAAAAGAGCAGGAAAGGCTTTTAAAATGGTTTGATGAAGTAGAAACGGATCCAGAAGTTAAACGTGATGATGATAATGACGAAAGTTTCACCGAAGATCAAGTTGAAACTAAGGATATCAATACTGATTCGGAGCAAGATTTTTCTGAGGAAGAAAAATTGGATGTCAGCTCTAACTACCGATTTCCAAGTTTTATTGGGCGAGGTGGCATAACCAAATGGAGAAAACACACTTCTCCACAAAAAACAATTCGAACTAGAACTCAAAATCTTGTGACCCAATTACCAGGGGTCAAAGGTATTGCCCGACAGAAAAAAAAACTGCTTTAGAGTTATGGTCCTTATTTTTCACTGACGAAATATTAGAAAAAATAGTCCAGCACACAAATACATACATTTCATTTAAAAATTATAATCCGTCATATAGGACAGCTAGACAAATAGATATCAAAGCACTGCACTCATTGGATTATTGTATATATGAGGAGCAACAAAAAAATAAACATCTAAATACAGCTGAATTATTTAGGACCAACGGATTATCGGCAGAGATATACCGCCTAACTATGTCAATGGAAAGATTTAAATTCCTTCTCCGATGACAAGACAAGGGAACGCCGACAAAAATCAGACAAACTGGCCGCTGTCCGAGAATTTTTTGACATTTTTAATGCTAATTTACCAAAACACTCTAGTGTGTCCTAGTTCACAACAGTAGATGAGATGCTTCCAAGTTTTCGAGGTTGATCTGACTTTAGAGTTTATATGCCAAATAAGCTCCGAAAATATGGTATAAAAATATATGCATTAGTGGACCCAAAGATGTTTTATACTTCGTCCATGGACGTTTATGTAGGTAAACAAGCAGATGGGCCATATCGAGTTGACAATTCCAATATGGCATTAGTTACCTTAACCTAAAATCACTGGAAAATGGATATATTTGGGAAAAACTGGAAATTTCGATTTTTCACCCAAATATTTCACGGTTTTTAATTTTTTGTGGGGTTAAAATGGTTCAAATTAAAATCCCATATAGGTCATTCAAAAGAGCTTGTCGAAATACATGATATCCATATTTTTTAGTGTTTTCATTCTTTATACGATGGGAGCAATCGCCGATTAAATTTCAGTTTTTAAACTTTTTTTGCCCTCGACATCACTGTATGTTTATTTCTATCTAATATTTTGTCAATTTTGTAATACTGTTTTATAAATGAATTCCGATGGCTCATCCAGGAGCGTATTTAAGCGGTAAAAACCGAATTTTCTTGATTTTTAACCGACATTATTCCACACTATTTTTCTTATTTAGTGATTCTTTTTGAGTTTGTTTTATCCGTTAATATTATCTAACCCATTATCTATCCCACTAATTTAAATAGAATATTTTTTAGTTAGAGTTATAAATAAATAGGTTTACTTGCATCGGGACACGCACAATTTGAAAATTTTCGAAACTTGCCATAAAAAAAAAAAAGAATTGCAGATTATTTACTCCAAATTATTAAGATATGATGTGTCAAAATTTCGCAAAAATGTCAGCCTTTGTTGCAGAATTGGAAGGTTCCTGGACCGATTTCGGCTTGAAATATACACGAATAAGATTGTAGGAACCTTTTACTTTTAGTGCAGGGATATTTCAGTGGATGAGTTACGCATTCAGTGCCATTTTTATTGATTTTTCGATGATCTTACAACACTGGAATTCGCCATGTATTCATTATGAAATTCACTTTTCATGACACAGCCAATGGGATCACGTTTTACAAGTTTCGAAATTCGCGCGACATTTGCAGTAGAAAATCATTTTTTTGTTGATAAATACCAAAATAAATGGATAGCAGCAACCGCCATAAACATTTAATTTATGTAGAGAATATAAAAAATTATATTTCAGATTTATTTGGGTTATATGCATATTCTCTATTTTGTTTCCAATACTCATTTTTTATCTTAATCGGTCTCGAATATTTCCCCTTACTCCAATTTTCGACCGCGAACTGGTCTAACCATTGACCTTCAGCAGGACGAGACGCAACCGTTTCGTTCATAACCAGCCTTTTGTTTTGTTTCATACATTGTGCGTGTGTAGGACAAAGAACGACCGCTATAATTTCAACATCGCGCGCAGCAGTGCTTTCTGTATTCCACCGAACAAACCTCTGAAAAGATAGTTCCAGATGAAAAGAATACATTTTTCCAGACTCTTGGCACTTACGCACCATTTCTCAAAATTTGTTGATACAGTGCTTTCACTTAAAATTTTACTACATATGTACAGGGTGTCCCACATAAGATATTCTATCCCCTTATCTCAAATGATATTCGATTTAGGAAAAAAAGTTAAATACAAAGTATTATTGTTTTTAAGGGAACTTTTATATTATATACCGTTCACGTATACAGGGTACTCAGTTTTCCATGGTCAGGCATCAACTTTGAAAAATTAAATGGGAGACCCTGTATATTATTTCGGATATGGATTCCTCACAAAAAATAAGAGTGACTTTCTGTAAGATATCTTATAGCTATCTCTCGTGGTTTAACAGCCGTTTTATTCATTTTTTTTGCTAAAAACGTGTTTATTAAAAGTAGGAGGAGAAAATATAAGTATGTCATATTTTATGAATCTGCTATTTTTTTATTAGAGACTATACCATAATTTATAATTCCTGTTGTTTAGTTTGACTATAAATTCTACAGGGTGATGTCAGAAATTGATCCGATCTGACTGACTGTAGTAGATTTTCAATAATGTACCTACTGTAGAATATAATTTTAACTAACATGTCTGAGAAAATAATTCACTACAAATCGCAAAATTAAACCAAATCTTGCATTTAATCAAAACCAACTAACGCTGCAAAATCAAATCTGCTATGGAAAAACAAATAGAGTGCTTTGGAAACCAACGTAAACAGAAAGTGTCAAATAATAATTTTGGTTTGTTGTGCGTTTAGTTTATCTTTGACTTATAATGTCTTATAGTGCCGAAGAGAGATTGAATTTAAATCAATGTTATCTCCAAAATAACAAGTGCATTGCACTTACTATTAGAGCATATCGTCAGAAGTATCCGGAAAGAAGAATACCAGAACGATCAATATTTGGGCGAATTGAACGAGACCTCGAACAGCATGGTGTTTTAAAATATGGTAAAAGAAATAAACCTAAAACTATCTTGGATGATGCAACGCAATTAAATATATGTTTGTATTTCGAAGAATTTACAGAAAATTCCATCAGAGATGCAGAAAAGGGCTTAGATATTGCTAGAACTGATATCCATAGGACGCTGCAAATAAATAATTACAGGGCATTTAAGTTGGCTAAATTACAACACTTGGAACCAAACGATCATATTCTACGCTTGGAATATTGTAACTTAATGATGGACCGTCATTTTCGTGACGGCAATTTTTTTAACAATATTTGTTGGACGGATGAAGCGATCTTTACTACTTCAGGCATATTTAACAGAAAGAATTCTCACTATTGGTCTCAAGAAAGCAAAAGAAACGTTAAAACTATACAACATCAAGGTCGTCGTAGTGTTCACTGCTGGTGTGCGATTTACAGGAATCAGATAATAGGTCCTATATTTATGGTTAACCATTTAAATGGTGCGGCGTACTTGGAGCTATTGACCAACAATATCAGACCATTACTAGAGGTCAATGGTAACATAAATAATATTATTTACCAAATGGATGGAGCACCTTGCCATAACACCCTTCAAGTAAGAAATTATTTGGATGAAAATTTTGCAGAGGTCATTGGGCCAAATGGAAATATTCGTTGGCCTCCGCGGAGTCCTGATTTGACCCCTCTGGACTATTTTCTGTGGGGAACATTAAAAGACAAAGTCTATAAAAATAAACCTCAAGATATTAATGATCTCAGGAATCGAATAAGGGAATAAATTGAAATTATCAACGAAAGTAATGCAGTAAGAGACGCCCTAAGAAAACTGGAAGTCATTTACACAACTTGTATTGCCCAGAATGGAGGGCATGTAGCACATTTACCTTAATTTTACGTTTTCTGTTTATAGTTTATTGGTACATTCGATATATGTAGGGAAATCCAACTCACACATCCAGGGCTGGAAACATCCGTAGGGACTTCACCAGCCCTTTAAGAGGATGTGAGGGGTGGTACCACAGTAAAGGGAGATGATTCGCTCACCATCCACCCACGCCCAAATCTTTACCTTATGAATGAATACCGAAATAATAATTTAAATGTAAATAAATAATGGTATCTCACCCTTGTTTCTAAACAAATCGGTCAAACTAATATTGACAGTACAGGTAATGATTGCTCAGATCTGTTTCTGTATACGACGGCAAGGAGAATGGTGCATATTATTATAAGACTTTCTATTTGCTGTTTCAAGTCATTTTGTCAATCTGTACTGACTTTAAATAAGCACCTTAATGTAATGCACTTCAATTAAATTTTAACCTGCATTTCATGACATTGCGAATTTAAATCTATTAACATTATTAAACCACATGTTAATTTTAGATAATGTGAATGTCATTGACAAAGTCTATTATCTCGACATGCACAAACATTTAATTGAAAACTGGATGCTCGTTATTCATTATGTTTAAACTCTAAAGTTTCCAAAATTTCCGCTTGTGATTATTTGTCCGATATTACAATTTCAACAATTCCCTGTTGCAGACAGCTATAAATAAAGTCAAACAAAAACAATTTATATGTGACTTCCCTTAAAATTATAACCACCAAGTCATGTTCTAATTTAAAAATTAGATCTTTTATTGCCAATTAATGCGTTTGTTTATTTTTTGGACTAATCAGACTTTAATAAATTTTTAGAAATTTATTTCCATTTCATGATGGCGAAATTTAGAGTGAAAGTGGCAACCTCGCTTTTTCTCCGCAACATATGCAATGTGTAAGGTTTCTTAGCAGTGAAAATATGTATTGTAGTGAAATTTTTAGTATGTTTTGTTCTTTTTAAGGTTTTTACCCATAAAGTTTGTAAAATGGTGTGCTAGTGTCAAGTGTGTGGAAAATTGGACTCTTTTCATTCGAAACTGTCTTTTCACAGATTTGGTCGGTGAAATACAAAAGGATCGGAAATCCATAGCGATGACGCGCGACGCCATACATTTAGCATTATCCCTCTCTCTTTCCTCTTTCTTTGTCCTATACACACAATGTATGACATAAAACAAAAGGATATAGATATGAATAGAGTTCCCCATTTTCCTTACGTCCAGCGGCGCGGCATCGTTTACATATTTACATATTTACATCAAATATTATCACTAATGGATAAATAAGTTTCTAAACGCATTTCGGCTTTACAAACATAAAAGTTTGTCTTTCAAATTTTTTTTAGTCAGAGGCGTAGTATGAATGGTTTCAAATAAAAATTTTTTGGCAGGTATATCTAATAATAAGTGGAAAAATGACTTTAAAAATTTAAAAATTCCGAGCCATAAACCTCCCACATAACCTGAGCAAACCTCGGCCGCCCGATCTCTGTCCATCTGCCGCCGTCGACGGCACCAACGCCGTATCGCATCGTGTATGCGCGGAGCTGAGTGGGCCAGATTACAAATTTTGAAAAAAATGTAAGGACAAAAGTTGTTTCGTACATCGTAAGAAATATGTTTGTCGACAAAAATTTTCTCTAAAACCAATGGTTCAGCAGTTGTAAAGAAATAAAAAATTAAATTGTTTATAACAATAAAATTGACCGCGCTAGAATTTTTCAATCCTGATAATTTTCGCTCAATCTACACCTAATATTCTCAATGTTCATGACTTTTTTCAGATTTTTCTGAGCGATTCCTCTGGTGATAAGGGTGGGGGACAGCAATTTTTAAGGGTTTTCCCGAAAAATATTTAATAAATGCAGTAAAAAATATATCATATATATCATTGAATTCGTGCTTCAATAAGCTTTCATTTGACACCATGCACGATGCCCTTAAAAAAATGTACATTGCCCAATTTACCCCCCGACATTAACCTCCAGAATCAAAATTCAACTTTTTGATAATTTTCCCGCCATCTAAACCTAATTCTCAATCTTCATGATTTTTTCAGATTTTTCTGAGCGATCCTTTAGGTGATTACTGTTGCGGACAGCAATTTTTTTAAACGAACAAAAAATACATCAGATAGTTGAATTTATGTTTCAATAAGCTTTCATTTGACACCCGACACAACATGATGCCCTTGAACATGTTTTTTTTTTCATTTCCCACTTTACCCCCTGAAATTAACCCCCAGAATCAAAATTCAACTTTTTCTACTTCACGTCTATAATTGGGCCACCACACTCTATCTTTGTGCCAAATTTTAAATTTTTACGTCGAATAGTTTCAGAGAAAATCGCCTGTGACTGACATTTACGGACACCGAAGAGATTCCATAAGTATTCCGTTTCACGGAACACTAAAAAACATATTATTGTATTATCTATCACCGGAATTACATAAGTTTGCAAAGTTTCAAATCGATACGACAATAATTAGAAGTGTGTGAAAAGTGAGTTGTAAGATTCCATTACAGTTAAAAATTGGCTTACATTAATTAGGTCGGGCGTTGTAATGCATGAAAAGAAAATCATTAATTTCCTATGAAATCCACAATTATTGTATATATGTATTAATTTAGTGTTTGTGTTGGTCGCTTCATATTATATTATCCATACACTATTATACGATACATTACAGGTAACCGAACGATTTTAAAACATTAAAAATATACAAAATTTGTAAAGCATTTTTTGCCAATCAGTATATTTTCAGAATAGTTAAAGCGAACATACATTTATGATTTATATTTCCACTATCAACTGAAACCAATAGATTTTGAATAAAGGATTTGTAAAATGGCAAATATTTTACTTTTATGTCAGGCTGGAAACCGATTGAATCGAAAGACGAGAACAAAATGTCGTATATATAACGAGAACGATATAAGTTTCAATTCGCAAAAAAAAAATTTAAAGCTACATTTCGTGGAATTGTTTTAGGAATCTTTACACTTTTTTGAATAAAATCAGTAATAAAAGAAAGTAAGCAAATACAGGGTGGCTCGAAAGTAGTGGGAGAGTAGATTCCTGGCAGTCAAATATTGTGATTACGTACATATATTAAAAAGTTTGGCACTACATATCATGGTTTAAAAACGCTCAGACTTGTGAGTAGATATATTGAGGTTTTAATTAAAAAATGTTATTTTCGAGTCTTTTTTAGAAAAAAGGTATACCAGTTAAATGACGCTAAAGTTAGCCGTTTTAAAAATATTCCCATATTAATATCAGACATAGAGTTTTTATCATAATAGGCAACCTTAAGAGTCATGCTAATCAGACTTAATGAAATTCAAATTTATTTCTTGTAAAAATCGGGTAAAAGTAGCACTAATTTTCCCTTAAGTTACATCTTGTACTACATTTGAAATCTGCAACTCTCAGCACCGAGCCCGCAAGACCTTAAATTGAAACTAACGATTGTTATTAATCAGCTTAATGTTTCTGTGATATGTTTCTAATAACTTAATTTTAAAGGTCAATAAGACAGTTTGCTTGAACTTTTGCGGTTCTATTGTTAGACGAAAAGTGGAGGTGGAGACGCTTGAAACCCCCAATACTATACTAAATTTCTAAGTCTATGTCATATCTATGCCATCAAAACCCTGTACCAATTTTTACTGTAATAGGTCAAAAACTTTTAAGAATATTAAGGGAAATATTAATTAAAATTCTCATTTTAACGCCCTACATCTGTGTTGATGTCATGACTAAATCGCAGTGTTTTAATGCCAGGTAATCACTCTTGCTCTATGCCCTATTACTTTTATATCACCCTGTATAAAACACCGTTTTGTTTTTCGAATAATAATCTTACATATAAATCATTAAACATTTTTACAAATAATTAGTTAAATATTTATCCTTTCAAGTAGCAATATTGTATTTTTGATATAAATAGTTAACAATCTCACAATAAATGAAATCTTATGTAAAAACTGCTATGTATTTAAAAACAAGCTTTTATTATTTAGATGTACTACTAAAACCAAAAAAATAAGTTTAGTTTTTTCATTGGGGCAATGCTGAATGCTATTTATAGGAAGGTGGACGTAGTTCTCGTGGGTGGATCCTAATAAACGTAGATTCAAAGTTATCACTGAAACATATATAATATATTATTATTATGTTAAATTTATTGTTTTAAGAGCTTTTTTATCTTCTGACAGCCCACGAAGACGGAAGCCTAAGTATTATGTACCGTGGATGTACGCGCCCGAAAGATTCATACAGGCATTAATTTGGTTTGACAGAAAACGTAAGCCTTTTTTTCTTTTTTATTCACCCAACAAGCTTTTAAGACAATACATTTAATAGAGTATATTATATTATCTGTCTTAGTATTAACTTTGATACTACTTTTATTAGGATCCATCCACGCGAACTACGTCCACATATAAACAGCATTCAGCATTGCCCCAATGAAAAAAAGTATAGTTATTTTTTTCGTTCTAGTAGTACATCTAAATAATAAAAGTTTATTTTTAAAAAGTATTTTTGACATAAGATTTTATTTTCAAATTTTTAGTTACGTCCTAACCTATGTATTTCTAATAATGCATCATTATTACAAGGTATTTTACCTGTTATTGTATTCTACTCGTCAAACCCTTTCATTTGATACCCATGTCAAGGGGGTTGTGAAAAAAAGGGAATCCGCCATACTGTGGCGTCCGCCATATTGACGTCACATATCTTATCGAATTTTACTCGTTAAACCCTTTCATTTGATACCCATATCAAGGGGATTGTAAAGAAAAAGGTAATCCGCCATCTTGGATTTAGAACAATATTAGATATACTATATTGCATTGTCACCGGTCTTATACACGTGTGTAAAGTTTGAAAACGCTAGCTTAATTAGAACTAGTCGAAATTTTGACTATATTTGACCTAAACATGTAAACTAACTGGGGCCCAATTATTGAAATTGTTAGAAAATATTCTCATTGGAAACCCTTCACACAAAATTTTTCTCACAACTCTCCGTTTTCACAAAAGAGTATCGTCTACAAAAAATTCAGTCTGACTACACTGTACGATTCTGTGCCGGCAGGTACGGATACTTAATATTATACGTAATGGTCCGTTAGTAAAAAAAGAGTGCAACTATATCGGCAATTAATTACATAGAAACTTAATACTTATCGAAAATTATAAGAAAGTGGTATAGCACCGTCTATTTTATTGATTTTATGCAAATAAGGTAATTTTGAATTTAAATTCTCTGCCGAATTTACCGTAAATTTACATCGATTTTTTAATATTCTTTTTGGATTTTGTTTTTGATTGTTAAAGTGGAAATAAAAAAAGAGAGCGGGAAATTTATCCCAAGAACAAAAAACATGTGTAATTGAATCTTTAGAAAATGATAAGGAACTACAATACAGTAGATTTTCCATCTCTAGCATATGTTACATAATAAAATCGTTTTCCATTTTTCAAAAAAAAAAAACACGAAACCCAAAAGTGATATAGAGTAAAGAAAACAATATTGTATTTTACGAAAAAAAACAGATAAAAGGAATTTCAAATTCAAACATTCACTATTTATAACCCGATCCTTCAAAAATGACAAATGTGTCAAAATTTCTAATGAGAATCGAAGTTCCTAAAGAAAAACTCTTTTGATGTTTTCCTAACAAAAATTAAACGAAATTATTCGTTTGAGATCAGTCAATAATACAATCTCAACACTTCCATGTCAACTTTTACTTGCTTCACATGAGAATCGCTTCTAACCATTTCAATAATTGTGCCCCAGGTGAAGTTAAATAAAAACTTGTAATAAAAATAAGAAACCTATTCTTATATGGAATAGTTACTCAAATATCAGTAGTAATGCGATGGTATTAAATTTTAGAACTGCGAAAATTTTTTCAAAAAATATTTTTTCGATAAAGGATTTTAATATTTGTTTCAATTATCTGGTTTTTACTAAGAAATAAAAAAAAATTTATCTACAAATTTTCGTGTAAAATTCGAAACTTAATCGAACGTGATTCCATTGTTTGTGACATCACATGCTATGTAAATAACAGTGCTATTATGGCTGGTGTACTGTAAATTCGAGTGTTAATTTATTTTCTTGATTATTTTCCGAAGATTAGGAGATTTCGTGGACAAGAAACATTACATTTGATTAAAAAGATTGATAAACAATGACCTCAAGGACAATCGGATGTGATACTTACATTTAAAAATATGTATGTACACTTTTTAATTAATTTTGCACTGCTTTCTTCTGGCTTTTGCTGTGCTTGACACAAGAAGAAAAAAGAGTGCTCGGGGAACTTGCAGTGGTATTTTTGCAAATTGGCACAATATAATACTTGTAGGGTAGTTTTTAAGAAATGTCATTGTTTAAAAAATAGAATTTCACATCAATTACACTATAATAAAAAAAAACCGAACCCTACGCAAACAACAAATATTTTAAATTTACAATAACAATTTGGGTTAGGTATGGTGAGTGGTATTGAATGGAATATACCAGGCGCGGCCCGTGAGTTTTTTTTACAGGTGGGGCAAACTTCGTGGGCAACTAGTGATATCAACGTTACAAGCAAAATACACTTTTTTAATTAAGGAAGGTTTTTTAATAATGTGCCTAGTTTTGCCAAGAGATTATTTACCTACCCATAAACACCGCAAAAAACATAAAATTCTAAAATTGCATTTTTGCGGTTACTTTTTTTAACTTTCATGCAAACAATTTCTTGCGCCGTTAAAGCCATTGTTAACACAAGGGGTTTTGTGCACTTAAGGCAGAGAAAAATAAGATAGAGAGAATAATATCTCGTACGCAGTTCATTCATAAATACCATTTGCTTTCTATGACCTCCAAACCGACGTCAAAAGGAGCTGCCATGGGCGTGCGATGCAGATTTTCGATTATTATAAAGCACAGTGAGAGTGAGTATTGAGACGCGCCGCAGAAAACTCTCTCTGCTTGCCGTGTTGCTACCGCACTGGCTAAGGTCGGGACGTCTTGTGAGAATCCCACGCGCCAATCTCGGAACGTCGCCGTTTGAAGGCCATAGCGTGGTCGAGCTGGCGGGAAGACGAGATATTATTCTCTCTATCTTATTTTTCTCTGCTTAAGGTATGACGTATTTAAAAAGTTTTCGAATATGCAAAGGAAAGATTACCTTCTTTGAAGCACTTCAAAATATCGATTGATGATCCATTTTTTTCCAAGAAATTAGCAGAAAAATAAAAATTTATAACGTAGCACAGCACGGATTTTTACATGTAGACAGACGACACCCAACACCAAAAATATGTTTTAATCATCGTTAAGGGTATGTATCACATATACAAAGATTGAGAAGTCACTGAAATGTAAATTTTTTAAAATTTTTACACGAAATTTAATTTATAGTGGCATTGGTTTACGTCTGATTAGGGAACGCGTCACTTCGCCGGCATAGTTCCTCTTGTGGTTCCGTCGTTCTCGTCTCTCCTAACACTGCACTGAAAAAAAGCTATACTAGAGTCAAGAGTAATAGTCTTCAGTGAAGGATAGCTTACTTAGTCTTGTATATCCGCAAGAGCAAGTATAGTCCTTCCAAAAGGCATGTTATTCTTAAAACAATACGCACATCTATACTTCTTTCAATACTAAATAAGAGTAAAATAAGTATTGTAATTTTTGAAACAAGAACTTTCTTAGCTTGAGAGTAAAGCAAATAAATTTGAAATAAGTATAGCAATTCTTAAACGAACTGCAATACGGTCGTAATGTAAAAGTAGCTAACCTCAACCCAAGTATAGTAATCCTTATTTCAACGTTTTCGTAACTTAAAAGAAAAGTCAGTAAATTTAAAACAAAAACAGCAATCCTTAAAGAACTTACTAGTTAAACTTGAGTTACCCGAAAATAAACTTGAAATAAGTATAGTAATCCTCAAATCAACCGCTTCTTGCCCTTGACTTAGGAATAGGTAAACTTAAAGTAAATTTACTAGTCTTTAAACCAATTGCTGGCTTTAATTGACTTTAGAGGAAGTAAACTTAAAATAAGGATAGCAATTCTTTGAAACAATAGTATCTGTAAGATAAGCCAAGAATAAAAGACATTTATTATTCCAAAATAAAGTACAATTTCACAACAGCTTACAAAAGATACATAAGTACAAGTACAAGGTACAAAATACAAATAAGTATGTGACAAAATAGTGCACGCAAAGCGTAGATACAAGTATCCTCCTCTGCGTGGAAAAGCCGGCAGTGCCGGGGGCTGGTGGGGGCCCTGGGGAAGCCATTGCAAAATGCAGCTTCTGAAAAAAAATTAAATCTGAAAAAAATCATGAACATTGAGAATTAGGTGTAGATTGAACGAAAAGTATCAGGATTAAAAAATTCTAGCGCGATCAATTGTTATAATCATAATAATAATACTAATAATAATAATAATAATAATATTACTAATAATAATAATAATAATGTTTTGGTGGTAAGTATACAATAAGCATTTACACACGTCAACACAAAATAGAATAAAATAAAATAAAATAAAATCTTTACTACAAAATATATGTTAGATTAAAGAAAATATAAAACAAACTTTTTTAACATTCGAACAAACAACATACTAAACATGACAGACTACAACCCTAGTCGTGATGTGTCACATTTTAGGAAATAGTCCACTGTGTAAAAGGATTCCCCCACTAGGAACCTCCTCACTCGATCTTTAACATTTTTTACTAAAAGCAATCTTATTGCAATCGGTATTTTGTGTATTTTTGTGCCTGTGATAGATGGACATGCAGATAATATTGTGAAATGAATCACTATGTTGACAAAAGAAAGTGTAAACTGGGACAAAGCCCTACCACTTCCTTTAAGGTCGCGATACTGCAATGTTAAATAACCTAAACCTGTATCCCTCATCTCGAAAGTTTCGTGAATGGTTCGTAAAAGAGTTAAGAAAATTAGGCATACAACCACGCAGTAAGGATAGATCGTTAACATGACGCAATATTATTAAAAAATTACGAAAATTCTAGGTATATTTCCATTACATATCTAATATAAATACTTACGATTAAATACAGGAATTAATTCTGCAAGTTTCCATGTCTTGAGTAACTCTTCCATACTTCTGCCCCATTTTGCCACCAAAATTCAGCTCTAACAAAGCCTCTAACCAAATTACACGCGACATTCACGAATTACAAACTACAAAGGCTGGCGGCGGCGCGGCGTTGGCAAATAGAAGTGAGTAAGGAGTAGGTGACGGACCGATTGCAGCTATACTGCGTTCGATGATTATCACCTTGATGTAATTGATTGAAACTAGCTATTCTTGTTGCAAATACAGTTCAAATTCAAACAATATGTAGGTATGTATATTTGTTCCGAGCGGAATTAAATTCACTTAAAAGTAGCTTTTAGATAAATATAGTTAGTATTTGTTTAAATTTATAGTATTTCCACGAAGAATAACTTCTTTTGCTAGAAAAGTGTATCTCTTTGTTCAGGATTAAGCAATATACGCGAATAAGCAATATACACGAATATTAGCGCTTCATGTAAGGCTAATTTTCCAAGAATACTCTAATTTTCAAATTAGATCAAGATTTTTTTCAGTGTGACAACAGCTTGGCGGCAGCAGGTTTTAATGTTTTATAGGCACAGTTACAATTATTATTATTATTAGTAATTACCTAAATATCTTAAAATAAAATTAGGTAAGCTTATATTAAATGTATGGCGAATCGCAAAGAAGACCTATTTTTATGATTTTTTTTTTATTAGAAAAAGTGCTTCATCTATAATTTTTTTAATTTGATCCTTTTTAAAATTTTGAAATTCCGTCATACCGTCAGAGCACAAGACTCTTCACGGAGCGATTCGAGTGTATTTGGCCCGGGCCGGGACTACTGGGCGCGGCGGCGCGCGGCGCGGCGCGGCGCGGCGCGGCGCCGTTAACGGACATGCGCGCCCCGTAAGCAATGTTATTTGTGGACCGTCGACAAATTTTGTCTCTTTTTAACTACCTAAAGCGCGTATGTATGTTTCTCTCTTAGCTTTATTGCATTTATATAGTCCATTTACTTACACCTATGAGGTCAATTTCATTTAAAATACGGCGAGTCCAGAGCAAGCTTGGCTTAATTCTTTCTTGGGGATTTTTCGCATGGAACTTGCACTTTTTTAAAAGAAAGGATTATTTTTTGGTTTTAAAAAATACATTATTAGGTAGATCATTGAAAATAAATTTAAGTGGGTCATGGACCAAATTACCTTATGGACGAGCCAATCCTGGAATATACACTTTTAGCTTCTTATTTTTTGACCGGCACGTGAATAATGGTTTTAAACAATACGGTTGATCACATGGTTGTTTAAAATTCCGAGCAAAAATGCAAACAACAAATATTTTTTATTTGCATCACAGGTAAACGATTCAGGTTAGGTGTAGTAAGCATTGAAGCACTGAATAGACACTCCAGACTGTTCTTAAATTTATTCTCGGTGCTCCTTATTTTTTGACCGCCACGTGACTAATTGTTTTAAACAATAGGACTAATCACATGGCA
Organism: Philopedon plagiatum; assembly: GCA_963971165.1. Classification (NCBI taxonomy): domain Eukaryota; kingdom Metazoa; phylum Arthropoda; class Insecta; order Coleoptera; family Curculionidae; genus Philopedon; species Philopedon plagiatum. Next base: position 23,194,598 of record OZ020194.1, on the reverse strand, counting down.
GTTAAAAATTCCGATCAAAAAGATCAAAAGGATTTAAATTTAGAATTTAGCACGAAACAACAACGCGTGCTTTAGACGATATCTGGCGTCAGTTGTGACGCGCGCGAATGGTTGCTTTTTAAAAATTTGTTGTTAGGTTATCCAAGGATTTTCTTTTAAATAACACCTTTGGATTTGTAATGATTTGCTTTAACAATTTATGCAATAAAAATATCATACATGCATATTCGCTATTAGTAAGTTTTTCGAAATTACATTGCTTCATATTATTTTTCGTGTCTTTAAATCAGAAGGTTTTATCAAAAAATTGAATTTTTTAGCTGGCTCCAGTGTTGCCAACTTAATTCGAGAAATTTTTCAGGTCTCCTAGGGATAAAGGAATATTCATGTATTTTCCAGGGATATTAAAATTTTTTCTTTACGACTGATTCCACCTTTCACTCCTATTCCTATACCAATTCCTATAGGTAATAATATGAAATAATATATGTTATTTTTAATATTCATCCTTCTTTTTATATGTTTTTTATTTAAATGTGTTCTTGATTTTTTATATACTTTTCTCTAATATTAATATTCATCTTTTTCATATTTTTGATTTAAATATAGTTTTTAGTTAAATATAGTAAAGTTTGTGTAAATAGTGTGACTGTTTAATATTTTACTAGATAGTTACCTATTGAACTGAAAATAATTGGACTGTAAAATAATTTAAAGATGACGGGATTTTTATAAAAAAATATGGGATATTTTGAGCCTGCGCGTGGGACAATTTGTTATACTAGGCTGGCAACACTGCTTTGATCAGTACCTAATATAAATCAGCATATCTCTTCTCACAAGATACATATATATATATATATATATATATATATATATATATATATATATATATATATATATATATATATATATACCTTAACGTATTAACTATAATTCTACATTTAATTTTAAAAATCTATAGATCTATCAAGTTAATTTAATGAAAAATATAATCTGGTAAATCAAGATTACGTTTTTAATACTACATACAGTCGGAAGATAAATTATTCTTCCACTTTTAAATTTCTAAAAGAATTGGATAAAATTAAAAATACTTAAGTTTATTTGCTTTTCATTACAAAAATAAAAACAACTATTCATGTACTAAAAACTGTAAAATAAAGTCCAACCTAGACAATGCCTTTCCAAAATATTATTAACATAATTTCTTAACAACCAAGGGAGAAAAATTATTCGTCCACCAATATTTTTTCCGAAATTCGTTCAAACATGCCAAAACTAATAACGTGTGGGGTACCCTCTTGATTTTATAATTTGTTGTAACCTGTTAGGCATTGACTCTACGAGTTTTATTCCAAAACCTACTTCAATTTTTGACCATTCTTCTGGACATCTTGCTTTTGCTTTGTTGGAAATTTTATGTTCTTTCACCCATTCTTTGGATTCCCACCATAGATGTTCATTCGGGTTAACGTCTAGGGATTGCAGTAGCGATTCCCATACTCTTGGTACGCTATCCAGTATCCACTCTTTAACGACCCGCGCTGTATGCTTTGGATCTTGTCTTGCTGAAATAAAAAATTTTCTCCAATTCACATTTTCTCCGCGCTTTGTCTTAAATTCATTTTTAAAATGTTCATGTAGACGAACCGATCCATAGTTTCGTCAATAAAATGGAGGTGGCCCACTGCATACTATGACATACACCCCCAGATTAGAACGGAACCCCCTCCGTGCTTTACCGTTGGAATTAAATTTTTAGGTTTGTAGGCTTCCCCGCGCTTTCTGTACACCAAAACCTTTTTTTATTTTACAACTCAATTTTTATTTCGTCAGTATACATATAATATGATGTTTTTACAGTACTCGGTACTTTTGTCAAAATGCCTCTGAGCAAACTCGAGATGCTTCGTCTTATTTTTCTTGTTTACTAATGGTATCTTTCGACCTACCCTGGCTTCTTAAAAATGTTCTTATTATTGTGACATGGATAACCTTTTTGTAATCTCTGGCTTAACTTTTCGCTATATCTGTCGCAGCAGTTCGCGGATTTTCACCAACTTTTCTTAGTATTTCTTGTTTCCTCGAAAAGTCAGTACTTGTTCTTCCTCTCCCTGACAAGGTTTTTGTTGCTTGGATTGTTTCATATTTTTTATAATATATTCAACTGTTGACCGGCTTCTTCCAACAATTTTTCTTATGCTTCTTTGAGATTCTTCCTTCTTGATATAATATTATTATTAAATGTCTGATTTCTTGAGGCACTTCAGATGACTTGCGACAAATTTTGAAAATTTTCTGTATTCTTTAGACCACGGAGTCTCAAACTGCTATTAAAAATAATTTAGAATCTATATTTGGGAATTTTTATCAGTATAAGAACAGATAAATACATTCTATGTACATCTTTAATTTTTTTTTTTTTGGAAGTGGACGAATAATTTCGCTCGCCGATATTTTATCAAATTATCTTTCTTTTGTCTTTTTTGTCCGAGGGATCCTGACAAATATGAAGAGTTATTGTTATTTTTATTTCTCGGGAAAAGAGATATCTGTTAACTCATTTTTAAAATTTTACCAAATTTAATGTAGAAGTTTTATCTATATCTTTGAAAAATTACAAGTGGACGAATAATAAATCTCCCGACTGTAGCAAAGGTTCTCTGTATTTTAAAATACCCATGCACTGTTGGACTATTAGATCACGAGCAGAAACGGAAAATAAAAAACGCAATTTTTTATCCAAAAATATAATCTTGACACCATGCTTTTCATTTATTATGTTTATTTGTTTTTCCATCCTGACACCAGTTTATATAGTAAAATCCAAAAATCAGTCAAATTAAAAAATGATGGACAGGTAGTTTATTTGTATGGCTTTTAAATGTAAATATTCCATTAAAACTGCCTAATGAAAATCTAGGCTTGCATCTGCTAAAAGTATAACAAATAATTATCATGATATTTCTTTAAAATAGAAGCTATAAAATTGAAAACAAACAGGAATTTATTTTTGCCACGTAATTTAGCAGCTGTCAAAATTTATGATCTAAACTGGCCGACAGAAAATAAACAATATAAGCTCCCGTTTAATTTCGATTTTAATT